>CM053405.1:45755335-45792958 GCA_028644305.1 Xerus rutilus | reverse complement strand
CTTTGGGAACAAGTTTCATTACAGAACTGACCAGCCTTGGACTTTCACCACACTGGACTCCCACCAAACTCAAAATTTTCGTCAGCCCCCCTTTTTTTCCTGCTAATCAGTAATCTCTCCCAAGCCTCTGTTCCTTCCCTCAGTTGGTGCTTCTACATTCAAGCAATGTGACTGACAACCAGATGCTCCCACACCCCTGCGTCTGCCTCCCTGCCTGACCAACACCCTAGCCATCACCCCTCTCCGGCGTCCCCAATCCCACAAGAAGTAGCCAGACCGAATCTGCTGTCCTATATCATCAAAAAGGCCAGAATGTTAGGTCAGTCCAGGGCGTCCACTTAGGGCCAGTCTGGGCATCTACAGAACGGAGCAGCCAGCCAGACGCTGACGTAAGCAGTAGAGGCACCTCTTGTCAATCAGCGGGCTTTTCCTGACTCATCCAGGAAGGACTCTGACCTCAGCAGGATCCTCTGACCTTCTCTTCCTGCCTTAAGCCCTCCCCTTCCTGACCGGGCCTTTTAAAATTTTCTGTACCCTGGAACACATGCACCATTCTCCCATACACACTCTGATGGACAGGAGAGTTCAGCCCAAGAGCGTGTATTTCCAATAAATCCTTGCCCAGCAGTCTTAATTCGCCTCCTTTTGGTCATCTGGCTTTATACTTCTAATGAATGAGTTTAGTGCTATGAACTTTCCTCTAAGCGCTGCCTTCATGGCATCCCAGAGATTTTGATATGTTGTATTAGAGTTTTCATTTGCCTCTAAGAATTTTTTTTTTATCTCTTCCCTGATGTATTCTGTTATCCGTGCATCATTCACTAGCATATTATTTAGTTTCTAGGTGTTGGAGTAGTTTCTGTTTTTTAATCTGTCATTGATTTGTAATTTTATTCCATTGTGGTCAGATAGGATGCAGGGTAGAATCTCTAGTTTTTTGTATTTGCTAAGACTGGATTTGTGACATAACATATGTTCTATTTTTGGAAAAGGATCCATGTGCTGCTGAGAAAAAAGTGTATTCGCTTGTTGATGCATGGAACACTATATATGTCTGTTAAGTCTAAATTATTGATAGTTTCATTGAGATCTATGGTTTCTTTATTAAGTTTTTGTTTGGAAGATCTATCCAATGGTGAGAGAGCTGTGTTAAAGTCTCCAAGTATTATTGTGTTGTAGTCTATTTGATTCTTGTATTTGAGGAGGAATTGTTTGATATACATAGAAGCCCCATTATTTGGGGCATAGATATTTATGATTGTTATGTCTTGTTGATGTATGATTCCCTTAAGAAGTATGAAATGACCTTCTTTATCTCTTTTCACCATCTTTGGTTTGAAGTTCAATTTATTTGATATGAGGATGGGAACTCCTGCTTGTTTGCGGGGTCCATGTGAGTAATATGTTTTTTCCCACCCTTTCACTTTGAGTCTATAGATTTGTTTTCCTGTGAGATGATTCTCTTGCAGACAGCATATTGTTGGGTCTTTTTTTTTTTTAATCCAGTCTGTCAGTCTATGTCTTTTAATTGGTGCATTTAAGCCATTTACATTCAGGGTTATTATTGAAATATGATTTGTAATTCTGGTCATTTTGATTTGTTTTTAGTTTTTACCTTTACTTATTTTCTCTTTTGAATGGTCTTTCCTGTAGTGTAGTTCCTCTCTTTGTAAATTTTCATTGTTGGTTATCATTTCCTCCTCATGGAATATTTTGCCAAGAATGCTGTGTAGTGCAGGCTTTCTTGCTGTAAATTTCTTTTTTTGTTTATCATGGAAGGTTTTTATTTCATCATCAAATCCGAAGCTCAGTTTTGCTGGATATAGGATTCTGGGTTGGCATCCATTGTCTTTCAGGGCTTGGAATATGTTGTTCCATGATCTCCTGATTTTTAGGGTCTGGGTTGAAAAATCTGCTGAGATACGAATTGGTGTCCCCTTATATGTAATCTGGTTCCTCTCTCTTACAGCCTTTAGAATTCTATCCTTATTCTGTATGTTGGGCGTTTTCATTATAATGTGCCTTGGTGTAGATCTGTTGAAATTTTGTACATTTGGTGTCCTCTAAGCCTCTTGTATTTGATTTTCCACTTCATTTTTCATATTGGGGAAAATTTCTGATATTATTTCATTGAAGAGATTGTGCATTCCTTTGGTTTAAAATTCTGCACCTTCTTCTATCCCAATAAATCTTAGATTTGGTCTTTTGATGCTGTCCCATATTTCTTGTATGTTCTGTTAATGATTTTTTACCATCTTCACTGTATGGTCAAGTTTATTTTCAAGATTGTATAGCTTGTCTTCATTATCCAAGGTTGTGTCTTCCAGGTGATCTAGTCTGCTGGTGATGCTTTCTATTGGGTTTTTTATTTGGTTTATTTTTTCCTTCATTTCAAAATTTCTGATTGGTTTTTTTTCATGATCTCTAGCTCTTTCTTAAAGTAATCTTTTGCTACTTGTAATTGCTCTCTTATCTCTTTGTTAGAATGGTCAATGGTTGCCTTTATTTGCTCTCCTATTTCTTTGTTGGATTGATCAATTTTTGCCTGTAATTGCTCACTTATGTCATTCTTTAATTCACTGATCATTTTAATTATTTAATTTCTCTAATATTTCATCAACTGTGTTGTCAATGGATTCTGTTACAGTGGTATCCAGGTTTATTTGGGGCACTTTTTTTTTTTTTTTGGTACTGGGAATTGAACTCAGGGGTACTCGACCAGTGAGACACATCCCCAGCCCTATTTTGTGTTTTATGTAGAGACAGGGTCTCACTGAGTTGCTTAGCACCTTGCCATTGCTGAAGCTGGCTTTGATCTAGCAATTTTCCTTAGCAGCCTCCCTAAGTGCTGGGATATTTGGGGCACTTTCTTCCATTGTTTTTTCATGTTGATTTTGTATCTTCCTTTCTTGAAATACCAATCTGAAGTATTACGGCTTCTATCCTATAATCTTATATTGACACTCCAGATTACGTATGTCTCACCTTGGAGCTACTTCTATTCCCCTAGTGTCCCCAGATGGGCACTACTGCCACTAAAGTTGGTGGCGGAGATAGTGGACCTACCTCTAGAGGGCAGTGGGAGTGGCCTTGGCTGGGCTCTTGAGGTGGCCCCTGAGGGCTGTTTTGCCCCTCTCTTGCACTCCTGCTGGTGAACAGGAACTCTGGAGCGGAACTAGAGGTGGGCCCAGGTCTCACTTAGGCAGGGTCACAAGCAGGAGAGTCTGTGTGTGATCCCTACAGTGAATGTGAGCTCCCACTGGGGCTGGAGGCTAGCAGGCTCTGGTCTGCCTTCAACTGGGCACCCCTGGCATTCCCTAAGGGTGGTTTTGGACCTTCTGTCTCGCCTGTCCACAGGAACTCTGGAGAGGAACTGGGGTGGGCCCAGAGCGCACTTGGGTGGGGCCTCTTCATGCTGGGATCTCTGCAGGCCACTCTTACCCTGGGCGTGCCTTCTTCTGTGGCTGGTAGCTATCAGTCTCTAGTCAACCCTTGGTTGGACACCCGTGGAGTTTCCTGAGAGCAGTTTTGGACCCTCTGTGGCTCCTGCTGGTCTGCAGGAACTCTGGAGCGGAACTGGGGCGGACCCAGGCTGCAGATGGGCGGGGCTGTCTTGTGCTGGGGTCTCTGCGGTGACTCTTAACCTGAATTTGGGCTCCCTAGTGGCTAGCGGTAGCAGTCCCTGGTCTCCCTTTGGCTGGACAACCGTGGAGCTTCCTGAGGGTAGATTTGGGCCCTATGCGGCTCCTGCCGTTCCGCAGGAACTCTGGAGCAGAACTGGGGCGAACCCAGTCTGCACTTGGGCATGTAGTTTGCATCCACTGTAGCAGTGCAGGGCAGTCAGCGGGAGCCACGGTGCCCAGAAATTGAAGTATAGCTTGCCGATAGGCGCAAAATTTCATGCCGCCGCAGCAGGCAAGGCAGGATCACCTAGGCACCAGCTTTCTTAACAAGACTCTTAAAGCACAAGATATAAAATCAAGAATCAATAAATGTGATGGATTCAAACTAAAAAGCTTCCTCTCAGCAAAAGAAACAATCAATGAAGTGAACAGAGAGCCTGCATTCTGGGAGCAAATCTTTGCCACACACATCCGATAGAGCACTGATCTCAAGGATATATAAAGAACTCAAAAAACTTAACACCCAAAAAACAAACAACCCAATCAATAAATGGGCCAAGGAGCTGAATTGACACTTCTCAGAAGAAGAAATACAATTGAGCAACAAATATATGAAAACATTTTCAACTTCTCTAGTAATTAGAGAAATGCAAATCAAAACTACTCCAAGATTTCATCTCACTCCAATCAGAATGGCAGTTACCAAGAATACAAAAACAATGAGTGTTGGCAAGGATATAGGGGAAAAGCCACACTCATACATTGCTGGTGGGAATGCAAATTGGTGCAGCCAATCTGGAAAGCAATATGGAGATTCTTTACAAAACTTGGAATGGAACCACCATTTGACCCAGCTATCCCACTCTTCGGTCTGTACCCTAAAGACTTAAGAACAGAATATTATAGTAATGCAGCCACTTCAATGTTTATAGCAGCACAATTCACAATTTCTAAACTGTGGAAGCAACCTAGGTGCCCCTCAATAGATGAATGGATAAAGACACTATGGTATATATACATAATGGAATATTACTCAGCATTGAAAGAGAATAAAATTGTGGCATTTACAGGTAAATGGATGGAGTTGGAGAATATCATGCAGAGCAAAGTAAGCCATCCCAAAAAACCAAAGGCTGAATGTTCTCTCTGATAAGTGGATGCTGATTCATAATTGAGCCAGGGGAAGGGCATGGGAAGAATGAAGGGACTTTGGACAAAGGAGAAGGGAGGGGAGGGGGGAATGGAGGCCGGAATGATGGTGGAATGAGATGGACATCATAACCCTAGGTACATGTATGATGGCATATAAGGTGCAACCCTACATCATGTACAACCAGAGAAATGAAAGGTTGTGCTGCATTTGTATACAATGAATCAAAATGCATTCTGCTATCATATATACCTAATTATAATCAATTAAGTAATTAAAAAAAGAAAAACCTACTAGACTTATTTATGGGGGAGAACTGAGATTTTAGCAATATTGAATTTTCCGATGAATATGGAATATATTTCTTTTTGTTTATGTCTGCTCTAATTTCAGTTAGAGTAGTCTTGGGGTACAAATTCCTGCCCATCTTTTATTCAACATATTTCTGAGTAATTTGTTTTTTGTATTATTGTTAATAAAATTTTTGAAATTTCCATTTTAATTGCATGCTGTAGCATATAACAATGAAATTGATTTTTGCATAGTAACTTTGTATTTTATGGCCTTTCTAAGTTTCCATATTTTAAAGTTGTAGATTGCTTAATGTTTTCATGATGAATAGTACTGTTTTCTGGAAATTTAGATGATCTGATTCTATCTTTATGCCTTTTATTTTCTACTTTAATGCAGTGCATTGGTCCTTCAGTATAATTTATGCATGTATTGATTTTATTTGTTTTTTTCTGTAAATATGCTAATTGTCTTGATAGATGTTACCATATGGAACAAACCTTCTATTCCCAGGATACACTCCATGTGGTAATAATATATTTACTTTTATATATATTTGGATTGTACTATTCATGTTTGATTAAAGACATTTGCATATACTTTATAAGACATATTGATTCATAAATTTTTGTCTTGTGGTATTTTTGGCAAGTTTTGGTAATCAGAGGTAATCATGCCTCCAGAAGTAGAAACCTTATTTTGAAAGAATTTGAAGGATTGATATTATTTCTTCCTTACAATAAATTTCACTAGTAAATTTACCCAAGCTTATATTTTCTTTGTAAAAATAATTATTACAAATTGTATTCCTATACTTGTAATCCAGTGGCTTGGGAGGCTGAGGCAGGAAGATTGTGAATTCAAAGCCAGCCTCAGCAACTTAGTGAAGTCCTAAGTAACTTAGTAAGACTCTGTTTCAAAATAAAATATAAAAATCGCTGGGAATGTGGCTCAAAGGTTATGTGACCCTCAGTTCATATCCCGGCACCAAAGGGGGGGAAAAAAAATCTAAATCTGAATCTATAAAAAGTCTATTTAGATTTTTTAAAAACTTTCTTCCATTTCAGTTTTTTTTAAAATTTTGTATCTTTAAGAAATTTATGTTACATCCTTGTTGTCCAATTTAGTAACATGAATTGATGATAACTTTCTTATTATCTTGTTTAATATTTATAGGATCTATAGTGATATATGCTCTTTGATTTCTAATGATTATTTATATCTTCTGTATTTTTCTTAGTCTTTCTTGGGTTTATTGATTTTTAAATCTTTTTAGACACCCAAATTTTGGCATTAGTGCTATTCTATATTGCTTATCTTTTTCTAATTCTTTAATTTTTCTTTTATATTTATAATTTATTTATTTTCAGTTATTTTGCTCTCCTGCATTCCCAAATTTGATATGTTGTAACTTAATTTCTTTCAGTTCAAAGTATTTTATTTACATTGTGTTTTCTTTTTTGACTTTTTGGTCACTTAAAACTGAATTGTTTTAATTTCTAAATATTTAAGATTTTCTAGATACCTTTTTGGTTAGTTGCATTATGATTTAATTTTCATTAGATACATACCCAGAAGTAGGATTGCAGAAGCATATGGCAGTTCTATTATTAATGGTTTGAGGAACATCCATACTGTTTTCCACTATGGCAGTACTAATTTTCATTCCTACTGAAGAACATATAAGGACTCTGTTTTCCTAACGTTCTTACCACCATTTATTATCTTTTGACTTTTAGCTAATAGATATTCTAGTAGGTGTGAGATGATATCTCATTGTGGTTTTGATTTACATTTCCCTGATGATTAGGGCGAGATTTTACAATTTTTCATGTACCCATTTGACATATGCATGTCTTCCTTGGAAAAATGTCGACTCAGGCTCTTTACCAATTGTGTTATTTCTTCTTTGTTTCTT
Source organism: Xerus rutilus (assembly GCA_028644305.1). Taxonomy (NCBI): domain Eukaryota; kingdom Metazoa; phylum Chordata; class Mammalia; order Rodentia; family Sciuridae; genus Xerus; species Xerus rutilus. The sequence continues at coordinate 45,785,976 of CM053405.1, read as the reverse complement.
CTGTGTTATTTTCTTCTTTTACTATTATTGTTTACTATTATAAATTGTATCAGTTCCTTATAGGTTTTGGATATTGGTCCCTCATTCCATTTTAAGATAGTTTTTGTGTATGGTGTATAAATAAGGATCCAGTCTGGTTTTTTTGCTTGTGAATATCCAGTTTTCCCAGCATTGCTTAGCAAAGAGACCATGCTTTCCTCATTGGTTTCTGTTTTCATGCAATATCTTCTCCATCTCGTCACTTTTAGTATATGTGTATCCTTAAATCTAAAGTCCATCACTTGCAGGCAGTGTGGAGTTGGGTCTTGATTTTTATCCATTCAACCATTCTGTGTCTTGATTGCAGAATTAAATGTTTATGTTTATATTTAAAGTAAATATTTGGTAGGTAAGGACTTACTATTGTCATTTTGTCACTGTTTTTGGGGGGGGGCTGTTTTATAGGTCCTTTTGATTCTTTTTTCTTCTCCTGCTATCTTTACTGACTTGATGATTTTCTATTGTTGTATGCTTTGTTTCCTTTCTGTTTCTCTTTTGTGTACCTACTAAGATTTTCACTTTGTTGGTTGTTACCACGAGGCTTACATGAAGCACCTTACAATTATAGCCATCTGTTTTTAAACTGATTACTTAAATTTGATCACATAAAAAAATTCTATACTTTTACTCATTTTATGGTTTTGGTGTAACACTTTATAACTTTTTATGTTGTGTATCCATTAACAAATTACTGTAGTTATAATTATTTTTAGTATTTTTGTGTTTTAGCTTTAATACCAGAGTTTTGATTTACTTATCAACATGAGAATATTGAGTATTCTAAATTTTACTATATACTTACCTTTACCAGTGAATTTTATTCTTTCATATGTTTTCATGTTACTAATTAGCATCCTTTCATTTCAGCTTGAAGAACTCCCCTTAGCATTTCTTGTATGGCAGGTCTAGTGGTGATGAACTCCTTCAGCTTTTGTTTGTCTGGGAAAATCTTTATCTCTCCTTCATTTCTGAAGGACAGCTTTGTCAGGTAAAGTATTCTTGGTTGGCAGTTTTTTCTTTCAGCCCTTTGACCATACCATCCTATTCTCTGTTGGCCTACAAGGCTTGCAGAGAAATCTTTGGATAGAACTTTGGAGTTCCTTTGTATGTAAAAAACATTTTTTCTCTTGTTTTCTTTCAACATTCTTTTCTTTTATTTATTTACTTGCTACTGGGGATTGAATCCAGGGTTACTTTACCATTGAGATCTATCTCCAGTGCTTTTTATTTTTTACTTTGAGGCAAGGTCTCACTAAGTTGCTGAGGCTGACCTTGAACTTGCAATCCTTCTGCCTCAGCCTCCAAAGTCACCAGGATTACAGTTGTGTACTACCATGCCTGACATTTTCCTTGATTTTTGATAGTTTGATTTTATCATCGTGAAATCCTCTTTTTTTTTTTTTTAGTTGTAGATGGACACAATATCTTTATTTATTTTTATGTGGTGCTGAGGATCGAACCCAGTGCCTCATGCATACGGGGCAAGCGCTCTACCACTGAGCCACAATCCCAGCCCGTGAAATCCTCTTTGATTGAACCTTGTTGGAAAATTTGGTGCTTCATGTACCTGGATGTCCATCTCTCTCCTTACATTTGGGAATTTTCAGCTACTATTTCTTTATATAATCTTTATTTTTTCTTTTCTTTCTTTTCTCCTATCAGGATTCTTATAGTGTGAATGTTACAGTGTTTTTAAACTTCTCATTTTTTTAATATATTGCTTTTTTTCTAATTTCAATGAGTTGTCCATCTGCTGTCTTGTAGCTTCCTTAAACTTTTCCCACACACACGCATTTGGTGCTGGGAATTAAACCCAAGGCCTCATGCATTCTAAGTTTATGCTGTACGAACTGAGTACACTGCCAACCCAAACAATTATCTTTAATTCTTTGATAGACCATTCACAAATCTCCATTTCTTTGTAGTTACTGAACTATTATTGTTCTCCTTTGGTGGTTTCATATTTCTTGCCTGTTCTTGTTTCGTGAAGTCTTGTGTTGCTGTCTTCACAACTGAAGAACTTACCTCCTATAGTCTTTACTGACTGGATCCTGGAATGATGCATCTTTACCAAATAGCCCAGTTAGGAATTCTGAGCTCTGTCAGGCCTTGACTGTCATTATGTCTACTCCACACCTCTTGTTTCCTCTTGAGGAAGAATTCTTAAGATGGTATGCCCTCTCTGGGTCCCACAAAACTAGTTCTAAGGAGCCTCTTGTTTATTTTTTCTGGGATGGTGTCCATTAAAATGCTTAAGTTGTCTGTCTTTGACCAGTCATGCAAAGCTGAGCCAGATGTCCTTCTTAGGCCCTTGCATTCACCGTCTATGAGGCCATGCTTAGACTGCTGACCTCAGGGAGTGGGAGTAGATATGTGGAGTTTTGGGGGTGCCCATGGGCCATTTGTAGAAGGGTCCATAGGCAAAACATCCCAAGTGGCTCATGCATGGACTTTCTGATAGAGTCAATGGAGTGGTTAGTTATTCCTCTCTTCTCTGCTTCCACTTTAGTCATGCCTGTCACTTTAGTATTCTGGGTGGAATGAGAAGGGGATGGGCCTCCTAGGCAGTATCCTACAGAGCAGGGGAGCCTAGTTATCACTCTTTTGTCTCATTTTTTTTCCTGTGGGAGAAATCATTAGCTGAGTGGTCTCTCTTTTCACTGAGCCCTGCTGCTTTGAAGGAAGTATGATGCAATTAAGGTGAAATTGTTCTTAAACCCCTTCAATGCATTTGTTCTTGGAGTTTTTGTTCTAATGGTATGCAGGAACTTCTCCATTGTATTCTCAGACTCCAACAAAGGTACTCTCATCTGTGGGTAATTATAAAAATCAATGCTTCTGCAAGGGAAAGATATCTGAGTGCTCCCCTTTGCCCATCTTACTGATGTTACCCCAGCAGAATCTCTTCTGAAAGCTCATGACAGAACAAAGCTGAACACATCATCAGCAATAAGTGAAGAAGAAATTTATTCTTATTTTGTGGCATAGTTGGCTAAGGGATATAACCAGAGTCTGTATACATCCTTCCTATCAAATATGTTAAAGTTTAAAGAAAAAGGCCAAGTTTTCTTTTTAAAGCTTGACACATAAAATGCTACAGTAAATTCCAAACCATTATAATAAACAATGATAAAAGAACTATATCAGGTAGTAATGAAAAAACATTCCCACAACATTCATGAAAATGTAGAGTAATTTTATTGATACAAATCTTATTAAAATAAATATAAGAAGTTTGACTACATTTCAGGAAGAAATTATTGTATTTATTGTTTGTCATTTCTGTGACCAGTATAGCAAAATGTATCATTAACCTAAGCCTAAAAATAACATTATAAGTTATGTAGAAGCTTCCATTGAACATGGAAGAAAACATGGAATCAGACCAGAGGTTATAAATTGATAGTTTAAGGGCCAGTTTTTCCAACAGTTAAAAAACAGAAGAGTTTACACTGAAAAGATCTAGGCTTTCATCTTCTCTTGAACAAGCAGTGTCTGATAACACTGGGATACCTTTTTGCTTGGCAGTTTAACTGTGACAGTGATCTCCTAGTGGAATGTATGCTCTGCTTTATGCTTGACTGTACTATTCAGGCCTCCTCCCTTAGTTTACATGCTTCCACCCAGAGCAACCTGGTTTCTGAGAATTTCACCAAGACCTATGCTTGTGATTTCATTTCTGCTCTTACTTTCTTTATTAGAAGTAGTCTTTTTTATTTCAAAGAGAATTTGTCCTTCTACCTATAATAAGACCAAAATTTTTTAAACTTCATGAAGTATAGATTTTAAAGAAAATATTCTTACTTTATGATTTCTATCAATAATTACATATTTATAAATAGTAGGTTTTCCATATGCTGTTTTCATTACAATAAGTTCACATCTATTTCTATTTTCTAATATACTATAAAGTCATTATTATTTTTTGTTAATTGCTATTATTTTGCTTATTTTTTGCTTCACCATTAAAAATACAAATTTCTATGTTAAACATGCTCAAATTATTAAATGCATTTATTCGCAAAATAACATTAGATATTATTTTAATTATTCTAGTCTAATATTATTTCAGATGTCTGATTATTTATCACATAAGAATTATTCAAATTTAATGCCATAATTACTTTCATCTTTGACTTGCTAATCTCAAAAATTTCTCTGTGCTAAAGCCAAGCTCATTACCTGATAAAATAAGGCAAGTACAAATTTAGTTTTGTTTTACAACCACCATGTCCTTTTTTTTTTGCATTATGTTCAGCAGCATATGTAACAAATTCTTATTTGTTATTTGTTTCAAGACTCTTTACATTTTATTTCCTGTCTTTATTTTTCTTTTATCCATATTTTAAACATTCAAGTACTTCCACTGTGATTCTTCTTGACCTAAAATATATTGTAAATATATAATGGAAGTACCTGAGAATTTTAGACCTTCTCAGCAAGTCCTCCTTTAAGTTGCATACCCAATGAAAATAAACATGAATTTTTTATAAAGAAGAAAGAATACTTGCCTGGCATGTGCAATACACTAGATTTGATTACCAGCACTGATTTTAAAAAAAGAGAGAAAAGAAAAGAAAAGAAACTTTCATATCTGGGCGTATAGTCAGGGAATGGTGCCTATATGAACAATAAATTTGCTATGGATAATACTGAATCACTGTTCAATGGGAGAACCACTCTACTTTTTTTTCTCTTTTACTTTATTTCTCTAGGTGGGGTGAAACCTTGTGCATTAAACTGTTTGGCTGAAGGTTACAATTTCTACACTGAACGCGCCCCTGCGGTGATTGATGGGACCCAATGCAATGCAGACTCACTGGATATCTGTATCAATGGAGAGTGCAAGGTTGCTCAGATTTTACTCTTCTTTGTTGGGATTTTTGAGACCTTTCTTTTTCTCAGATAGCAGCTCCTATTTAATCCTGTTTCATTTTTTTTAAAAGAGCACATTTTAGGGAAATTCAATTTTCAATAAAGGATGACAACATATGTAGTTTGTAGAATGACCCATTCATATTCAAGCACCATGCAAATGAAATTTATTCTGGTATTCTAGTTATGTTTCTAGCAATTGCCAGGGGTATGAAAATATTTTGTTCTTTAATTTCCCTTATTCTTCTGTTCTGTTTACAAACAAAATGACAGAAAAAAAGAGGGAACAAAGATTCAACTGTTACTCATATGGCTACCATATGTTCTCATTGGAAGATTTTATATATTTTGTATCATAATTCTTCTTCTAAGTGAGAAATATCCATGCTCCTCCTACTTTATCTCCTTTTGAAGCATTTATAGTGGTCTTCATTATAGGGTTAGTCTTTATGTTATTAAAGCATTTACTTTAGGGAATTAGACTACTTGGAAACTGTGGAAGTAAATCCAAACTATTCTTCTTAAACCTGCGCATGAATCATAATAAGAAAAGCCACAAACCCCACTGTTCTCATAACTTTTTTTCTTGTTTGGTTTTGTTTTACTTTAAAGAGAAGCACATAACTAAGTGATACAACCTGAGAAAGAAGAGATAAAAGTATTGTCTATTTTGCTTAATCTCATAATTTCATGGAAAAGTTTCTATCCTTCTGGTTACTTGCCTCCAAATGTATCCCATGATCCATTTCGTGTGTGTGTGTGTGTGTGTGTGTGTGTGTGTGTGTGTGTATACTTACCTGTGTGTGCAGGGGTACTTTATTTCCTTGAAGAAGAAAGTTAGTTTTGTGAAAATATTCAAGTTTTTTCAGATAACAAAGTTCCAACTACAGGTTTTATTCAGGAATTACATGTCTGGTATCAGTAGCTAAAGGTAAATGTACGAATTCAAGCACCAAAATATATACCACATATATATTTAAAAATCCACATTTTTAAGATAAATGCAAGATTTAAAGGTATTATTTCAGCTTTTTAAATTGTATACTACATCTCCTTTTTGTTTATAGCAATTTTATTCACCTAGTAGGAAAAGGTATTCATTTTTAAAGATTTACCCAAATGTGACTTCCACAGCTAATCTTCAGCACTAACAACTGGATTTTCAGATAGAATAAACCATAACCTCAGTCAGGACTCTTGCTGTTATCAGCCTGTAGAGGACCATAAGCCATTTTTCTTAGTTTTTAGATTTCTTGATTGAGAGTATAAGCAAGATCTTGCTGTTAATAAAGTATAATATTTTAAGAATTGGAACATGATAACTATCAGTGTAGGAGAAATCTAGGTTAGAAATATAGGCATACATTCCTAGAGAATCCAAAATTTTTTCTTTAAACTTAGGTGTTGAGAAATGTTAGCAGATACTTATTGGGAGTAAAAGTAAATGGAAAAGTATTTCCTATTTTGATTTCCTTTACTGGAAAAGCAAGTAAATAAGTAAGTTATATATATTAATTAGTTATGGTTTCAAGAATTTCTATTCTTCATGCATTAAATATTATTCTCTATTTTCAGCATGTAGGTTGTGATAATATTTTGGGATCTGATGCTAGGGAAGATAGGTGTCGAGTCTGTGGAGGGGATGGAAGCACATGTGATGCCATTGAAGGGTTCTTCAATGACTCCTTGCCCAGAGGAGGTAAGTGTATAGAGAGAATGGCCAGAACACTTGGTTTCTCTTTCCACTTTATTTTTAATTTTCTTTATTTAGGCAGACATTGTTTTTTCCTCAAGTTGCTTTCAGTCATTTAAGTATTAAATGTGACTTCATGTAACACAGAAGAGAGACCAGTGGAGTATAGGAAAGGGATCCAAGGGGAGGGTAGAAGGGAGGGGGAAAAAGGAGATACTGGGGAACAATACTGATTGAATTATGTTACATTGTGTGCATATATAAATATATAATAATCCCACTATTATGTATAATTATAATGCACCAATAAACATATGGAACATTTTTTAAATAAAAATAAGTAAAATGACATTCATATATTCATATAAGATATTTTAAGGAAATGTTATTCTCTATATGACTTCATTTAGCCATATAGTCATGTTTCTTTTCTTTTCTTTTTTTGTGGAGCTGGGGATTTAATGAAGGGCAAGCATTCTATGACCGACACCCAGCCCTAGAATTACTGTTATTGTTGTTATTATTATCACTCTTCTTCTTCTTCTTCTTCTTATTATTATTATTTTGAGATGAAATCTCACTGTTACCCAGACTGGCCTCAAACTCCTGGGCTCAAGCAATCCTTCTACATACTGAGTAGCTGGAACCACACAGGCACATGCCACTGTGCTAGTTTACTATATTTCTTTATGGTGTAAAAACCCACAGAATATTGATAAAAGTCATGTGTTGAGAAAAAAAAGATATTATACTTGTCCAGACTTTAAAAGTATCTCTAATTTTGAGAGAAAAAATACTTTTTCTCTAAAATGTATTTATGAACCCAAGGAAAATTTTGCCCATATTTTATAATTTATAAAGCACAGAGTCAAAGAAATAATAATGGAAAAGTTAAGCAACTGTTATTACTGAATGGTTACTAACACTCATTTTCTGGCTTATTATTGGCTATCTTCTATGTTCCAGGTTACATGGAAGTGGTGCAGATACCAAGAGGGTCTGTTCACATTGAAGTCAGGGAAGTCGCCGTGTCAAAGAATTATATTGGTAAGTTATTTTGCTAGATTTTAAAAATTAATGGGAAAAAGCAGCACAGATCAGAAAGCAAAAGACATACTACTTCGAGGTAAAGCTCTCTTATGCTGAAATGAAGGAAATTCCAAGTTTTATAAGACCACATGTAAAATACTAAGCAGAAAAATTAGTGGTGTATTAAATCTTACTCTTAACTAGGTTAATTATTTAATTTTTAACTCAATTGAGTTATAATTTACATATACTATGTAAATTTTATTGAATTATAATTTACATATACTAAAATGCAACCATCATAAGTGTAAGTTCACATAATATTAACAATTATACATATATGTGTGTATACAACTATTTATCTATATAAAAAACATGTCTAAGAGAATGGAACGTTTCTGTGATTCTAAAACTCTTTGATTCTGCTTTGAGGTCAAATGCCTTCAGGCAAACATTGATCTACTGTTTGATATTGTTTATATTATTTTTAATTATTCTAGCATTTCACATAAATGAGATCATAGAGTAATCTGACTTTTTTCACTCAACATGGTTTTGAGATTCTGCTATATTGTTGTTTCCATTGTTCATTCCTTTTTATTGGCAAATAGTATTCTATTGTTTGAATGTACTATAATTTGTGCATTGACTTGTTGATGTATATTTAAATCATATTTCTAGTTTTTGTCTACTATGAATAAAGCTTCTTTCAACATTCATAAGCCAGCTTTATGTGGACCTGTATTTTCGTTTCTCCTGGAAAAATTTCTGGAAGTAAAATGGATGAGTCATATGATTTTTAATCTAACATGCAATTACCTTATTATAGGAAACAATATGGATGTTCCTCAAAAAATTAAATAGAAATATCATATAATCCAGTCATCATTTAATTTCTTTGGATATATATTCAAAGAAAATACAGTCACTATCTTAAAGGGATATTTTCACTTCCATGTTTATTGCAGCATTATCCATAATAGCCAAGGCATAGAAATAACTAAGTTTGTGTTGACAGGTAAGTGGATTAAAAAATCATGTTATATTATGGAATATTATTCTGCCTTTAAAAACAAGGAAATCCTGCCATTTGTGACAACATGGATGAACTGGGAGGACATTATATTAATGACATAAGCCAGACACAGAAAGAAAAATACCACAATCTCACTTATATGTAAGAATCTAAAAATGTCAAACTCATAGAAACAAAAAGCACAAGGCTTGTTACCAGAGGTCTGGGAGTAGGGTAACCAAATAGAGAGATGTTTGCCAAAAAGTACAAGCTTTCAGTTATGAGATGAATAAGTTCAGGAGATCTAATATACCATAATTAATAGTAATGTGTTGTATACTTGAAGTTTGCTAGAACACATCTGCTAGGAGAGTATTGTTCTTACACACCAAAAGAGGCCACTATGCGAGATAATTGTTATGTTATTTAGCTTAATTGTGGTGATCATTTCACAATGCATATCAAATTATCAGATTATGTACCTTAAATTTATTCAATTTTATTTGTGAGTTATACTTTAAATCTGGGGAAAAACAGAAAGAAATCACTAAACTATTTCCCAAAACGGATGTATCATTTTATATTCCCACCAGTAATGTAGTAGAGTTCGTGTTGCTCTACATCCTATCAATATTTGGTATTGTCAATTTTTAGATTTTAGCCATATGAATATCCTTTTTTTGTAAAGTGACTAATATTTTACCTAATTAAAGATCTTTTTAGTTATGAATTCTTTATATATTCTGGATACAACTCTCTGTCAAATGTGTATTTCATAAATATTTTCTCCTAGTTTGTGGCTTATTTCTTTTATTTTTCTTTATTTTTTTAAGGTATTGGAGGTTCAATCCAAGTCTTCAAGCATGTTGGGCAACAGCTACATCCCTGGCCCTTGCTTATTCACTTTTAAGTGATGTCTTTTAATTTTGATGAAATACAATTTATTAAACTTTTTATGATTTGTGCTTTCATGTCCCATCTTAGAGATTTTGCCTATTCCAAGGTGGCAAATGTCTTCAGTGTTTCTTCAAGAAGTTAAGAGTTTTAAGGAACTGGAGGTAGAGTTTAGTGATAGAGTGCATGCTTTCCATGTGCAAGGCCCTAGACTCAGTTCCCAGCACCCTTTCTCCTCCCACCAAAAAAAGTTATAGTTTTAGTTTTTACATGAAAATATGACCCATTTTGAGTTGATTTGCATATAAGGTATAAAGTAATACTTGAAGTTCCAGTTTTTCCATATGAATATGTGATTGCTATAGCACCATTTGTTGAAAAGGCCATCATTTCAACTTTTGTTAGAGATCAACTGAACATGTGTATATGGATCTATTTCTGGTCCCACCTATTGATCTGTGTGTGTATCCTTAAGCCAAAAACACACTATGTGGAGCTTTTCAGTGGGTCTTGAAGTTCAAAAACATTAGATCCTAAAATTTGTATTTCTTTTTTTTAAAATTAATTGTTTTTCTAAGTCTTTTACATGTTTGTATACATTGTAGAATCCACTTGTCAATTTCTACAAAAATAGATTTATGGCACCACAAGAAGAAAAAAAAAGAGAGTTATCTTTTTTTAAAAGTTTAAAATAAGAAAAATTATTTTAGAGAAGCCCATATGTTTACCATCATCTGGCATTCTTCTTTTGTGTAGATCTGAGTTTACATCTGGGGAGTGTGTATGTGTTTTGTGTGTGTGTGTGTGTGTTTATAATGTCTTCCAGTTTCTTATTGTATTTATGTTTTACTTTAAAGTTCTTGAGTATACTTATAATAATTATTTCTTCCTAATTTTATAAATTCTGCCATTTCTGAGTCTGTTTCTTCTTTTTATTATTTAATTTATTTATTCTACTTAGGTATACATGATAGCAGAATGCATTTTGATTCATTGTACACAGGTGGAGCACAACCTTTCATTTCTCTGGTTGTACATGATGTAGAATCACATCATATATGCAGTCATACATGAAGCTAGGGCTATGATGTACATCTCGTTCCATCTGTTTCTTTTGCTCAGACTTTTTCCTGGTTTAATTGACACTTCTTGCTTTTTGCATTGCTAGTCATTTTTCATCTGATGTTGTTCGTGGTGTTGAGATTTTGTTTTCTATCTTTAAAGAATGTTAAGTAACTTGTAGATCAGTTTGAGCCTTTTGAGCTTCGTTTGGGTGAATCTAAAACAGCCTTTAATCTATAACTTCCTTAATTCTGCTATGAAGAAAGGCATGATTCTTCTCAGGTCTTTTCTGAATGCCCTGGTAGTTGAAGTGCAGTGATTCTGCTTATAGTTTCCTGGAGTTCCTTTGTGTTTTTGTTTGTTGGTTGATTGCCTGTCTTCACGAAATTTTATTATACACACACAGACTAGCAGCAGATTCTCTCCCTCTATTCTGTTTCTCTGATCCTACAAATTCCAATTATCTTGGCCTTCCCAATTTCTTTTCTGTCTTCTTAACTTGGTGAAACCACCATGCCCTGCTTGGTTTTTCTAATTCTACCCTGACAAAGTGGCTCCAGGCAGAAGCTGGGGAGATCACAGCCTGTGCACAGCCTGTCCATTGTCTAAGAATGGCAGATGCATTTATTTTCTGAGTTTTATAGCTATATATGGTGGGGTAGCAAGTCAAATACCAGTTATTTCCATGTGGAAATAAGTGAAAGTGCTATCTGTTTGATGTTTGATTCTTTGATTCAGGTTTAATCTCTCCAGAAATCCCTAGTGAGACATAAATGATTATTATTCCACTTAGAATATCATTACCTTTCCCATAAAGCTTTTTAAAATTAAGAGTATATCCAGAGCACATCTTGAAACAGGATACCACTAACATCAGACTTTTCTGTTTAAGAAGACTCCTTTATTTTTACACCATAATTTTAGGTTCTTTTCTGTAACACCAAGACCCAAAATAAAAATACAAATCCATTTTTCCCTTTAATGATTATTGTTCATAATACCACATGCTCCTCCTTCAGTTGATTCTATTTAGTGCTTCTTAAATGATTGCTTTTTTCCTAAGCTACACTATGATCCCAGTAATCATCAAAGAGCAATTAGGATCCTTTCATTTTGTAGTTGAGAAAATGGGAAATGAGAGTTCAAATTGAAGGAGAATTCAAAGCTTCTGAGAATTGTTTTTGTTTTCATTTTTATTTTTACCATTTCATATAACTTAGGCTCAGATATCCTTATAAAAGGATATCCTTATAAAACCTAAATAATGGTGTTTTATATGAGAAGGAAAACCACTGAGAGTGGGAGCTGAAAATAAAACTTGTAAAATGAAAGAAAAATTCAAGGCCAGATAATCCTTAAATTTGGTTGACGTGTTCCTATCTCAAAGGCTAATTAGATTTATTTACATATCTGAAGTTAAGAAAGTGCAGATGTATTTGCCAAGCAGAGGGGAGTGAGGCTGATGAAAACAGCCTGTGATATTAAGGAAAAGAGGCAGAAGTCTAGAGAGTCAGAGCCTCTCCGAACCATAACCTTTTAGTTCTTTTGTGCTGCTTAGTCATCTGGTCTGATATGTTACAGTTTTTGAAGTAAGTTAGCATACTAACAAATCATTTAGCTAACATGTTTATCACTGACTTATAGGCATTTTTATATGGCAATGCTAAAAGCCCTTTTTGACCCCATATATTTTTAAACTTTTAAAATAAATAAACATGTACACACACACACACTCACACACACACACACACACACACACACACACACATCCTGTAGAAGTTTCAAAAATCATATGTGCATACCTATTAATCTTTTCCTTTATGGGTTTTGTGTCTCTGTGTGCACCCATATGGTGCTAGGGATGGAACCCATGGCCTTATACATACTAGGCAAGTGTTCTACCTCTGAGTTACACCTCTTCCTTTATAGTTTCTGAGTTTCTTTTTATGCTTAGAAAATTTTCTCATACCCTAATGTTATAAGGGAAAAAAGTTCTCCCATATTTTCTTCTGGCATTTTATGATTTAACTATATTTACATTTAAATATTTATTCATGTGACATTTATTATTTCTCTTTTTTGTTTTATTTTTATTGAGGTAGAATTCATATTACATAAAATTAAAAGTGAATAATTGAAAGCGAATAATTCAGTGGCCTTTAGAACATCACAAAACATTTTTATCACCCCAAAAGAAAACCCTGTGTCCATTAGGCAGTTATCCACGTTCTCCCTATCATATATGCCTGGCAACCACCAATGTGCTTTCTGTCTCTGGATTTTTACCTATTCTGAATATTTTATATAAATGGAATCATACAATATGTAACTATTTTCTGTCTGGCTTCTTCTACTTAGCATAGTATTTTTGAGGTTCATCCCGTTATAGCGTGTATCAATCAATACTTCATTCTTTTTCATTGCTGAGTATTATTCCATTGTATTGTATGTACCATAATTTGTTTATCTTTTAATCCATTGATGGATGTTGGGCTGTTTCCATCTTTTGCCTATTGGGAATAGTATTACTATGAATATATATATACACACACACAATTATTTGAGTACCTGTTTTTAATTCTTTCAGATATCTTCCTAGGAGTGGAACTGTGGCATTTATTTATTTATAAAGAATGAGATATAGATTCAATTTTTTCCCAGAAGCCCCATTTCTTGTTATCTTTCTTTTACCAGTTTAAAGTACTTTCTTGCCATATACTAAATTCTCACGTACTTGGGTTTATTTCTTAACTCTGGTGCCACTGCTCTGTCAGTCTGTTTAACAGTACCACACATTGTTTCTACCTCATAATCGTATAATTACTGTTTTAATATTTGGAAAGGAAAGTCTGTTCCTCGTCTCTACCCCCATTCCCAGTTACTTTTTTGTTGTAATTTTCTTTGCTAGTTCATGTTTATTTCTCCAAGTAAACCTTTCACTGTTTTCTGTCAATGATATTATAAATACTTAAGTAGTATCTTCTTAACATTCATATGAAAGATTACTGTTTTAACTTGTATTTAAGAAAATTGTCAAGCATCATCTCTGTGGATGAAAATGGGTATTCGCTGTATATACTTTAGTGCATTAATTAACCTGTGATATTTGGGTAGGTGAAGTGTCACATTTTTAGATGGATTTTAATTTTTTTTCCAGCTCTAAAATCTGAAGGGGATGATTACTATATTAATGGTGCCTGGACTATTGACTGGCCCAGGAAGTTTGATGTTGCTGGGACAGCTTTTCACTATAAGAGACCAACCGATGAACCTGAATCCTTAGAAGCTCTGGGTCCCACTTCTGAAAATCTTATTGTAATGGTAAATGTGTCTTTGTCATTTTATATCTAATGTTCATAATTCACCTTTATGAGATAGGGAAGGAGTCATGTTTTATTATCTCTGTTTTACAGGTGGTGAAATTAAGATAAATAAAGATAAATGGTTTGTCCAAGGGCATAGAATCTGTGCAGAGTTAAGGCCATAGTACTCTTTCCATATAAATGTTTTATCTTTTCAATGCTTTCTTAAATTATATTTTTATAACCTAGCAAGACAGATGAGAGAAATGGCTCCAAACTACCCATGAAAATGGAAAATTTTTTATATAAATGCATGTATTTGAAAAGTTGTCTTAAATTTCCCATAAGACTTGCTTTATGACATTTGCTTCTTCAGAAGAAATAATAAATATCTGAATAAAAGCTCATTGTATTTTAATTATCTTCACCAGTTGTTTTCAATGGCAGGTTCTCCTCCAGGAACAAAATTTGGGAATTAGGTATAAATTCAACGTTCCTATCACTCGCACTGGCAGTGGAGATAATGAAGTTGGCTTCACATGGAATCATCAGCCTTGGTCAGAATGCTCAGCTACTTGTGCTGGAGGTAAGACACCCACTAGGCAGTCAACCCAGCGGGCAGGATGCAAAGCAAAACATACTTTGAGCTATGCTTTTTGTTTGCTGAAGAAGCTAATTGGAAACATTTTTTGCAGGTTTACTTCAAGCTGTAATTTAGCAAAAGTAACTTTGCTTTAATTATATTATATTCCATTTGTTTTCAACCTCATGTAATTTATACAGATTTGTTGGTAAAATACATCTTGGCACAGTGAGTGTCTGCTGGTGCTTCTCCCAAGACTATCTTGAAGGTGGGCTGTTTGCTTTTCACGAACACATTCTTGGTAAAGAACCTCAAGAGTTTTAAATAAGAAAATGAGCAAGAATCAGACGTCACAGATGCAACTTCTTGTAACGGGGACTGAGAATGTATGTCTGTGTGCTGTGTGTTTGTGTTTGTATGCTTGTGTGTTTCCCACCTTCCTATTCAAAACTCCCTTCTCCAGCCATCAAGTTAAGGGACTGTGTGCTGGGATGCTACAGTCATCCTGGTGTCTGGGTCTCTGGGTTAATGGTGGATGCTGACCTCACTGTAGTCCCTTAGAGAGGTAGAGGTAGCTGCCAGGCAGTGGTTGGTGATGTGTTGGTTGTCCCATGTGCGTTTTTCATGGGTGCCTTTTCCCCACAATTTACTCTATTCCTAATCCTCCTCCCTCTAGTGGCCACCAATGCAATTCTTTACCTCTGGCTGGGAGAGCAGGACAGTTGGCTTCCTTCAAAGCCAACACCCTTGCTGCTGCATGGACTGGTGAGTAGAAGTGCTGTGCAAGCAGCATCTTCCTTCTCTCTGGAGACTAAATGCATCGCCTCCACCGTACACCTTGATTCCAATAGGCAAGGAAACAGAACCTATCCCTCAGGCCTAGGCTGGGCTAGAGCACCTCACCACTCCAAAAGCAAAAATCATGTTTTGAATCATGATTTTAGAATAAATAAACTGATAACCCAAATCCTTCAATATATCCCCTGTATGTGCAGAAGTACATGCTCTTACATGGACTTTATCCTGTCTTGTCCTTTATTCACTGAATCTCTAAACATCTCTGATTTTCAAGGCTTGAATTGGAGAAATCATTTCCACAGAAATGATTATCATATAACAAATTCAGTATTTTTACTTTTTAGTACTGAGATTCAAACCCAGGGCCTTTGCTCATGACTAAGCAAGCACTCTACCACTGAACTCTACCGTCAGCAGTATTTTTAGGCTCAGAAGAATTAAATCATCCATCAACTACAACTCCAATTTCAATAGAAAAGACTATACCACATGAAAAAATTTAAAAACCAATTGAATATATTAATATTCTCTCCTGGGTGAAGTATCATGAAACATGCATATTTTAAAAGTTCTCTAATTCCCATCCATTTTTTGTGTGAAATGGCTGGAAATTCATAATGTAAAGTTTTAAAAACTATAGTGCATTACCGTTTCTCTTTATAAAATAAAAGGATATTTGCGACTAATGTCATTGCTGATGATCCTCAATGAATTCAGTCTTTGTTCAAGTGAGTGCCACCACTGCATTATATTTTAGTGGCATTTATTCATACATCTTTTTTTGTTCCAATTAAATTCTTTTTAATCAATCTGTACATTATCCTTCCCCTTTCCACATACCAACAAAAAGTATTTGTACAATATACATCTATATACATATACATATACAGATACACACACACACACACACACACACACACACATTAGGCCCTGAGGTAAAGTGAGACAAACTTATTAGAGTCCAAATAATTTAAAGTTTAGGACATCTAATAAGGAAGGTTTAAAATTGAGGTTGATCAACTAAGAGAAGAGAAGGCTGAGGGGAAGCATGTTAGTATCTTCAAGTATGTGACAGAATGTTGAATGGGGAATTCTCAGTGCCTGTTCTTCTTTTGCTGAAATTGCTATATTTGGGGATGGTTTAGACACAGTCTTATCTGAGGCCAAGAAGGGATTAAGTGAATTTTCAATATTCCTTCAACCCTATGATTCTATTTGTTCAGAGACGAGATAGTCGAACAAAAAAGGGAAAGAAAAGGTCATGAGAACCTAATTTGGAAGAAAAACTATGATTTTATTGAAGTAAAAATGCATGAAAAATCTTAATGAGTGTTATTCTTTTCCATAACACTTGTATTGAGAAATAGAAATGATTTCTTATGATAAAGCAAAAAATCAGGAAGAAAGAAAAGCCCCTAGAAGAAGAATTCTCTCTTCCTTATTATGCTTTTTTCTTTGATTTTGGAGCTACTGATCTTAGATATTTTAGGTAGTCCTGGGAATCCAAATTTTGCCTGGTTGTGAGTGATTATGGGCATTCATGAGCCATTCTCTTCTTTCAGAGGTACAGTGTATTAAAATTGGTAGGCGTGTTTTAAAGAGCTATCATTTGTCTTGATAAGTGGTTCTCAAAGTATGGTCACTGGACCAGCAGCGTCAACATTAATTGAGAAATTGTTAGAAGTGCTAATTTGAGGAACCTATTTCAGTCCTACTGAGTAGAAACTCTTGGAGTGGGGCCCAGCTATGTTTTAACAAGCTGGCCAGATGATTCTTTTTTTGTTGTTGTTATTGTTGTTCTTTTTAGATACACTTGACAGTGGAGTGTATTTTGACATATTATACATACATGGAATATAACTTCCTATTCATGTGGTTTAGTATAAATGATGTGGAGTTTTGATGTGTAGGACATATGAGGCTGGACACCCGAGGAATTTTTAGGAAGCAGGTTTATTTAAGCTGCAGCAGTCCAGATGGACCTCAAGGCTGGGGTCCATCTTTGGGATTTATACTCAGTGGAGTGGTTACATGACAGTGGAACCTAACAGTTACTCTTTGTCCTGTATTCTTAAGCTAGACAGAGGTTTCACACATTGTGTCTGCAAACCTGGCATTTATAAGAAAGAGGAAACTTCAAACCACTTTGAACTCTCTGCAGAACTCCTGTGAAATCCTGTTGACAATCTTTGTAAAAATCTTTCTGACAAGAAGAGAAGCTTAATTATGGTGGGGAGTATTTTGGGTGGAGGTAGGTGGTCTGCTTCAGTTCACTGGTCCTGTATTCATATATGACCATAGGAAAGTAATGTCCCATTCATTCTACTATCTTTCTTATTCCCATCCCCCCTCACTTCCCTTCATTCCTCTTTGTGTAATCCAGTGAACTTCTGTTTTCCCTCTCCTTCTCCCCTTATTGTGTGTTAGCATCTGCATATCAGAGAGAACATGCAGTCTTTGGTTTTTGGGGATTGTCTTATTTCACTTAGCATGATAGTCTCCCGTTCCATCTATTCACCATCAAATGCAATAATTTCATTCTTCTTTATGGCTGAGAAATATTCCATTGTACATATACCACATTTTCTTTGTCCAATCATCTGCTGAAGGGCACCTAGGTTGGTTCAGTGGAAGGGCACCTAGGTTGGTTCCATAAACACTGATGTGGCTGAGTCCTTGTAGTATGCACTTTGTGAGTCCTTTGTGTGTATATCAAAGAGTGGGATAACTGAGTCAAATGGTGGTTCCATTCCAAGTTTTCTGAGGTATCTCCATACTACTTTCCAGAGTGGTTGCACCAATTTGCAGTCCCACCAGCAATGTATGAGTGTACCATTTTCCCCACATCCTCACCAACATTTATTGTTGCTTGTATTCTTGATAATTGCCATTCTGACTGGAGTGAGATGAAATATCATTGTAGTTTTAATTCTCATTTCTCCAATTGCTAGAGATGTTGAACATTTTTTAAATATATTTGTTGACCAGTCGTATTTCTTCTTCTGTGAAGTGCCTGTTCAGTTCCTTTGCCCATTTATTGATTGGGTTATTTATGTATTAATTAATTAATTAATCAATTTATTTATTTATTTATTTATTTTGGTGGTCAGTTCTTTGAGTTCTTTATATGTCCTAGAGATTAATGCTCTATCTGATGTGCAGGTGGCAAAGATATTCTCCCATTTTGTAGGCTCTCTCTTCATGTTCTTGTTTCCTTTGCTGTAAAGAAGCTTTTTAGTTTAATACCATCTCATTTATTAACTCTTAATTTTACTTCTTGCATTTTAGAAGTTTTGTTGAGGAATTTGGTTCCTAAGCCAACATGATAGAGAGCTGGGCCTACTTTTTCTTCTGATAGGCACAGGGTCTCCGGCCTAATGCCTAGGTCCTTGATCCACTTTGAGTTGTTTTGTGCAGGGTGAGAGATAGGAGTTCAATTTTATTCCACTACATATGGATTTCCAGTTTCCTAGCATCATCTGTTGAAGAGGCTATCTTTCCAATGTATATTTATAGGGCCTTTGTCTAGTATGAAATAACTGTATTTATGTAAGTTTATCTCTGTGTGTTAATGGAACATTCTGTACCATTGTTCTTTGTGTCTGTTTTGGTGTCAATACCATGCCATTTTTGTTATTATAGCTTTATAGTACAACTTAAGGTCCGGGATTATGATGCCTTCTCCTTCACTTTTCTCACTAAGGATTGTTTTCGCTATTCTGGGCCTCTTGTTTTTCCAAAATGAATGCTTTTCTATTTCTATGAAGAACATCATTGGAAACTTAATAGAAATTGCATTAAATCTGTATAGAACTCTTGGTAGTATGGTTATTTTGACAATATTAATTCTGCCTGTCTAAGAACATGGGAGAGCTTTCCATCTTCTAAGGTCTTCTTCAATTTCTTTCTTTAGTGTTCTGTAGTTTTCATTGTAGAAGTCTTTCACCTCTTTTGTTGGATTGATTCCCAAGGTCCCCTATACCCTCAGCTTTTGTGCATGGGATAGTTTTCCTAATTTCTCTTTCAGTTGATTCATCACTGATATATAGGAATGCTACTGATTTATGGATGTTAATTTTATACCCTGCTACTTTGCTAAATTCATTTTTGAGTTCTAGAAGTTTGCTGGTGGAGTTTTTTTGGGTCTTCTAAGAATAGAATCATGTCATCTGGCCAGATGATTCTACTGTTCACTTAAGTTTTTGTACCACTGTTCTTGGCTTTCAGAAAAACTGAAACCTAGCACTCTGGACACAGAATATCTTTGTAAACTCATTTTGTACCTAGAACAACATCTGGAACATGTGAGGCACTCAACAAATATTTATGTTCATAAGAGAAAGGGATTAATTTTGGCAAATGTTTATGTGTTGTTGTTCTTTCTAGGATATGAAATGAGAGGTTAGAATAGCTAATTTTATGGAATAAGGCAAAGCAACTGCCAAGGAGAGACAGTAAAATTTTAGTTAGAATGAATAAGTAGTAAGTAAAACCAAGTTCTCCACTTTTGCTTTCTATACTTTGAATAGGTGGAAGCTCTGGGAGTAGGGTAGGATATAGGATGTCCTAGGATACAGAGTGCAGGTTTTAATTATTGAAGTTACTTTTCTGATACATACCCCTATTTTACCCCCAGATTCTTTAAATACAGGAAGCTAATGTTTGAGATATGTAAATTTCCTTACAGCTCAGGAATACTGATCAGAGAGCCCTAGTCTTCTACCTAGTAATGGTGAATGATACTTCATCTACAGTTAGAGGATGTCATTTAAAAAAAAAAGGCATTTCTACCTATTTCCACTTATAAACCAAGGATGAAAACAAAAGTCAGTTCTTTTTTAAAATTTTTTTTACTTGTAGATGAACACAATACCTTTATTTTATTTATTTTCTTTTATGTAGTGCTAAGGATCGAACCCAGTGCCTCACGCATGCTAGGCAAGTGCTCTACCACTGAGCTACAACCTAGCCCCAGCTCTTCATCATGGTAATCCACTTTCATCTCCCCAGGGAGGTGCTAAGTAGCTTGAAGCTGTGAGAATTTTTTAAAAATATGAAAAAAGAAAGCAAAAAATGCCAAAGAACTTAAATTGTATCCTCACAAGATTCTTCTGTGTACTTACCTCTTATTGGCCTGTATATGTTTTACCAATGTCAAGAACCTTGAACTTTGATTGAATTTGGGAATAGTGATGGCATTCGCTTAAGAGGTCTTTAAAGATAAGTTTCGAGACTGTTTTTCTGTTGCTTAGCAGACCCAATGACAAATCTAACGTGCAGGAAACATTGGTAGTGATTCAGTTCAAGTAATGGTCTTGTCGCTGAGTCATTGATGAAACACTTCCTTAGCCTGACTGGGAACATTGAGATGCCTTGGGGTGTGTTCTCTTCAGGTTAAATATGATTTTTAAGATATAGCTGTGACTCTTCCTCTGCAAGAAAGGCCCAAGCCCAGTGAATTAACACCTGGCCATTTTCAAAACCCTTGTTATTCCTACTAGAGTTTGTTGATTCTTTACCCAAATTGTTCTGTGTTTTGTAATTTACCTGACTCCCAAGTTTATGTACTGCCATTAGGTTATTGTCTGTAATAATGTGTTGGTAAAGCTTGGCTCAGTAATGAAAGTTGTTTATTTTAAAGTGTAAAACTTTAAGTTGCTGTTTTTTGTCTTTTTTTTTAGTAGTAATTTATCCCAGTGTACCTTTGTACTGTGTATTTTAAAGATTGAAATAACAAATATATATGCATTCTTTTGATTTTAGTCATACATTCTGTCTTTCCACTGGTGTTTGGCTAGATGTGTGATTCTCAAATTTTAGTATGCTTTAGAATTACCTGGAGGGCTTGTGAAACACGGATTTTCACCAGGTAGCATTCTCTATAGAGAAGCATGATATATACCCACTCAAAAATATCTTCTTCACTAGCTTGAAAGTTTGTTTTTTAAAATACTTAACCTAGAGCAATGGATTTTAACTTTGGTGCACATTGGAAACACCACGAGAACTTTAAATGTTTTTTTTAGATGATTCTGATACTTAGGTTCTGCCTCCTAAAGCTTTATTTAATTGGTTAGAGATGTGGTCTGGTCCTAAGATTTTAAAAAGATCTCTAGGTAATTCTAATGTGCAGCCAAGGTTGAAAAGTATTGCCTTTGAGATGAATTGAAAGTTTTATCTTCAAAAAATTAACATTCAGATGCAAATACCTCTTGTAGCATTACTAACACCCATCTCTTATTAATTGGCTATTAGTTGAATATAGAGGTTAATGAGATTTAGTGATGAATATCTTGGGTAGGAAAATAGAGATTGGCATCAGAGAAGAGAATGAATATGGTAGAATGCCAATTAACTTCATGGTTTTATTTATTATGTCCATTGGCCTTGGACATGCCTATAGAAAGTATTTTTATAGTTCAGTTTATTTGCATGCTTTCTTCTTTACCTGATGGATCATTTATATGCATCTAATTAATGCTTTTAAAACTGAATGAAATTGTATTAAACAATTTTTTCAAAGATCTTCATTCTAATTCAGTTTCTGTGGTACTTAGGGAGCTAAAGTGGATACAGGTTGAGCACTCCTAATCTGAAAATTCAAGGATATACAAAAAGTTTTAGATTTTGGAGCATTTGGGATTTGGGGATTAGAAATGGTTGACTGGTCAAGTCTATACAAATATTCTAAAATCTGAAAAACTCTGAAATCTGAAACCCTCTGCTCCCAAGCATTTCAGATAAGTAGTACTCAACCTGTCAATGACTATTCATTCAGCCAACTTTGATTTAGACTCACAAGTCAGAATACAAGAGCCATTAGGTCTTTGTTTTAACATGTTATTTATGAAAACCAATAAACACCTTTTCTATCTTTGTGTCTTATAAACAGAGAAAGCCTTCCATTTTAGGAAATTGCTGATTTCTTAGGGAACAAATCTTGCAGAATGCAACGATGTTCATAGTAACTTTTACCCTATCTTTCTGGATATGTTTTAATTTCCCACTGTTCACACCATGCCCTTTCCACCTCCACAACCTCCCCAGGCTGTTTTCTGATTTCACACAATCCTTAGGTTTTAAAGAAAAATTTTTCAATTACTAAGAGTTGAGGCTGTAGCATTGTATTTACCTTTGCATCTGTTCTATAACAAAAGAAACTTTAAGAATACTTAATTTGTAGTGAAAAGAACAATCATGAATACATGTGATATTTTATATTTTATTACAATTTTGAATTTATACTCTAAGTATACACTCTTTGTCCTTTCATTGGCCCTACTGACAAGCCTGATGCTTTGTCCAAATTGTTTGTGGTTTTTTTTTTTGGTGAAAGGGAGAATTTTCTTTCTTTCTCTTTGGTAGAAGTAAAGAAAAAAATGTGTGCCAAAGAACTCAATTTGGTTAGGTTTCTGATTAAATTAAGGTATTTCTCTGCTAAACATTGTTTTGTAGCACAGACGGGAAAGATAAAGCTATGCTTAGATTGAGGAGGAGGATGGGAAAGGAGACAGGTTTATTGTTAGAACAATTTTCAATTTTACATATACTATTTGGTTATTGAGGGATGTTTCTGATCAGTTGTCATGGGCTATTTAAAATGTTATCATTGCCTTTTCTTTTCTGCTTATGTAGTCTATTTAATTTTTCTTACATGTTCAATGCTTCCTTTTCTTTATTATCTTTCCCCTCGATGTCATTTTAAGCCTGTGTGTGTGTGTGTGTGTGTGTCTGTAAGAAAGAAAATGAACAGCATATAAACATAGAAGTCATTCCATATATTTCTTCTTTCTAGCTAGGACAAATTCTTTTTATTTTACTTTAATGCATCTTTACCTGATTCATCTGGATTTTTACACATATTAGAGCTGCTTTCTATTCTTTGAGATTTTTTTAAAAATATTTTTTAGTTGTAGATGGACACAATATCTTTATTTTATTTTTATTTTTATGTGGTGCTGAGGATCGAACCCAGTGTCTCACACATGCGAGGCAAGCGCTCTACCACTGAGCCACAATCCCAGCCCCTATTCTTTGAGATTTTTAAGATGCTTTTTAAGTGGTTTCCAACTAGTATCTTGGATTCTTCTGATTTAGGACCATGTTTTTCTAAAGGCACCACGATGCCCAAGGGCACTGCTGCTGACTCACAGACGTACAGAGCATTATCTCTTTTCAAGGGGGAAACAGTGATAATGGTGATATGTCACACAAATTATTATAATGAAGTCATTTGGACCTAATTATTTAATAATAAAAACTCTTTAGATAAGTCAGGCATGGTGGCGCACATCTGTAATCCCAGCACTTGGGAGACTAAAGCAGGAAGATTGCAAGTTCAAAGTCAGCTTCAGCAATTTAGCAAGGCCCTGAATGAGACCCTGTCTCAAAATTTTAAAAAATAAAAATAAAAAGGGTTGTGGATGCGGCTCAGTGTTTAAGCACCCTTGGTTTCAATCCCTGGTAAAAACAAACAAACAACAACTTGTTTAGACATTTTTTTTCTACCTACGAGGTGCGTAAAAAGATTATTGAGATACTAAGGGTGCCATGAACCAAAAAAGTTTGAGAACCCCTGATTTAGTGAAAAATGAGTGTCATTAAGATTGCAAAAAAAGCACCTTATTTCTTTTCAGTAGATACTGAACTTTATTTTGTTAAAAAAAAAATAATGCATATACACTCAATATAAGGGCCCTAGTGAAACTCATAATTTAAAAATGGAGACTCTTTTGCATGTCCAGATAATGAACTAGAGTCTCAAATAATATGCAATTTCTCTTTCATATCTGTAGCAAGTATTCTTTCTGAATATGTTTCCTTCCTTTGCCTGTTGGTTAAGCATAAGATTATTGGGTGATTAAAGCAAAATAGGAAGGAGTGAAGGGACAGGCATATTTAAAAGAGCTTGTAATAGCAATTTCTTCTTTGTGACTGACAAGTCCATGTAATAATCTACACCATTCCATGTGTAATAACATAATTTTAAAATTATTTTGATGAATTGCCATGTAGATTTCACTGGCCTCTTTAAAAAGTTGGACATTTTTTGTATTGTCTCTATTACTGTATATTCAAGTTATTTATTATTTTCAAGCATTTTACAATATAAGCCTAATGTGCACTTAAAAATATAGTGTGTCCTAAAATAATAATTTCTAAGTTGTTTTAAAAGCATTAGTAAATATAACAAAAAACTAATTATTAGACAAAGTATAAAATGATCTTTAATCTAGTACTAATACCTGACAAAAGGAAAACAGCTCTCAATGTACCAGATAAGACAGGGGCAAATGCTTTGTTTTCAGAAATGTTCTTTTAATTTGTTTTTAATTCTAAAATGTCTAACACATTTAACATCACTAAGAAGTCAATTCATGTTATTGGTGAATAACAAAATGTGCTTCAAACAAGTAAGGGTTTTGAGACTTGATTTTTATAGACACAACAACAAAAATAATGACTAACACTTGTATGGCAGCTTATAAAGGACACTTATGCTGTAACTTTCACAGAAAGTCAAAGCAGAGGAGTCTCAGACTACAGCAGACAGAGGAAAACAAAATCTAACTTTTTTTTTCAAGATGCAAAATAGTCAATTAAAATTAAATGTGAAAGACATAAAAAGGCTGAATCTTATAACTAAATCTGCTTATCTTTGCTTAGACATTACTATCTGAAAATTTCAGAGTTAAAGGGAAACTTTAGTTTAAATAATTAAAAACATTTTACTCATTGCCATTTATTTTTTTAAATTTAATATCTTTATTTTATTTATTTATTTGTATGTGGTGCTGAGGATCGAACCCAGTGACTCACGCATGCGAGGCAAGCGCTCTACCACTGAGCCATAGCCCCAGCCCCTCATGCTATTTTTTTTTCTTTGAAGAAACATAGCTAACATAATTAGTTCTTAAGAAAAATTCCCTATGAAGGGTATTTTGGGTGTGAGCTTACACAATGTACTGTTGTTTGAAACTATAGAAGTTCTTTAACTTTTATTCCTGTGTATACCAGACGTGAAACAGATCGCTGTGATGATTTTAGTAGTACAGCCACCCTGAAAAAAAGTGACTTGAGTTTAGAAAGAATAAAGGTTTATATTCAGCTTATTAGTCCCTAGTTTTCTCCTTGCTCTTCGAAAAATAATATGTTTAGATTAGATGGTGTCTATCACTGCACTGACCATGGCATTCCCCTATTTGCTCTCTCCCACCATCCTCTTCTTTTAGGTCATTTTCAATGTTAAGAAGGAAGAGTGTCAGGCTGGGGTTATGGCGCAGTGGTAGCTTGCTCGCCTAGCACGCGTGAGGCACTGGGTTCAATCCTCAGCACCACATAAAAATAAAATAAAAGATATTCTGTCCATCTACAACTAAAGAATAAATATTAAAAAAAAAAAAGAAGAAGAAGGAAGAGTGTCCTTTAACATATGAGATCAGTTGTATCAGACCTCCTAGCAGGCACAAACATACATCACAGCTCTTGAAGTCCTTGGTTCAATAGCCACTAACTTTACCTGGCTTCTATAAAGTCTTGTATAACATGACTTTTGAGGAAGAGCAACTCCTTTATGCAAACTCATGCTTGTGGCTGGTATACTTCTGGAAGCTAATGTATTTGTTCATTCATTTGTCCATAATGATTATTTGTATTCATCTTTTTCCCTTAAGTATATCTCTTCTCCTATATAACCTACTTTTAAAAAATTCTTTGAGTTCTCCTGTGTATTTTCAGTACAACTTAAGCTTTCTAACCTCTTGTTAAAAGTCTTACATGTAAAAGTTTAATTTGGTGATCTTGACACTCTTTATGGTTTAAAGTCTGCACATTATGGCTTGCATTTTCTCTAACCTTAAGATTTATAACCAAAGGCAAGAAATTTCTGTTAACCCAAAACATTTTCCCTAATGCTGATTTTCTTCCTCTTTCATCATTTCTATTGCTTTAGCAATTATATTATTTCATAATATGAACAGCAGAGTTTGGATAAATATTTACTCACTGAAAAACTTGAGTAATGCTGAAACTATAGTCTGAGTACATTTCCATTGTATTAATGATCACTGTGACACAGGTCACATTTCACTTCACAAAAATTCTGTCCAAAATAGCATTTTTAACTATCATAACATTATCCATCCTTATAAGGTAGAATATATAAAATTTTGGAAAAAATAAGGTCTTCCATAATGGTAAGTATTATCCCAATTTTGAGGGAATTTTATAATATTACTATACTCATTTTTTCACTTGATGAAAATGAAGAGTTTAGTTTAAAATCTATTTGGTGATAAATACATAACAGTGCATGAAAGAAGCTCAGGATTTGTACTCTCAACATCATTTCTCTAGAATTTTAAATAAATAACAGAAAAAAATGAAGTCCTTCTAAAGATCATGAAGATTACTTTTTAGTACTATGGATTAATATATTAGGAAAAATGCCTTTCAAAAGTCCCTATTTCTAGTTAGTATTCTGTCTCTTGACATATCTTTTTTGACATCTCAAAAGAACTGGAATCAACTTAGGCTCTGAAATAAGTCTGTAAAACCAAATGGAAAGTAACAAATGCCTGATTTCTAAATTTATTGTTCTATAGAATATAGAGGAAAAGCAGGCATAGAAGGGAGAAACAGGTGGAGAAAACAATGGTGAACTATTGAAATGGGGAAGAAGAGAAGAAATAACCTTTATAGAATTTTGGGTTTGAAAGAAACATTAGAAATCATCTGATTTGATTGCCTTATTTTACAAAGGCTAATGAAAGTTTGCCTTAGGTCATTTATATAAATGCTTAGAACTCATAAAAATGTAACTAAACATGGCAGAAGTTGGGGTGAAGAAAAACAGAACAAGAAAAAGTGAAAGGGAATTACATTATAGTCATTTGGCTATGAAGATTTTTTTTTAAACATTTATTTCTTTTAGTTGTAGGTGAACAGAATATCTTTATTTTATTTTTATGTGGTGCTGAGGATCGAACCCAGTGCCTCACGCGTGCTAGGCGAGCACGCTATCATTGAGCCATAATCCCAGCCCCTGAAGATTTCTTAAAACCAACAAGGATCAGGTAAAAAGAAATGAGACAATTTAACAAAATTGGAGGACTGTAAAATTAAAAATATCAGACCTGAAAATTCAATAATTTATTGGATAAGATATCTTCCATCATGTAACATAATTATAATGGTTCTTGCCTTATCCCACCCCCACTTTAATGTAATCTCATTGAGGTCAAAATTTTTCCACTCTTTCCACTTTTATGGTAATGAAAATCATGCCTTAGACATGGTAGGAACGGAAATAGATTAGACACTTTCCATGAATGATTACTGTTAAAACTAATGAGTAGTAGGAATTCCCATCTTACTATCACTAAAATGCAGTTCCTCTAGAAAAATGTAGTATTTTCAGAGTTGTGTTTTCCTTTTGATCACTCTATGTTTCCTCAGGACTTCTACTTTTGCTTAGGACCAGAAGGGAAGACACTGAAAGGCCGAGAAAGGAAGGCTTTGAAAGATAAAAACTAGCAAGAGGCTCTTCAAAAGAAGGAAGCCATATGGGTGGAGTTGATTGGTACCCTGAGTGCCAGCTGTTAGATCCAAGGCAGATGGGCTTTGCTCTGCCCTGCAAATGTTTGTGTCTGGCCAACAATCACACAGCACAACAGCCAGATTCCAACAGCGAAAGCAGAGCAGAGAGACATTTTTTTTCCTGGCATTTGTCACTCTTTGGATGCTATCTGCACTGAAGATTTAGATTAAACTGATACTGCTGGCCATATGCTCTGTATACTGTGGTTATATGGTGTTGTCTTTGTTGCTAGCTACTTTGAATGCTGTGGTTAAGCAAATTATTGCCTTAACCACCAGCCACATTTTTAGTATGAGCTCTTTCTTTTTAACTTTTTTCTCCTTCTTCATCCTCAGAAAACTATTTCTTGGGTAGATGTAATGTGCTATGCTGCTAGGTTCAATGATCTAGAAGTTGGTTAGCCATCAGTCCCAAGGATACATTAATCCTCTTTCTTTTCCTTATTGACTCATTCGTATGTGGTTATAGACTGCCCATTTATCAAACATACGGTCTAAGTCTGAGGTGTTGGGTCTCATGAGTAGCTCTGAAAATATCTAGAAGGTCTTTCTCCTGCCCTTAACTTCTTCCACCCCCGTCCTTCTTGGGTTAACACATATCACCCTTTAAAGTTAAATTTTTAAGTGCTAATTTCTTTTTACTGAGTTCCATTTTTCTACTTTTAAAATGGTTAAGTGCTCTGAAAAAAAAAAGCAGTGTATTGCTGAATATACAGCAAATTTATTTAATTCTCTGAAAAAAAAAGAGGGTGGAACCACATGAAAACCTTGGGCAGTTTATAAGGGGAGTAGAGAAGGACCTGGGAAGGAGACAAGTGGAGAGGAGCTGCAGTCTACGAATCTTCATTTAGGATCGGCCCTGGGACTATAAAGTTCTCTTACTTGAACCACCCTTTACCATTCCCTAGAATAACAGCATTAAATGGAGGATTTAGAGCTCAGTTGTGATTTCCTGTGGGATATGCTGTTTCAAAATGCCATTAAAAGCCATTTCTTGATGTGTAGCTTGAGCAATGACTCAAGCTAAGCCCTTGTACAAGAGAACCTTTGGTGGGCAAATAGATATTAATTTTTAACTGTTATCAGAAAATTAAATATAGGATCTGACAAATTTAAACTTACATACAAAAAGTGAGGGTTACATTTCTTTTCTTTTTTTCTCATTGCTGGGGATTGAACCAAGTGTTTTGCACATGCTAGGCAAGCACTCTGCCACTGAGCTACATCCCTGGCCCTAGAGTTACATTCGTTGTTAAGAACCACCATACCATCATATTTGGTTCTTTAATATCAAAAATTCAAAAGATAGACTAAGAGGCTTTAAATTTTACAGTGTTTAAAGTAAACATGAATTGGCAAAAAAAATTTAAGTTTGTACTTACTTAACCTTTATAAATCAGAAATCATTAATTTTTAAGCATGGAAGAAGGATTGCATTTATAAAAAAGATATGCAGTTTGCATGCCAGTAACATTAGGTGTTTAAAAATATAATTAGTGCAGTTTTAAATCTGGCCGATTAAATTCTGCAGAACATCTGCCTATCTCTAGGGGATAGGCACTTGAATTATTTTTTATTAGATGTACACTGACTGGTCATGTGTACATTTTATATATATACTTTTTTGTTTTTTGGTTATAAGCTATAAGTCTTTAGATTTGAAAGCATAGTGGTTTTGTGTAACTGGATATAATTATTCCCAACAGGGTTTAAAATCAACTTAGCAATGTTTTATAGACTACTTTAAAAGAAGCTATGTTCAAGAGGTTTGAACATATAAAAAGATTCTAAACTGTATTTCTCTTGTTGACTTAGATTATTTCCAGTTGATCTTTATTTCTACTTTCTGGAGTTAAAAGCTGCCTTTGCTTTAATTTAAAGGTATATGTTTTAAAAATCCATCTATTTAGGTGCATTGGTTTATAGAGTTATCCTGTTGCTACTGACTCAAAATGAAAGCAGAACAAACAAGTCTGTAAACCTGCCAAGTGCAGGGTTAAAAGTTGGAAAGAGATTTGTATACTGTTAGAGGAAAATAGTATAGTGTCATAGGAATGTTTGGAATAGGCTACTGGTATAGGCAGTTCTTGAGTGTGAAATACTACACTGTCTAATATAACATTTTAGAAGAAAATTAGTAAAAGGTGAATGTAAGAAAAAATGCATTCTCATAAAATAGCAACTTTATCTGTCTCTAAGTACTTCAATTTTTACTTCATAAAAAAATAGCAGTCTGAAATTATGAAGCTACAATGAACCCAGAAACACCTGTTATTCCTAGTTTTTAAGAAGACTGGAAGGCCTGGTCAACATTAAGTCAATTTGTGTTCTTAGTTCTATATCTCACAAGAATCAGAGTGCCTTATATTTAGTAACTATTACCTACTGAATGAATGAATGAATGAATGGATGGGTGAGTGAATGCATGAAGAAACTGCCAACCACATTTTAGCTTGAAGTTTTAGTTTGTGTAAGTATATAATTTTTAAACTAATCATTGGGTCTCACCTAATAGCAAAATAACCCAAAAGGATAAAGTTATAATATGGGACTATACGTAATTTTTATTTTGTTCCTTGTGGTTTTGTATATTCTCCCCTCCTTTTTTTTTTATGGTACCAGAGATTGAATCAGGGGTGCTTAACCACTGAACCACATCCCCAGCCCGTTTTTGTTTGTGTTTTATTTAGAGACAGGATCTCACTGAGTTGCTTAGGGCCTCACTAAGTTGCTGAGGCTGGCTTTGAGCTGCTG
>CM053405.1:45633198-45754835 GCA_028644305.1 Xerus rutilus | reverse complement strand
ACGTAATTTTTATTTTGTTCCTTGTGGTTTTGTATATTCTCCCCTCCTTTTTTTTTTATGGTACCAGAGATTGAATCAGGGGTGCTTAACCACTGAACCACATCCCCAGCCCGTTTTTGTTTGTGTTTTATTTAGAGACAGGATCTCACTGAGTTGCTTAGGGCCTCACTAAGTTGCTGAGGCTGGCTTTGAGCTGCTGGTATTACAGGCGTGTGCCACTGCACCCAGCTATTTTCCAAATTTTTAATAAATGTTATGTAGGAAAATTTCTTTAAGATTTATAAATGCCAAGAATTTACCTTAAAATAAAATCTTAATATAAATCTCTGTTAATTATCTCTACTAACATTTCATCTGTGATTCAAATTGAAGTAGCACTACTTTCACATTAAAGGCTACTTGTGAACAAATGTTATTATAGAAAAAACATTTCTAGGGTTATATTTTTCAAAAGTAAAATCTTCACCTGTAGAAAGTGATTTAACATTTTTGCCACTGAAAGAAACATTAGTTCCATTTTGTAGAGTTGAAAATATTTATCTTTTTCTGAGAAAAAAGATACTGTGCCAGTGGCAACATTCTTGTTTCAAGTATAGTCACATTTGAATGAAAAATAAATAAATAAATAACCATGCTAACCTATAAAAGCTATGCTCTGTTCTTCCTGATAGAAGCAAAACATTGAACCAGAATGGATGGATAATCAGCCATTGTTGCAGTTGTAGCTGAATCCCATGACTCATAGTAGAGGTATCTGTTTAGGTGGACCACATGGTCTTAGTTATCTGCCCACTGGAATGACACAATGGGGAGGTAATCTGATGAATATCATGGAACATCTGTGAATAGATCACAGCTATGTTTGATGTGAATCATTCTTCCCTTAAAAATCTAAAGTTCATAGTTAAAAATTCCAAATTGTTGTTATTGCATAAACAGTCCTTTGGCCTATTCTAGGGGTTAGGAGGTAATGAATACAATGCATACTTTTAGATATTTTGACAGTAAATTGTTTGACTAATTGTTAGATCTCTAAATTTAAGAAAACCTAAAAACTTATTCTTTAAGGTGATCAATATGAGCTTTGTTCTGCAAGCAATAAAAAATACCTTCTTTCCTGAGACGAGAGAATCGCGAGTTCAAAGCCAGCCTCAGCGACGGCAAGGTGCTAAGCAACTCAGTGAGACCCTGTCTCTACATAAAACATAAAATAGGGCTGGAGATGTGGCTCCATGGTTGAGTACCCCTGAGTTCAATCCTCAGTACTCCCCTAAAAAAAACCTTCTTTCACTATTCACCGGTGTCATGGAGGATACAGGATCTAGGTCTTATGAGCTTGGAAGACTTAATAGTTTCCTGTGTCAATCTTGAAATCCACAGGGCTGAATTAAAGATGTGCATATGTGACAACTGAAGTACTCCTGCCCACAGGATTTTCATGACTTTTAAGAGGGGTCTTGGGGAAAGCATTTGGTGCCCAGCTTTTTAGGTTAAACTTTCCTTCATTGAATGACTCCATTTCACATGGATTTCCTAATTTGTGATCATACTTTTTTTTAAAAGCACTATTATTTGAAAATAAAAAGAAAAACAAATGAAGTATTAGGTAAGGTATGAAGCTGTGGCATGCTGATTATTGTTAATGCTCCTTTTAGACACTTTCTGAGTAATTTAGCTTCCCTGTTTGGAGGGAGGGGTTTGGTGATTGGAGGGATGGCTTAGTTTGTGTTGTCATTTCCACTTGCAGGAGTAACCTGTTACCTCTGTATGATCTGAAACATGAAGCATGGTCTTGTAGTTTGACTTGTTTCTCTTTGATACCTTGACATACCTGTCTTAGCTTTTTTGATTGCTTGACACTAAAGAAAGTATACCTAAAGCATATTATTCGCCAAGAGTGTTTACAAATAAGAGTATGTGTTGTGCATGTCTTTATATTTTGTGAAATGTGAGCAAGTCATGGTGGACATCTTTGCCAATAAATAATAAACATATCTAGAATTTTACCAACTTATAATGAGGATATTTTTAGTTTGTGGTAAACAGATCACACAGACTAATTTTTATGAACAAGATAAGTATTTTGGTGAAAATTAATATTTGAATGAATTATGTATGTATTTCTTTGACAATGGTATGATCAACAAGTATCCAACTCTGTTAGAGCAAACAGACTAGTTGGTTCCAGTCCAAAAGAGGTCCACTGCAATCTTTAAATTCTAAACTTCCTGGGCTTTTAGAGTGATACATATGTAAATGAGAAAAAAATGAAATGTGTGGATGTAATATGTGCCTAAGAAAGACTAAACTGGTGGGATTTGTCCTACAAAATATCAAAAAGTAAATTTATCCCTATTGTTTATTTTTAAATAAATATACAGATATTGAATTGTATTGAAATGTATATTAATACATTTTATCTGATGATAATTTGGGAAATTTAAGTTTGTTTTTTTTTAAGGAAAGCATGAAGAAGAATATACAGATGAAAATACTAATTGTTTAAAGTTACCAATAGTTTCTTTTCTGGATTTGAAAACAGTTATGTTTCTAAATATGAGAACAATGATTTTGCCTAAAATTTCAGTATAATGACCAAGACTTCTCTCCTTTTTAGAGAAGCAGTCAAGTGTTTCTGGAACAGATAAGACAGCAACGATCCAGTGAGGTTGATTCCCCCACAAAAGAAAGCTATGCATACCCACCTTTTTGGAAGGTGAACTGCTCTTTAATTAATGATGTCCTCCTTTCCTCAAGGTGTCCAAAGACAGGAGGTGGTCTGTAAAAGGTTGGATGAC
Organism: Xerus rutilus; assembly: GCA_028644305.1. Taxonomy (NCBI): domain Eukaryota; kingdom Metazoa; phylum Chordata; class Mammalia; order Rodentia; family Sciuridae; genus Xerus; species Xerus rutilus. The sequence goes on along the minus strand of CM053405.1, from coordinate 45,752,037 downwards.
AACTCCATTGTCCAGAACAATTACTGTGACCCTGACAGTAAGCCACCTGAGAATCAAAGAACCTGCAACACTGAGCCCTGCCCACCTGAGTAAGTATGAGAAATAAACAAGAACTAGTTCTTCTGTACAAAGAGAAAAACATCATGTATTTATATCTGGAAACATACTCATATAATACAAATAAGTGAGGCTGAGAAAAAGGGAGGAAACAACATAGAGGGTGATATTTTGATATACTTTTCCTGAGCAAAGATTCCTATTTATTCATAGACTTTGATTATTAATTCCTTGAAAGCAGAAACTTCAGTGAATTTATCCTGACCCAGTGCTGGAATTGATTATATTTGATCAATTCTAGGGTACATATTTTCACATTTTAAGAACTATGAAATCAGATTAATTTTATAACTGATGGCATCTTACAGCAGTAATTGGCATTTACCCCCTTTCTTAAAGATATATGAAATATCAGCATCTTAAATTTAACGAAAACAAAAAAATGATTTCTTTGCACTCCTCTTTTCTAGATATTTATCCTAAGTCGTTAAGACTTTTTAAATGGTTTAAAAATACTCTGGAATGGAATATCAGTGCTTTAACTTACTGACCCAGTTTTAAGTTCCATTGTTGCAAACCATCCTGTCTTCTGAGTGCTGGATCCAGGCACAGAAGTTTCCTTCAGTCTCTTTCTGCTGATGAATGCATCAGTTACAATTCACTGTACAGAGAAGCACAAGGAGAGAGCCATTTGATTTAATGATGGATTTAAAATGAGATTTGCTGTAAGTGAGCCACACTTTATAATCTATAAAAGCAGAAAGATTTCTTGGTTAAGCAAAAAGCAATAATTATGTGGAAAAAGACGAGGATGCTGATTTGATCATGAAAATACTGATTTTTTAGGGATTTTGCCACACTGCTAACTGCAAAAACAAACAAAAAAAAAAAAAACAAAAAAAACACACAAATGGCATTTCATTCTTGTTTGAGGAATCAGACTAACCATTAACGCCTTGGTTAGCCAAGTGTCCTAAAAAGAAATTGATAAGGAAAAAGAGTAAGCAAAAAGGACATATGTGTCCCAAACTCTACAACTGTAGAGGAAAGCTTCATAACAAAGTAATCTCCTTTTCTAAAAATGACTACAGTGGAGTCACAAAAACCTGGGGCTTACAATGGATAAAAATCCAGGTTCCTAAGATGGTTAAAGCAAGGTGCATTTCTTCATATTTATTCCCAAACAGTGATGCCTTATGAACTTACATTATCCAAAGCCAGTGTCTGCCTGAACATTTGAATCTTAATTTTCACTTCTAGTCTCTTGAAAATGTTTAGGTTAGTAACCATCAAGTAAGTAGCACAAAGTATCTAGAATGATAGAAATTTTTATTCTGAGATTTTGTACTTTTATGTCCATTATTTTCAAAAAGTGATCACCATATAACTAATTCCTTAAAACTAAGACAATGAAACATATGGAAATGTGACCTATTAGATGTATTATGAAGACAAGTTATTTATTTTAAATTTTTTTCTCTTTTATGCCAAATTTTTATAAATTTATCTCAAGATAAATTGAAAAAAATTATATACAACAAAGTGATGCTCAAAATCCATGGGTTGTGGCTCAGTGGTAGAGCACTTACCTAGCATGTATGAGGCACTGGGTTCCATTCTCAGCACTGCATATAAATAAATTAAATAAAGGTCCATTGACAACTAAAAAATATTTTTTAAAAACCCATGGGCTAATGGGGCTGGGATTGTGGCACAGGGGTAGCGTGCTCGCCTAGCACGCGTGAGGCACTGGGTTCGATCCTCAGCACCACATAAAAATAAAATAAAGATATTCTGTTCACCTACAACTAAGAAAATAAAAAAATATTTAAAAACAAAACAAAAAAAAAAAAAAAACAAAAAAACCCATGGGCTAATTTTGTCCCCTTCCATGTTTCCAATAACTTCAGCATGTTTTCATGTAATTGTGAGTCTCAACCCATCAAGTTAATTCCTTGACCCTCAGGATTTTAAGTATCATGTTTGGAATTTAATCAGCCATTTAAAGTATAGCTACACTTGCTTTATCTTGGCCTAGACTTTTTTATTTTTTTGAACTTATGTGCTTAAATGTTCACTGTCCTTAGTTAAATCAGTGGTCATTCCATCTCACATAAGCATTTGAGTATTGCATTTGAAGATTTTGTTTAATGGTTTAAGGATAATTGACATAGTATTATATGTGACTACAATTTAATTTCCTATCTCCTTTCCTTTTCTAGTTCTGAAATGAAGTTACTTACTTAAGCTTGAAGGTGGGGGGATAGAATTCAAAAGAGAAAGATAAAGAGAATATGCCAAATATAGAAAAATTAGTTCAGAGTTTTCTTTTTTGGAAAGGCCTCAAGGAATGTATTTTAAATATTGTTTGCTATTAGTCCATTTTTTCTTAGTTTCTTTTTAATTTTTTCTTAATTTTTTGAATTTGGAGTATGAAAGAGGAAATATTAATTTTTCAGGATGATTGTCCTATATAATAAGATTCCCAGTAGACACTGGCACTATATGACTACTATGATTCAATAAGATTTTTAATTAATGTGAATAAAGGAGATAGATTTTTTTTTCAGATGATTATTTGGTAGGCAGGTAAACAAAAAGAATAAAATAAAAACATCTATAATAGCACTATTAAAAATTTGATGTATTTCCAATATATTATATATATACATATTATATAATATGCATTATATATATGCTTTGTAATCAGTTATCTACATATTTTGAAAATTAAATATCTCTGACAGCAGTGTGTAACAGATACATCATGGCTGTCTTATAGCTTTTCATCTCCTGTAATACTACAGCACTAACCATTTTTGCCACTAAAACTTTCCTTTTCTTAATTATTTCCTTGTGCTAAGTAAGTAGGAATAGAATTTCTGAATCAAACGGAAGCAAATTTTAGTGTTTGAAACATATTGTCAAATTCATCTCCAGAAAGATTGTATGAATGTATACTCACACTAATAAGATATAAGAATGCCATTTCCATGAACTGAAAACACCTGAGTATTATAATTTTTAAGCAGTTTTTGTTATTTTATAGGGGGAAAAGTGTTGATATCTAATTCTTATTTGATATTAAATTTCTTGGATTGCTGATGAGGCCAAATACTTTTAAATGATGATCATTGGCCATTTGTGCAACTGCTTTTTTATTTTTCCTTTTTATATCCAATTTTTCTGTGGAAGTATTTATCATTTTGTAATTTTTTGTATGAACTCTTTATACATTAAGAATATTAACTTTTTTACTTGTGTTCCAAATGTTTTTTCCTAGTTTTTCATATAACTTTCATATTCTTCATGATGTTTTGATTTGTGTTTACTTATAAAATTTAATACATGATTTAGGAAAACTAAAATTTCTATTTCTTTCATTGGTATAATGTTTAGTTATATTTCTATTTCTTTCATTGGTATAATGTTTAGTTATGTCTTAATTACTCTAAAATTATATTTTCAAAGTTTCTTTTTTTATTTTAATGTGAAGTGTAATCTATCTGATGTCTTTTTGCCTGATTTGAGGAAAGAATCTGTATTTTCAAATATCATTTCTTCTCATACCATTAATTAAAAACCCCAAATGGCATTGTTTTTCTTAGAAAGTATCTTTTCAAATGATGAAACATTTGAAAAAGTCTTACAAATGTCTTTATTTACTGTACTTACAAGTGTCTTTATTTATACTGAAACCATTTTTAAAGTACAGTATAGAAAAGTAGAAGACAATAAAGATTTGTATAAGGACAATGACAGGAAACTTGGAAGAACAGACAAAAAAGGCATTGGTAGAGAAACAATAACAGTGCTTATTTGGAAATCTTTGAAGGGCCAGCAGAGACAGGGGAGACAGCATTCATAGCAGCAACTTTTTTATGAGAAAGAGTATAGTAGTGAAGGTGGCGAATTGACTGAGTAAAAATAGTGGAATCCTTGACGTTGGCTTAAATAATTGGAAAAAAGGAAAGGGAGGAGTTGATATTAAAGGATATGACTGATAGGAAACTAGTGTCCCTCCATAGGAAAAGGAAGCAATGCCAAGTTGGAATCCAAAGAGAAAGGTCAAGTCCAGTTTTTTGCCATGTTTGTGTTTTAAGAGCAAGAATATTTCTACATATAACCTCATATGAAGAATTCTTGAGTACTAAATATTACATATGTTCCTCTATGATATTGTGGTTTTTTCTATTTGTGAAAACAAGACATATAAAAACAACAAACTACACATTATACTAATACTGTGACCAAGAGTTTAAAAAAAATTGATTAATCAACTGGGATGTGGAACACACTGTACTTTGGATTCATCAGGATCAACTAACTGGGTAAAAACATATAAAAACAGTGATAGTATAAGACAAAATATTATAAGTACTTTAAGAAAGTTATAAGCAAAAGTGCTAAAGGAAGCCCAGAGTGGCAAGAATTAATTTTTATCCAGAGGCTAGGTTTTATTTAATGGTATTTTTATGGTATAATACTTAACAATTATTGAGTCATTGAACCTCACCCATGGACAAGTATAATTTGTTATTTCAAGTTTAGAAAAAGATTCATCAAAGTCCTCTATAAAACTCCAAAACTTAAGACCTGGGGAGAATCACAGAAGTCATCTCAGCCAACTCCCATCATTTTATAGACGAAGGTATTCTAATCTCTGGTGATGTTTTTCCCATTACACCAGACATCACTAACATTGTGAGTTACAAATCAACTGTCTGATAGCCTTTTAATACATCTAATTTTGCTTGCTTCACTGACATACTCTCAATTGCCACAACTTCAGAGGTGTTTATTATGACATTGATTTTTTTTTTTAAATTTAGGAAAACCTCAACTATAGAACTTTTAGGGCATAGAGTTCTGCTTAACCTTAGTTTCACTTTCCAATTAACTAAGAAATAATTTCTTTTTTTAAACAACTTTTTGTTTTGAAAATCTTTATGAACATTTATTAGGTTTATTTCTTAGGTGTATCTTTAAACCATGTTGATAAAAAGGATTGATGATATGGCCCTTGACTCTGGGACAAGGTCTGGGAAATCTTTCTTTCGTTCTCTGTCTCTTGTTACTTTGGTTTTTGTTTGTTTTATTTTCTTTTGCAGTGCTGGGGATCAAACCCTGGGCTTTGCTCATGCTAATGAATGCTCTACCACTAAGCTACAACTCTAGTGTGCATTCTCTCTCTCTCAACCCAAATACTTAATATCAGTTTATTTTCATATGTTCTGCCATATTCCTTTGAAATACAAAGCAGAATTAATATTCTGATTTTAAGGTGGGTTCTTTCTTCAAAAATATTCTGCTTAATCAAAATTGGGACAAAATATGGTATAGTGTCTCCCTTATTTGTTCCTCCAAATAATATTATTGTTAATAGTAAGAGACTGAGATGCATATCAGAGAACACAGACAACAGCAAACCACTCTGATTTCAGACTCTCAGATGTGAATCCCACTGATTGTTAGCTTCTAATGGAAATGAGGGCATTGTGAGGATGAAGACAGTTTGATGACTGGGTCACTTTCTGTGCTGGGAAGAGCACAGAAAGAACTGGGATTGTTCAGGCTATGACAGAATTTCTGTGTTCATGCTTTTACGAACAAATCTAAAGAAACGGAAAGAAATGACAGAAAACTAGGGAGAATGCCAGAGGGTCAAATATGCAGAGAAGGAAGATGAAGGAAGCAGGATAATAGAGAAACTGAGACAAGCAGATGCAGTGGTATAATTGCAAGACTATTTAAATAACTAGGGTGTGAGTTAATCCTTCAGAGAAACATGGGAAGGGATAATATGATGACCAATAAAGATGCAACAGGGACTGAATGGTGACGCCTGAAATTAAAGTCAGAGAGGAAATTGTGAGGGTGATTAATACTTTTACTTTCATATATTCCAAGTTGAAGGAGTTGAATGATATATCTAGGCTAAGTTTCTGAGAAGAGATGATTGGCAATAAAAGAAAGGATAGAGTAAAAAGGCAGAGGTGGCCCTGACCCTGTGATCCAAAGAATGCTAGCACTTCCTGAATCACTGCTGTTACTCCAAGCACCTGTGTTTAATTTGAAGGTCTCTATCCCTCTTACATTATGAGACCTAATGAGATCATGGCTGGAGGTGGTATGACTGAGCTTTTTGTGGCTGAGTTAGACACATTTCTGTTTTATCCCCTAATCTTGGTGATGAAATCACTGTTGCAAATTGAATCAGAGTTTCACTCACTATGGCTGGCATGCAAGTTATTATTCTCAGTTCACATTTTCCTCCTTAACCAAAAATGGTTCTAAGAACTTGGGATTATGTTCGTCTGTGGAAAACATACAGGAAAGAATATGAAAATCACTTTGTTTCCTTTGGAAAATGACTTACCAAACAACAACAAAAAATTAATTTCAGATTTTTTAAGTTCAGGATTATCATTCTTTAAATGAATTTTAGGTTGCAAATTTTTAGACTGACTTTTTTATTGAAAAATTGGTTAGCTATGGTATTTATGAACACTGATTTTCCTCTATAAAAATAATACAAATAATATCCAACAAATACCATTGTTATTAGTTGGCTAAATATAGGTTCATATATAGGATATTAGTACTCTGACTTCACTGAAATAGTACCTTCCATATATAAATTGACATATGCGGTGGTACTTAGGGAAATAATAAGGAATTTTTCTTAAGCTTTGTATGTTCTGTCTGGGTAGTCTCTCACTCAAGAGCATCGGCATGTTCATTGATGATAGTTGCATGACTTACGACCATGTATTGAAGAAAATATCTTTTTATCTACATTCTATATTCAACAATGTTAAAATGAAATTCAGTTGAAAAGCAGTTGATGGGGGATCCAGTTCTTGTTCCATCAATGTTCATTAATGACTTTAAGGAAAAGGAATGGGTATACCTACAAATGTGAGATGTGCTCATTTAAGACATTTGAGTTTCTTCTCACATTAGCCATACAGAAGCTGTTTTTAGGAGTAAAGGAGTTAGAACAAGGGATCTCTGTGTTTTCAAAGAGGTGGCTTAGGGCTTTACTTTTGCCAAAGGTGTTTTAAGGGTCCTATGTCCTCAGTATACATACCTGGGCCTCTCTGTCCCAATAAGTACTGTAAATGCCTACTGTCTTCATGAAATTCATTTTGGGAAATTAGAAAACAAAGCCCCAATTCCTTTAGGGTGACTTGAACATATAAACTTCATTTATGGGAGAATAAACCTCAATATAATACTGATAAAATTAATAACTGTTTCTTGTTGGTTATATGGCAGACACAGTGGTATATTAAAGCTGGCTAGTACTCATTCTCGAGACTCTATTATTAGCTTATCTTCTCCTGTTCATATTGTATGTCAAACAGGTAGCTTGAAATCAGCCATAGTAAGGCATTACACCACAAAAATTAGCAAATACCCCAATTCAGAACTCCCTTCCCCCATGGAAACCCAGTTGTCAAACATTTACCAGCATGGCACTGGAAACTTTAAATATCTACTTCTAACTGAAACTGAATAGTCTTCATTGTGGGCTCTTCCATTTGCCACTTGTTATATTAACCAACGTGAACTGTTAGCTTTTGTAGGAAAAGGATATAATCCTTGCATGCAAGTGCCTTCACTCAGCTGGAAATCTCTGAATGCACTGAGGAAATGCTTTTCTGTGTTTCTTCCACTTCTTGCTGCAGGTGGTTCATTGGGGATTGGTTGGAGTGCAGCAAGACTTGTGATGGTGGCATGCGCACAAGGGCAGTACTCTGCATCAGGAAGATCGGACCTTCTGAGGAGGAGACACTGGACTATAGTGGTTGTTTAACACACCGGCCTATCGAAAAAGAGCCCTGCAACAACCAGTCATGTCCACCTCAGTGGGTGGCTTTGGACTGGTCCGAAGTAAGGAAATCTGAGGCTGTATGTTTTCAGATGTCTTAACTATCAATACCAAAGCATTTAATATTAAGGACACCTGAGCATGTGAGCGTCTTAGAACTTAACAAGTAAGAACTGCATGATAGTGAATTCGGCCATGTTTTATTTTATTGCTGCTTATTAGGAAGTAAGGGGTTTTGAGTCAGGGAAGTCACTGAGAAACTATGCATCAATATGATTAAAAAGAAGTTTACAGTGAATCTGAAATAACATTGTGGTGGGTACTCATGTGAGGTTTTTTTTTTTTTTTTCTTCCTTCTTACTATACGAGCAGCATCACAAACTCAGAATTGGGGATATGTGATTAAAAACTGAAGTTCAAAAGGATAGTCCAGAAATTCTCTTACCCCAGCCAGGCCTAGTGGAACATGGCCTGTAATCCCAGTTGCTCTGGATGCTGGGGCAGAAGGATCACAAAATCAAGGCCAGCCTGGGCAACTTGGTGAGACCCTGTGTCAAAATAAAAAATAAAAAGGGCTGGGAATGGAGCACCCCTGGGTTCAATGCCCAGTACCATAAAACAAATAAATAAACCAAACTTTTCTTATCCAAAATTGTTGAAGACATAGAGTGACCTTTTCTAGGATCTCAGTTGTAAGGCACAAATTTTTTAAAATCTGTTTTTCATGTAATGTAACAGCCTAATTACATAATTTTTAGATATGAATATCAATTTATTATAATTTGTGATATATGTTTTAATTGTTTCTATTTGCATCTGGGGAAGAGATCTGGAGCTGAGGGATATACCCAAAAGTCAAATTCAGAATTTACCATTATCAAGTATATCTTATATACTCCATCTTAGTATACAAGATGAGACTAAGATGTTTTAGGGAGCATAGATATGTACAAAATAATCTAATATAATCCAGAGGAACTTAGAAAAGTGATCTTGTGGAAAATGAGAGAAGAGGTAGTTAATTTTTTTTTTTTTGAACCAGGGGTCAAACCTAGGGCTTTGCCGAGTGCAAGGCAGACACTTTGCCACTCAGCTACATCTCAGCCCAAGAGGTAGTTAATTTTTGACCCCTCAGTATGCACAAGACATGTACATACACACACTATAGCATTTTCCACATGTCACAGAGAAAAGCTGAATTTTCTGTAGCAGTGATTAGTATTAAAAAGAATGAGTACCTGGCTAGAGATAATTCTTTCAAGTTAGCAAAACAGGATGCGTTATAGACTCTATTCTAATATATCCTGCTGGAAACATTGTGGTACTTACTTTGGGTATTTCCTATAGACCTCATAAGTTTGTCAAAAACAAATGAAAAAGTTAAACTGTTCTTTAGCAACCTCTGGATGTAACTGTTTCCCCTGAGAACCCTATTTTGCTGGAGGAACAGGCTAAAAGAACTGTTTAAGATAGTACATGGAAGCAGTGATTCTGATCACTCATGATTATCCAGGAATTGAGAGTGTTCGTCCAAGTTTCTTGGCCATACTCCAGCTTTAATAATTACATTCTACCTACTTTTTATTTGTAGTTTCAAACAAATATATAGTCATTGGTATTATCCAGTCCATGGTGACAGAAAACAGTATAGACTTCTTTTCCCCAATAGTAGATACATTAACTTCTAAATTCATTTGAAAGATGAAATTTAATGATTGAAAAATAGACATTCTGCAGGATTCAACATTTATTAGTGCCCAGGATCCTTATATAAATCCATAAATATTAATTAATAATGATGACAATTTATTATGGGAAAATCATAATGGGAGACTTTATATTACAATTGGCTGCAAGAGGAGGATTGTGAGTTCAAAGCCACCCTCAGCAATGGCGAGGCACTAAGCAACTCAGACCCTGTCTCTACATAAAACACAAAATAGGATGTGGCTCAGTGGTTGAGTGCCCCTGAGTTCAATTCCAAGTACCAAAAGAAAAAACAAACAAAAATTGGCTACAAGAGTTTTAGAGTTTCAGGTCAAGTCGGTAAGTATAATTGTGTTTACTGGGACAGGCACTATGGAAAATATGAAAGAATATTATTAAAGCAAAATATTCATGAAGCAACTAGACATTAATATGACAGTGTTTAATAAACAGTAGATTGTGATGTATAAATGTGTAACTCTCGTAGAAATTCAGGGCTAAGCAGATAAGAGTAGCCTAGAATAGGATCATAGCTTTTTTAGTTGATGAGAGTTAAACTGAATGTTGAGAGGTAATAGAATCTGAAGAGAACAGGGAAGCTGAAGAAGGTATTCCTGATAAGAGAATCAACTGAACAGAAAATAAAAATTATAAGACAAAAGCATAGTGGGAAAAAAGTTTGTTTTAAAGATTAAGTGGAAGATGAGATGGAATAAAGTAATAATAGGCTTAAAAGCAAAACTCTATGCCAAATCATCCTTCATAAGCAGAAAGTAGAAGAAAGTTTTGCCAACCACTAAAGTAACAAAACTTCCTTATACACAGACTCATTTCACATTGGTCTCCTAACCTACACTTTTAGTATCATTGTATTTTTGTTTTAAAATAAAACCACCAAATATAATCACCTTAAGAAATAGCTTATATCTATTACCAACATACTTCCATTCCAAATACTATTTTAAGAGTTTTCTTCTGAATTTCACATAGACTATTTTTACTCCACTTTTAAAATTCTCATTCTTATGTATCCAATTTTTTTTTTGGTACCAGGGAATGAACTCAGGGGTTCTCAACCACTGAGCCACATCCCTAACCCTATTTTGTGTTTTATGTAGAGACAGGGTCTCACTGAGTTGCTTTAGTGCCTCGCCATTGCTGAGGCTGGCTTTGAACTCACGATTCTCCTGTCTCAGCCTCCCAAGTGCTGGGATTACAGGCATGCACCACTGCGCTTGGCTTTATCTATCCAATATTTGCAGTGACTTGCTCAAATGGTTCTCAGAGGCTTATAGGCATATCTGGGAGCTGCCTGAAGAAATACATATGAGAGTACTTTCAATCATAGTTCTGCTATCTTCTTTAAGTCAAAGACTTAAACAAAAGAAGATGGGCTGGGGAGGTAGAGTGCACATGTTGGGATCACTACCTCAGATAAATTATTAGTAGCTGCTGTTGTTTCTCTATAGATGACCCAGGAAACTATCGTGGGGTAAACATAGCTCAAGAAATGCTGCCAGTACTGTCTAGTTGAACATCATCTTTACCTCCTTCATCATCCTTTGTTCAACAGGAAAGATGACTTTTGCCCCATGTGATCACTCCTGTTTATTTGGCAAAGGGTGGGTTTCACTCTCAGGCTACCATTTTGTTACTTTATGAGGAAGCCCATCTCTTCCCTAGATGAATTAAAAATAAATTAGAATAAAGAGCAGTAAGTGAAATAGATGTCTGAGTAACTATGGAGAACAAAGTGAGAACAGCAGCCTGTTCTTCTCAGAGAAGTGGAACACCTTCCTCTAATGACAGCAGGAGTTCTGGGAAGAGGAGCAGGCAACATTCAACCTGTCACCTAACATTTTACAAATGTTCTATACAATTTTCTTTTGACACACCATGAAAACTTTTCTCCTCTTTCTGCTCCCTCTTCATTTTCAACCATCAACGCTTTGAGCTTTGTTAATCACAGAGTGAAGTTCACCTGGTGAAAATATGTTGTAATAAGAATTTACCTTTTGATCCTTGACTTTTTTTTGCTGGCTACTCTAATACAGTATAAAATCTCCATTGTTATAAAGCCAGCAACCATTTTCCCCATCGGTTAAGCCCACCCAGTGCTTATGGCAACAGAAAACAAAACAAAACAAAAAACCAAATTTGGGTGCAGGGATATGGCTCATTAGAATCCTTTTGTGAAAATAATGAAAGCTATAGCTTTCCCATTTTCTACAATCTGTCCTCAGTCTTGGGATCACCCATGCTATGGTGGACTTTAAATGGTTTTCTTCCTTTGCTATCACTTGACAAGTAGCTCTTGAAAGCATTGCTGCTACTGTGGATGGGTTCTAGCAGTCCTAATCCATTCTTCTGATGTATCAGAGTGGTTTCTTTGACTACTGCAGAGTCCCAATTGGAAAGAGTCTGTTTCTTGTACTTTTGGGGGGATAAGTGGATAAGGGACATTGTATTCAGGTGACTTTGTAGGACTTACATTGAGGTAGCATTATTTAAGGACTTGGGGATAGTGGTGGGTCTACCTACAACCTACCTATACAGGACTTGTTTGAGAAAACAATTCTGACATCACCGTGCCTATTAGGTTCTCCACTGGTCCTATAACTAAGTAAATTAAACCTTTCCTGCAAGAACTAAGTCTAACCCCAGAATTTTAATTCTCTTTATTACAAATGAGGACCAAATTGTTTTCCTTATTGTGGTTTCAAATACTTTTTTTCTGTAAAATATGTTCTTGCATCTGCTTAATCAAAGAAATTAAAAGAATGAATGTGTCTCCTAAGAATTGCCTCCTATATCCTACTGCAATGAAAAGATAAAACAGATGGTCTGGTCAGGTTTTAAATAATTATGAGATTCTAATTTGTGAATAAAAGAAGAAAGAGGAGATATTTACCTGCAATAAGAAAAAACAAATACTTTCATTAAAGAATGAATTGTCCACTAAAATAATATCTTTTACTCCACTAAATGGTTTATAATAAGAGATTTTCATAACTGTTCTTTAACCTAAAAATGAATTTTTATTACTGAACTAAATATTTAAATTTTAATGATTACTAATGGGTTTATTGCATACTCAAAGGAATGTGCAAAAACATACCCTTTGCATGGGTATAGGCTAGTGATTACTTCTGTAGAATGCTCTAAAGCATTCACACTTAGGCATATTCCTGTTAATCATATGAATAACCATGACTTTATCTTGCTTTTTTAAAAGTTCTTAGTTTTGTTTTTGATTTTTTAGTCAATATTTATATGTGGTGCTGAGAATCAAACTCAGTGCCTCACACATGCTAGGCAAGCGCTCTACCACTGATCCACAACCCCAGCCCAGTTCTTAGTTTTTTAGGTAGCTAAATAAAGCTAAGATTGTCAGATGGAAACCACATCTCTTTATTAGCAGGCCAAAGAGAGGCAATAATGAAATTTAGGCTAAAGAAAGCAGAAGGGAAAAATAAAAACAAAAACAAACTAAGGATGTTTCCTCTTGACTATCTCTGGTGTTAGGTCAAAGGATTTGGTGGATCAAATTCTACTGAGAATGAACTTATTCTAAGTAACATTCCTGTACCTTTACTATGTTTTAGAAACATTTTTTAAACATGTAGTTTTATAATCACCCTTAAGAAGTGCAATATTTGCAGAGACCAGAGTTGAGAGTCTGACTATAGACATGTAATATTTGTGACTAGATATGTAAGCCTGGTGTATTCATTCAGTAAGACTGTGACAAAAATGTATAGTAGTCACCCCTTTATCCACAGAGACCTCCACTGGATACCTGAAACTGTGGATAGTACCAACCCTACATATGCGATGATTTTCCCTAAACATATTTACCTAAGATAGAGTTTAATTTATAAAGTAGGCATAATAAGAGATTCACAACAGTAACTAATAATGAAATACAACAACTGTAATAAAAAGTATGTGTGGGCTGGCAGTGTAGCTCAGTGGTAGAGTGATTGCCTAGTGTGTGAAGCTCTTTTTTGGACTCCCAGCATTAAAAAAAAATTATACGAATATAATCTCTCTCAAAATATTGTTTTTGTTTTTGAGAGCACATTTCTTCTTCATTCTATACACTACACCTGGCTTTATTATATGCCCTGGAACACTGCCACACAGTTCCAAAATTATTCTGTCATTCCATGTGTTTGTGCCCCACTGCCTCTTTTGTACTTTTATGAATGCAGGTTCTATAGGGTATCTTCTTCTAGAAGAGCATGATTTCCTCATAATTGAAGATTGGTGGTGGATAGTATCCTTTCTTCTTCTTCTTTTTTTTTTAAATATTTTTTTAGTTGTAGATGGACACAATGTTTTTTTTTTATTTTATTGCTTTGTACGTGGTGCTGAGGATCGAACCCAGGGCCTCACGCATGCAAGGCAAGCGCTCTACCGCTGAGCTACAATCCCAGCCCCGTATTCTTTCTTCTTAATCAACATCTTTAACTCTGCTGGAGGTGTGGCAACAACTTCTTCAGTAGTTTTTGTATTTTTCAATCCAAACTTGAAAGTCTTGAATCTGTAACCATCCCTTACTTGCAGTAAATGGCTTGGTGTCACTCATTTCAGAGGATCTCTTGCTAAAGTCTTCATATAACTAACTGCTTTTGAAACATATTTTATGTTCGTGTCTGCCATCCTCAAATATAATGCTTTTTCCATCTTGACTAAGGACTTATCACACGCAGTGGCCATAAGTTTTGTAATTTGAGGTGCAACAGCAAAACCTGCACAAATTTTTTCTTTGTTCACAATTTCACAGATTCTGAACAGAAGATGCATTCAGAAGATTCATTCTTACTGTAAATTGTAGCAACCTCAGCATTTGATATTTTTTCTTTCCTTATGTTTAAAGTATTCATCTTTTCAATTAAAGGAAACACTTTACTGCTTCTCTTTGGTGTATTCAAATTGTATCACTACTCTTGGCAATTTGGGGCCATTCAGTAAAATAAAAATTACTTGAACAGAAGTACTGTGTTATGATAACCAAGGTGGCTACTAAGTAGGGGTGGAGTGTAGCACATACAGTGTGGATATACTGAACAAAGTGATGATTCATGTTCCTGGCAAGACTGCACAAAATTTTGTCACAATACTCAAAATGATATACAATTTAAAACTTATGAATTTTTAATTTCTGGAATTTTTCATTTAATATTTTTATACCATGAAATCACAGAAAGCAAAACTGCAGATAAAAGGGAAATTATTGCAGTTTTTAGCCATCCACTATTTTGAGAATGCAGTTGATTATTTTCCTACTTCTGCTGCTCATAGAATGGGAATAGCCTTGGCTTATTTAGTCAATTTTTGTATGTAATTTTGTACTCTTGCCTGAGTAGAATATGTCATTATATGATTAGCTTTGCACATAACTGCACATTATCCTACAGATGGTTTGTGTCTTTTGACATTTGTCTTTTGAGCTTTATTCTATTAGGAGACTGCCATCTGGATTTATCCATATTTCTCAGTGTTTCAGTTTCCTCACCTATAAAATAGGCATGATAATAGTACTAACTTCCTGGAGTTTCTGTGAGGATTAACTAGACCATTACCTGAAGAGGACAATAAATATTAGTGCTACTTTCTCCTCTTATTATCAGTCTTATTTGTTTTATTTTGTTTTTGGTTTCCTGGGGACTTCACAGACAAAGATGAATGAATCGTTTGTCTGCATTGTCTACATCCCTTAATTGTAAGCAGGACTTGGCATATGCTCATAGGAAAGACTGCTAGGTATTACTACATTCTTAAAACAGCAGAAGCTTCTTGCTACCAGAAAAAAAATATTACAGTAAGCAAAAGACATATGTCTCAGCTTTTAATATGCATACATATAATTTTCAAATGTGGAGGGAGCAGGGAGAATGTGGCACAAGTGCAGTTTTCAATCCAAGTTAGAAACTAATTATAGCCTCACATTTTTAAAAAAACTGAGTCCCTATACATTCTATGTTTTCTGCCTGTCTCTTTAAGGTCTGAAGGGTTCTTCTATCTATTTATACTTCACTTCAATTTATTTTTTATATAAATGAACTAATATGTGTTATGTGTTCCCATGAATTTATTTCTGCCAGTACTAGGAGCAGCTTGTGCATACAATAATAACTGAGGAATGGATAATAAATAGGCCCTAAGGGAAGAGTCAGAAGGCCTAGGATTTAGTTCTAGCTCTATCATTTGCAATCTGTTGATTCTATATTACATCATGTAAGCTTTCCTTGTCTGTGATAATTCTCAAAAACATGTTTAATGAAGTATGAGAAAGTATTTTGTGAGCTGTGAAACTCTAATGGAATATAAGGTAGTAGAGTTGTTATTGCAGGTAATAATTTTATACATTAAGAAAGTGGCAGAAATCTTTTCAGGCTTTGGCTTGGATGATGGAGGAAATATGGTGTAAAGTAAAGAGGACTAGGTACAGGAGGGGCAAACTGAAGGCTTGATTCAGGGCTTTAT
This sequence comes from Xerus rutilus, assembly GCA_028644305.1. Classification (NCBI taxonomy): domain Eukaryota; kingdom Metazoa; phylum Chordata; class Mammalia; order Rodentia; family Sciuridae; genus Xerus; species Xerus rutilus. Next base: position 45,735,944 of record CM053405.1, on the reverse strand, counting down.
TCACTCCATAGAAATTATTGCCTGTCTTCATTTCTTTGAATATAAAGTCATAGAGTTAATCGTGAAGATTAACTTAGACAATATATGTGAACTACATAGCATTGGGTCTAACATCCAAGAAAAATTTAGTAAGAGATAGCATAGTGTTGCCACTTAACTGTCTGTTAACTTTCTATCGGTCACTAATCTAAGTTTGTTTTCTTATTTGACAAATAGAATAGTAGTTGCCATCTCATAGGAGTTTTATGAGTATCACTCAGCACAACACTTGGTATATACAGTGTTTATTAAAGGACAGGGGCTGTTGGTAGTAGAAGCAGTCATAGTAGCTATAGCAGCAACAGTATTAGCTTTGTGCCTGGGCCTGATCTAACACTAGTAAAGACTGCAAATAGCAATAGAAGGCATTGAAGAATTTTTAGAAACAAAAGACAATATTATCAGATTTGTGCTTTAGAAAGGTCCCTTTGATATTCAGAAAGTAGATTGGAGTGAGGCGAAAGCAAGAAACAGAAGAACTATTAGAAAGTGGTTGCAAATGTTCATGTGGGAAATTAATGTTTGTCTGAAGTAAGATCAGTGGCAGTGGAGATGGAGGGAAATCAGCAGATGTGAGAGGTCTAGGATGGGTTAATAAGACCTCGTGATTGATTATATGAGTAGAGTGAGGCTGCAGCAGCATATGAGGTTGTTGATTTTGCTATGAAAAGTAATAACAGGGATCAGGAACTCTCTCTTGATCATAACCCCCTAACTATCACTTCTTCTGGATCTGTATGTTATCCTCCTTCAAAAGGCATCCTAGCAGAGGACAGAAACGTAGTTTAGTGGAAGAACACTCGCCTAGCATGCACAAGGCCCTAGGTTCAATCCCCAGTACTAAAACAAAACAAAACAAAAACCATAATGAAATTTTTTCTAAATTAAGGATATGCATTCCCTTACTACATTCATTGGGATAAAGAGATTGTATAGGATCCTTGATATTCACCTGAAAAACATCAATATTTTTCCCCTTTCTATGATACACACTAGGTTCAAAGATCACCATTAACAAAACTGCTCCAAAGTGTGTACAGTGTTCACTAAGACATTCCCTTTATTAGGTAAATCAAAACTATCATCTGCCCAGATAAAGGACAGTGTTTCTTTATTGGGTGCTTACTGAAAGCCCTCAGCCAGATCCTAGGGTTGGGTGTGTGAGTATGTGTAAAAAGATGAAGCAGAAGTGGATAATTTTCAGGAGCTTATACTATGTAGAGATAAGAAGACATGTAAAGAAATAATTATGAAACAGGCCAGTGGTCATGAAGTGTACAAGAATGCTCTACATCCACTGTCACAGTACTTAACATTAGCCTTGTGTTCATGTGCTCATCTCCCAAATATGACTCTGAGCTCCTTAAGGATAGAGACTGTCTCATTCATTTTTATTTTCTTCTCAGCTTTTGTAGTTTATATAGGAGGAGATCAGGAAATGTGTTTTGAAGGAAATATACAGAACCAGTGCTTTCAAGTATTGGGGATAAGACCCTCACTTGACTGAGAGGAAGTACAGATTTGAAGGAAGCATCCAGACATGTGGCAAGAAAGCTGGATGGATGACTTCAGTCAGCCACCACATTAAATAGGTGACCTACAGAAGCACCTGGAGATGAGGCAAATAAGAGGATGTATGCCATAGAGAGAAGCATCTTTTCCTCAATTGGAAAACACACAAACCCAATTCTGAAGAACCGTCTAATATGTTATGTTTGTAGCTGATGAACAAGGGAGATTCCAAAGATTTTCTGTGCCAGAAATCTTCACCTGTGATGTGTATTCTTAGCAATGACACAATAACTGTAATAACTGTAGTTGATCTATCCCAGCCCCAGCTAGCTTCACAGAGATGAGTTCTTATGGTCTACTAATAACATAAAAATTCTTTTTTAGAAGACTACACCCAGCAAGTAAGTAACCAAGGATTCCATGTTCCAAAAATTAGCAGAATCTTAGCTCAGTGAGGCTGGGGATAGGGAGGAATAGAGAAAATAACCTATCACTAAGCAAAGAAGAAAATAAGTTAGCCAAGAAAAGCAAACATTGGATTTATCTCTTAAAAACCTTAGGGAAACACTAAAAAGTAATTTTGCTTAAACACCTTTTAAGGAATTTCATTTTGAGAGATTTTGCCTAGTATTCAGTGGGTATGCATATTGTAAAATATACACATTTACTTCGAGAAAGACTTTCCTCAAATTCTCCTGTCTTTAAACTATTGTTATTCATTAATATTTCTTTTATTTCTAGTGTACTCCAAAATGTGGTCCAGGATTCAAGCATCGGATTGTTCTGTGTAAGAGCAGTGACCTTTCTAAAACTTTCCCAGCTGCACAATGTCCAGAGGAAAGCAAACCCCCTGTCCGCATCCGCTGCAGTTTGGGCCGCTGCCCTCCTCCTCGCTGGGTGACAGGAGACTGGGGCCAGGTAAGGTAGTTGCAATGTGGACTTCTGCTGAAGCGGTACCTTGAGACACAAATCCAAGGTCCTTGATTTTAGTCATTGAAAACACTTGAGAGATGAGTAGCAACAGTGAGTATGAGCCAGGTGCAGTGGTACATGCCAATAATCCCTGTGACCCAAAGCATCAAGTTGCACATGAGAAATACATCCAATTTTATCTGTCAATTAAATTTAAAAAAAAAAATACCAAGTTAGAATATTTGGATAGAAGGAAAATTAAGTATTGTTCTTCTAAATATCAAAAAGAAAGTTTATTGCTACATTAAAACATGATATTACAGAAAGTAAATTTCTAGCCATTCAATTCCTTTACCCCGTGGTTTTTATAATTGGTCTTATAGCTAGTCATTTTCTAATATCTGAGACTCAAATAAATCATAATAGCATGAAACTATCTCAGTATGATTTTGTTTGTGCTCTGGGTCTGCCCTCAGTTATTAAAAATAGCATTTTAGGACTGTGGATGTAGCTCAGTGATAGAGAGCTTGCCTAGCATGTGCAAAATCCTGGGTTTGATCCCCAGTTTCACAGAAGTAGTTGCTAAAATTCTTCCCCAAATTCCACATTACTGAAGCACAGCAGTACCTATATGCTTCTTTTCTTCAGTTGAGAAAGAGTAAAGATTTTTAGTACCCATTAAGGTAACTAACGATACTTACTCTGTGCTTGGCCCTAAAGAAAGAAGCATGATTAGAAAATAAATAAAACTTTGCATCTGTTTTTTTTCTTCATTAAAAATTTGTTCTAATTAGTTATGCATGACAGCAGAATGCATTTCTATTCATTGTACACAAACAGAGCACAACTTTTCTCTGGTTGTACACGATGTAAAGTTATACCACATGTGCAGTCATACATGTACCTAAAGAAAAACAAAAAACAAAATCTTTGCATCTCTGTAGAGATATTTGGTTTAATTTACAAAATGCTCAAATGGAGTATACCTGATAATATTAAGCATTACATGCAATTAAGTGTTAAAACATGTTTCACTGTAGATGCACGAAAGCTTCACAATACATAATTGATATTAAAGAATCTATGCAGACATGCACTCATGATTTTTTATTTTAAACCAGGTAGGCATTTCCTTCTTTTTATATTCTTTGTTGTAATGCATGGTTATACAAAGGTCACTTGAAAGTTTTTGTTGCTCTACTGATCTCCCTTGGATTATCAAGAGATTTCCCTCTCACCTCTCTTTTCTTTTCTCCCTCTAGCTTCCACATATGAGGGGAAATATGACCCTTTGCTTTTGGAATTTGGCTTTTTTCACTTAACATTATCTTCTCAAGTTCCATCCATTTTCCCGCAAATGACATAATTTCATTCTTCTTTATGACTGAATAAAACTCTGTAGTATATATTTACCACTTTTTGTCATCCATTCATCCATCAACAGACACCTAGGCCGGTTCCATAGTTTGGCTATTGTGAATTGTGCTGCTATAAACATAGGTGTGCATGTATCACTATAGTACAATGACTTTAATTCTTTAGGATAAATACCAAAAAAGTTGTATAGTGGAGTCATATGGTGGTTCCATGCCTAGGCTTTTGAAGAACCTTCATACATATTTCCATAGTGGTTGTACTGATTTACAATCCTACCAACATTGTAAAAGTGTTCTTTTTTCTTCACATCCTCTCCAGCATTTATCATTGATGGTATTCTTGATGGCTGCCATTCTAACTGGAATGAGATGAAATCTCAGTGTGGTTTTGATATTTGAAATAGTGTCTTTAGACCTCCTGAAATTTGTTGGTATCAATATTTTTTGTTTCTTTGTGTCTTTGAATTTAGTGTTCTGCTCAGTGTGGCCTTGGACAGCAAATGCGAACTGTGCAGTGTCTCTCCTATACTGGACAGGCATCTAGTGACTGTCCAGAAACTGTTCGGCCTCCATCAATGCAGCAGTGTGAAAGCAAATGTGACAGTACTCCCATCTCCAATACTGAAGGTAAATTCCCATAGAAAAGGGACCTGGGGTCTCTAAGAACTCACCTCTATTGTTCCTAAGGGTTGAAGAGCCCCATAAACCCATAGTTAGGGTATAGTTTGTATAGAGTATTTGCGGAAGCTGTAGATTATAATCAGAAAATGTAAGTTTTCTCCTGGCTGTTTCACAACTATTTGATCTGTTTAAGTCAGTTAACCTCTCTGGAGCTAAGTTTGCCTATCTATAAAATGAAAGATTTGAGTAGATAATCTCTAAGGTCATGTATGACAAGCAGTCTATGCTTGATTTATCCCAGAACTCTACAGATGTTAATGAGCCACTCTTAAAAGTGAAATCTTCGGTTTCTTTTTGAATATGACAATGAATCTCTGTCATCATGAAGATTCAATTCATGCTTGTTACTAGTTATTTTCATGTATAGTAAAAGCATGTTTGCTGATTTTCTCATTGCAGAAAAGCAAAAAACAAATGTTTAGAATAAAGGAAAAAGGTCTTTGAGCTCTGAAATTTTTCTTTTCTTATATATTGGAATTTCCCTTTATAAATGGCAGATGCCAGCCAAAATCCTTACTTTGATTAATATATAATCAAACAATTTATTAACATTTTTCAAATGAAAATGATATGCTTATAAACCTGTTCAAAAGAAATCTATTCCTATGGTCAGATTTATCCAGTTTTTGAAGGATGTTTTAAAAATTATACTCACTGTTTTAAAATTTCCTTAGGAATTTTGTTTTAGGAAGAACATCATCTTGTATGGCAGAATGCAAAGACTTTGCATATTTACAAAAAGCCTACTTTTTATATTTAAGTCTCAGCATAATGCACTTATTGTGTCATTTACTTTTTCAAAGAAGTATAACTTTATCCTACATTAATTCAAAATTATAACTTTAATTTGTAATATCTCTGATTCTAATGTCATCTACTTAATTTTTTGTTTGTTCCTATAATAAGGGACATTCTAGAAATCTAGCTTTCTCTCTCTTGAAAAGAGCTTAAAATCTATGATGAACAGAAGTAGCTTTTTGGGAAAATTGTATCTTTTAAATAATCTAGTGGGGCACAGTGCTTACATGCCTATAATCCCAGTGGCTCTAGAGGCTGAGGCAGGGGGATCTCAAGTTCAAAGCCAGCCTTAGCAACTTAGCCAAGTCCTAATACTAAAAAACAAACTAACAAAGGGCTAGGTATGTGGCTTAGTGATTGAACCCTCTGGGTTCAATCCCCACTACAAAAAAAAAAAAAAATCTATGCAAAGATATCCCTTTTCCATGAGACTAAGTATTAATTATCAATCACATGGTTTGGGGTGGGTCTGCTTTTTTTTTAAGGAATCAAAAGATACAAGATTAAGTGGGAGAGGATATAACAATCTTATTAAACTACTCTATACTGGATGTCATATTAGACTCTGTATATATGTGAACATATGTATGTTTATCTTATTATCTATCCTATTTATCTCACATACATAAGTGAAACTCTGTATGTATTCTGTAGGTATATGTATGCATATGTATGTGTATGCATGTGTGTGTGTGTGTGTGTGAGAGAGAGAGAGAGAGAGAATATTATATAATCCTGACAATTCTTATATAATCTTATATAATTTCTGACAGTTACTAAGAGGGATAGTGACTTGCCCGTATTACAAAGGACAGGATTTGAACCCAGATTTGGCATAGCCCAAGGACCTGTCAGCCTCCAGTTACATTCTATCTCAATTTACTCTTTAAAATCGGATACTTTGAGCTGAGGGTGTAATTCGGTGGTAGAGTGCTTGCCTACCACATGCAAGGCCCTGGTTTCGGATACTTTGACATGAAAATATTTTCTGGTTTTGAAGTAGACACAGTTCCAGCATGTATGTCAGCCTATTTCAATAGATTAAGCCTTAGCCATTGCTGAAAACCCTAGCTTTTGACATGCCCAAAGGAATATATATGTTGAAGATATATTTATAGTTTCACTTTAGATTTTAATAATTTGTCCAAAAGATTCTCTATTGTGAGTAATTATTATACATAAGCTTTCCATCTAAAGATAAAATACTATTCCCAGAGTGGGAAGAATATTATTCCAATTGCATTTATTTCTGCGTTGAAGAAATTCTCTTAAAATTGGTAGGTGTTAATCTGAGGTTTCTTAGATTCTTTGGCGAAACACCAAGTGGTCATTTCATCTGCCTGGCTAAATCACTTTTTATTAATATTAATCTGAAGTAAGCAGTTAAGACAATATTTTCAGACTTCTCAATAAAAAAGGAAACTTTTAGGAAATTATTAATCCTGCAAAGTATGACTAACACTAGAACTGTTATTACCTAAATAACAGTTGACTCATTTAAAAGAAAGAGGATCCATCTCTTTCATAAAATTAGATTTAGGGTACAAACAATATTTCTGTCATAACTTGTTTTGTGTTCTTTTTAACTTCCCAAAAGCATATATGGAATGCATTTAAATACATGAAACTATTTGTTCATTTAATCAGGGGCTAATTATTGAATGTTTTCTGTGGCCAGCCTCTGCTATTCCTTATGGAAAATTCAAATACATTTGTAAATTTATGATCTTTAAGTGCAAATGCTTAAAATAAAAAAAATTGTTTAATTTTTAAAAAATTTTAAAAGAGGGCTGGTGATAATTTTCAGTGGTAGAGTATTTGCCCAGGGTGCATATCCCTCACTCTGGGTTCTATCCTTAACACTGCAAACAAACAAACACACACAAAAAAACATTTTAATGGAAGTCAGAATGTGGTATGTGAAGCAGTTTTCACAAGTGCTAAAAGATGTTCAAATGAAGGACCATGACTTTAATCTTTTGTACCAAGGTAGGCTTTATAGACTAAGGGGTCTGTAGGTCAGCTGTAACATGTAGTTGGAAAAACCCAGGGCATACCCCAGGAAAAGTGGATAAAACATTTGAGCTGAATCACAAGTTATAATTTACCAAGAATTGGAATTGGCAGATACCATGGATCTCAAAAGAGAAAAGGCTCCTGCATGAAAATAATGTGAGAGTGGTCTGATATGGTTTCTGGAGATCAGATCAGAGAGAGAAGAAATGTCTTTAAATACGAGAAAGTTGGACAGAAAATCTCCTAGTGGAGAAAGGTTGGTGCAGGAGAGTAGTAGGAAAGGACCCTTCACCCAGCCCAGTCAGGTTCCTAGGACACTCAGTGGGAGCTGTTAAAAGGCCAGTTTAGCTCTACCTCAAGATGAGTAGGGCTAGAGGAGATCTCTTGGGATCTAAGGTGCAGTCTTTCAGTGGGTTTCTGTGTATGAGATGAGTCACAGATGGAATCGTGAAATTTGTTGAACTACTAAGGTTTTAAATAATGCCCCTCATACTCATTATTTTTGTGAAAATAATAAAAAAAATTTAAATATACAGCAAAGTTGAAAGAATTTTACAATGAACACTCACCATCTAGATTCAAGCATTAACATTTCACTAAACTTGCTTTATCATAAGTATATCCATCCCTCAAGGTGATAGTTTTTAAATAACATGCTCCATTTACCCAACCACTGTTTAATTTACTTAGCAAACATACTGTATGCCAGGCCCTGAAACTTTTGAAAGGAATACAACAATGTCCCTAATGTAGCTTAGTAGGGATGGGAATGTGCAAACAAATAACTTTCACAGTATAAGCAGTATTTTTAACAGAGGTAAAGAGAAGTTCCCATGAGTGAGTGCATGGGGGAGGGTGTATTCAACAGGAGGGTCCCTGAAAAGAGGAGCTTGAGCTGGGCGCTGGAAGGTACAAAGGTACAAAACAGTTCACCAAGAACCCTCTGGGATGTGGGCCATTCCTGACAGAGGACATGTATGCATAGATGTTTAAAATAATAAAATACATGGACAGAGAGATTGAAGAAAAGGAAAGAAGTTAAGAAAACTAAGGATAGTGAGAGAGAATTGGCAGTAGGGTATCTAGAATTAAAATAGTGAGAGCGAAGTAGGAGGAGGAAGAAGGGAGATACAAGTTCAACATCTGCTTTAGTGTTTTGTTTCTGAAAGTTTTTGGTGAAAGGTTAAAGCATTATAGAAATGATCTTGACAGACTGCCACTGAGGAGGATAACACTATGCTGCTGCTAAAAGTGAATTGTAGACACACTGGGTGTCATTGCATTTGAAATACTAAGAATAATTTTTAAAGTACATAGGGCAGCTGGGTCTAGCCTACTCAAGCTCACTTGAAATTCTATCCAAAATGCCGTTTAATTCATTGTTCATACAGTTTCAAGTTTCCTTATAGTTTATATGGTGAGTCTTTTCAGCTTCTCAATAGCACAAGGCACTCTGTCATGTAGTATTTGTTGCTGACAGGTCATGATTCATGGTGTGCCGTGAGCTGGTAACCAACCCAGGAAAGGTGTGGTTAGTGTACATTGGTTTACCAGCCTGGGATGTCTAATAGTGATGGGTCTCAATTTCCCTCAAGTAAACAGCTCTGGGAAAGCCAAGGCAGCTCTGCAAATTTTCTAACAAGATCCCTGAACAAAATAGCTACTAAATTTAGGTTTTTATGTGGAATCTGATGGATTAAAATCAGTGAAAGGAATGATAAATTCACTTGAAAACTTTGATTTTGAGGACATGAGGAAGGCCAGTTGATTTCTTTGCCACTTTAAAGCACTCATAGTCCACTTAGCATTCAGGTTAACATTCCTGGCTGTCTGACTTAGAGGGAACCTGGATCTGGGTTGGGATTATACCACCCAGAATGTGGGTGGCATCCAGGGAATAAGACTAGTTTAAAAAAACACCTAAGAAAGCAGAGATAGAAGGAATGGTTTAATCTATAGCAATGTGAAATCAGAGTAAAGTTTGATAGTTGATGTCACCTTGCTTCAAGGACAAAAAGAAGTGGGTGAACTTCTCCCATTGTAATGAATATGTCCCAGGCTAGACTTGCTATGTCCTCCTTTTCTAGCCTGAATATATAAAATGTCAAGGACTCAAGTACATTTTATCAGGAGGAGCACAATGAGTACCGATCTCCTAGCCTGACTCCCGCACGTGCACGTGCACATCTTCTACCTTCTCATTTCTCACCAGGCTCTGCATTTCCAAGGGCAGTTTGTAAAATGCACAGCTGTTTGTAGTTTTTTTAATCCAAAAGATGGACCTTAGGTGCTTAACTCACAACTCCACTTACTATGTTCTTCTGGATCTTATACAGAGTGTATAGGCACAGAGTATATGCGTTCTACAAAGTGAGATGCTGAATGGTCCAACCTGGTCGTGGAAGGATCTTTCTCTAGGAATCCCAACTTACTACAATGATATGAAGAGAGACTAGTTAGCTCTCCAAAATGTGTCTAGAAACCACACAATGAGGACCTCTCATTCTTATAACATCCTAATGAGAAAGAGTATCTTATCATTCTTCTCCCAGGAGAGTACTTAGCTGGTACATGATGTTAGTAGAAGAGGAAAGCAGACTCCTTCATCTTAAAATCTGTGACCCTGCCGGCTCAGATTCCACTATTTAAAAAGCAATAGAGTGCTGGGGTTGTAGTGAGTGTGCAGCTTTTACCCAGCATGTGTGAAGCCCTAGGTTCAATCCCTCTCAACTACAGAGGATACTACCAGTTTTAAAGTTGTTAAAATATTTTTAAACTAAAGAATTCTTCTTAATGTATTTCCTAACTTTATATATTTGCAGATTATGTACTTGGGTACATATCGAGAAACTTTAAATTTTAAAAATCTTTTAAGTATTAGAAGCCAATGCCAACTGAAGATCATTCACAAATTAAAATGGAACATTTCTATTGTTTTAATTTCAATAGAAAAATGTGATTTAATTTATGTACAATTTTTTCAGAATTTTTTTTTCACAGAAGTAGGTTGTATTGTATATTGGCCCAAGAGAGGAAGAAAAAAAGATTATTTCATAATTTTAATGAGTTTGGGGATAAGGCAGACAAATGAAGGGATACGTTTTTGTTTTTTAAAATATTTATTTATTCATTTATTTTTAGTTTTAGGTGGACAGAATATCTTTGTTTCTATGTGGTGCTGAGGATCGAACCCAGGGCTTCACGCGTGCTAGGCGAGCACGCTACCACTGCGCCACAATCCCAGCCCAAGGGATACGTTTTATAATTCAGGCCCCTCAGCTGCATCAGCATCCTGTCAGTGAGCCTACCCAAAAATTCCATCCTCTCCAGCTAAGCTAAAAGTGGCAGTAGATTGATCGTACCAATATAATTTATATCTGGTGAGCTGGACATGCTGGCACACACCTGTAACCCCAGCAATTTGAGAGGCTGAGGCAGGAGGATGGCAAGTTTGAGGCCAGCCTCAGCAACTCAGGGAGATCCTGTCTCAAAATCAAAAGGGGGGTGTATAGCTCAGTTCAATCCCATATAATAATAATAATAGTTTATTATCATTATTTAAGTCTGGTGCTAATATTTTGAAGATGACATTCAGTTTTCTGTAATAATGGGGTTTAAAACTTCTTGATATATCTAAAGTCATCTTTTCACTCAAATTTTACAAAATTTGAAGAGAAAGATATAGTGAAGAAGAATAGGAAGAGCTAATTCAAGACTCTCTAAATGCCTGTAACCTAGAAACCTTTTTTAAAAACACTTCTTCCTGGGCTAGGCTTGTAGTTCAGTGGTAGAGTGTTTGCCTCGAATGTGTGAGTCGCTTGGTTCGATCCTCAGCACCACATAAAAATAAATAAAGATATTTTGCCCATCTACAACTAAAAAGTATTTAAAAAACAAAATAACTCATTTCTTCTTCTCTAAGGAGGCAGAGCAAACTCTCAAAAAACAAGACTGAGGAAGCCCCAAACGTTGAGTTACTGGTGGTGTCAGTCAAGAGTCTTTAGTCATAGACAAGCAGAAACATTTTGCATTTGTATGCCAAGAAAGCTGCCAAAGTCAGAGTGGCTTGGCAATTAGACAAATCAGAGTCTGATCCCATTTCTTAAACTGTTCTTAGCTGGGTGACACAGCCTGAGTTTCATAACTTTGGGAGCCTAAGTTTTGCTATCTATGTAAATCTGACATTTTATATACTTAAAAGGATTAAATATAAAAACATATAAAACTGCTTAAGATTGTGGCTGACACAAAGAAAATGCTTGATAAATTGTAAGTTTCAATGCCGTTTTTACCAAATCAAGCACTTGTGACACTGAAAGACTGAGAGACTAAAACACCAGTTATGGCTGAACAGATTTCCATCAAACTAAAGTTTTGTAATGAACTGATTTTTCTAGTCAGGACCATTCCTCGAAGGCAAAATCAAGAAGTAGGAACTGAGTCTTTGACACAGCCCTCCTTCTTGGAGTCCCTGCACTCCACCAAGGCTGAATGTCTTCCTATAGCACAGGTGTCTCCATATTAATGTGTCATCAGGGCTCATTGTCCGAGTCTTGGCAGAACCTGGCTTTCCTCAGTTCTTCACCCCTGCTCCTGTGAGGATTTAACTGATCCCTGTTTAATAGCTTTCTGTTAATTTGCTTCTGTGTGCCCCTTCCTGGGAGCTCATATTTATTTGGACAGGGATCATTGAGAAATAATGCATGATTACTGTTTTCAGGAGCAGATATTGTGGCGTTGGTAGTGAGAGCTAATGAACTGAGCACTCACTCTGAGCCACGCGGCATGCCGTGGGCTTTTTCTCCTGTGTACGGCTTACTGTATCCTATGAGCAGGCCTTATCACAGTCTTCATTTTAGAGATTGAGAATCAGAGATTTTGAGTAGTGAAACGACTAGGTGAAGAACAAACAGTATAAAGGACAGTGCTGGAATCACCCCCAGACCCACCTGACTGTAGACCCCCTGGCCCTCACTGCTGTGTTGTGCTGTTGCCAAAGGCAGATCAGGAGATGCACAAAAGCAGCCCCTGCCTCCCTGAGCTTGATCCTGCAGCCAGGATTCAAATGCCTTCCTGCTTCCAAACAAATTATTTGGGGACTAATTTAAACCATTAAGTCCCATCGTCCTAGGTAGACTTGAAAACTTGACTTGTGGGTTTTAAAGGGAGTTGGGAAGTTCAGAGAGGGACACCTTGGCCTAGCCCTAGCCCCCTCCAAGCTAAAGTACTGCTCCTGGATTAAAGGGCTGTGCTCTGGGCTTCTGTACACAGAGCAGTCTTACTTCCAGCACCCACCTATAGAAGAAATCATCCACTGTTTATATTTCTAGTAGACTCAATGAGCGGGTGGATGTGTAGGTAGAGGGAAAAGCAATTTACTAATATTCTATTGGGGCTGAGGTTGTGGCTCAGTGGTAGAGCGCTTGCCTAATCCATGCGAGGCACTGGGTTCAAACCTCCGCATCACAATTAAATAAATAAATAAAATAAAGGTACTGTGTCCATTTACAACTTAAAAAGATTTTAAAAACACAAATATTCTATTTTACTCATTATGCATTATTTAATCAGTTACCAAAGTCTAAATCTAAAAGAAAAATATGTGAATTTGCTTGTATTTTACTTAACTCAATTTTCCTGATGCAGCAACTCTTCAAAAATGGCGTAATGAATGTCCCAGTAAAGTTGTAACCTAGGAAATATTCCTTTTTGCTTTCAAACTGAATTGTATTTTGGAAGAGACAGAATTTTCTTAGAAGTGAAGCAGATATTACACCCTCACTGAGGAGTTTAGAGTGTAGCTCCTTGCTTTTTTCCTTCATCAGGCAAGAAGAGACACTAATAACTAATAGTGATAGTAGAAGCAACTCGGTATCTTATACCTATCGAGTACTTCCCACACACCAGCCATGGCTCTGGTTGATGTAGGTAAGGATAACTATGTCACTGCACATGTTACAGTGAGTACTCAAATCATTCCTCTGGTACAGATGAGAAAACTTAGGCACAGAGAGTTTCAGTGATTTCTTCAGAGTCATAAAGTTAGTAAACGGTAAAGCTAGGATTAAATCCAGGCAGTTTGGCTTCTTGTTTTATTTCCTTGTACTATTAAAACAACCAGTCCTCTTCTATCTGTTTATCAACTAAATCATTTTTATATTTTGGCAAAGAAGGTCAAAGCTAAAGTTTATTTTGTATGTTAAGCAGCAAGCCCTGTTGCAGAATGGGAGAAGGGCTGCCCCAGGAGGACTGTGATCTGGATTTCAAGATGAGTGACTTGTGTCAACAGGACTATACCCAGCTTTTCTTACATTTTAGTAATTTTCTTACCTCAACAATGTATTACTCCTGGAAACATTGAAAAAGAAATTTTTCCCCACAAAAATATTAATCTAAACTTTTTTGGTTGCTTTTTCCGGTCATCACTAGTTAGAGAAGAAAATAAAAACAGACAAACAAAACACCAAGTGACCTCCAAATTAAAACATGTAGAAGTCTTTCCACCTCAAATTCACAAATGATGGAATATCATGAGATTTCTTTTTCCCCATAAGTGCAAAGTTTAAACAAGTTGTTCATGCCTCTTCTACCTTCTTTCAGCCAAAACTTAAATTTACTGAGAATTCTAGTATGAAAAATTTCTGTTCATATTTCTAAATATTATTCTCAGTAAGCCAAATCTTGAGTGTAAAGGAGTTTGTTAGTGGCAGAGCTTATGTTTTTAGAGGATTAGTTTTGAATTTTAAGGCTTTCACTGAGTGATTAAAGTGAGAGCAGTAAGATTATTTTCTTAGTTTTCTTTAATAAGAACTGGAAACATTCCCATTTCTTTGCATTTAATTTTCCATGTTTATCATGTGGCTCTCATGTATCAAGTATTAGACCTCTTAGAATTTTTAGTGGATTTTTGAAGGCAGGAAAAACAACAACAAAACCAACAGAATGATTCTATCACCCTGGACTTCACCCAGTGCCCTACCTGAGCTCTAACAACCTTAAGCGGTTTTACCCAGGATACTTCCATATAACCACGTGGAAAAATGAGGGTGGAATTTTGGTTCTGGGTGGCATATGAAAATTTAATTACTAGGTTGACAAAGTACTTTAAAATCTCCAGGTAAAAGTGACCAGAATACTGGGGGAGCATATCATTATTGGCAGCAGTGGGGTCATATTGGTGGTAGGGGTCATGAAGTGGCTGCTAATAATCAAAGGCCTGTGTCCCGTTCTCTGCACTGGCCCCTAAGTTCCTCCTCTGCAACCAGTCTTGAGGGGAGATAGGGAAAGAATCATTTATTCACCTTCTGGCTGCAGGAACTGCAGACTGCAACTGTGGCAATTCTAGCACTGAGGAGAAAATACACATAGGAAAAAAGGAGGCCATGTCTCACTTCCAAATTAAAAAAAGACATTTCTCCATGTTTCCATAACCCGCAGACTACTGCCATTTGAGGCCAACCCCTCAAAGCTTTCCTCTTTGTCTAGTGTAGTTGCTGAATCTAGGCCACTGTCAGCAATCCTTTTCATTCACTCAAGCCTGTCCCCACACCCCACAGATGCAGAGATTCTTCTGAGACATGTGTACTTTGGTATCAAACAATGCAACTCATGTTTGATTTTGGATAACCTTGCACTGTTGAATAAAATAACCCTTGAGAAAGAAGCAATAAAAGCGCTGTAAGAAAAATGACTCATGTTTCCAAGCTGTCTAAAGTGATCACTTATCCCAACAAATGGTAATTCTTTCAAGACACAGTGGGCATGCACCATACTTATAAAAGTCTGGAAGAAAAGCCTTGCAAACATTTTTTTTAAAAAAAATTGTGTTAAAATATATCAAAAGAATGTTTCTGGTAGGCTGTACCAGACGAGGTATACTTAAAAACAAAAACAAAAGCCACATGGATGTGGAAGCCAAGGTGGATTGGCCCAGAGGGGGGCCTTGCTAAACATTCAGGCGCATGGGCTTGTTTATGTCCTTGTTTATGTGCCTCTAATTGTTTTCCATTCTGCCCCCATTCGTTAGAGTGCAAAGATGTGAACAAAGTGGCTTATTGCCCACTGGTGCTGAAGTTCAAGTTCTGCAGTCGAGCATACTTCAGACAGATGTGTTGTAAGACCTGCCAAGGACACTGACCCTGGAAAGCCCAAGAGAGCGAGAGCCTTGTCATTTCATCGTGGAAGTGCATCCATCAAAGAGAGCCACCCAGAGGAAGAGGATTGATGTCCTTGCAAAAGCATTACCCTGTGGAAAACGTAACCACTGGTCAGCCCTAGCTGACAGGATTTCAATATTATTTTAACTTCTGTGAAGTGGGATTTATTGATCCAAAGTGCTGGACACAGTATTAGGAGGGAATGCCAGATTGGAGAGATCCAAACAACACAGGGAGGCTTGCTTACTGTGGAACGTTTGTGTTCTTTCGAGTAAATCCAATAGCCTGTTTACCTCCTTGGACCATTAAGATGATTTTTATTATGGACTTAGCGATGACACTGAATCCATTTGTATTTAAAACTGTTTGAAATGTAGCTGTTATGACTTGGTCAACTATGGAAGTAAAGAAGATTCAGAATTCTTAAGTCATAGCTTAAAAATATGTACTATACTTTATCTCACTACAACAGCACCACAATTTAAATTATAAAATGGGCTTTGAACTGTAATTTAAGGAACAATTATAAATCAAAAGTAACGAAAGTTTGTATTATTATTCTTCATTCCACTTAATTTCCTTAGGAATAATCCCCCTGTTCTGAACACTGCTGTGAGCCATATATAAAACTATATTAAACCGAACAATGAGGGACTTAGTTTAAAACAGTGCATCAGTTACTGCAGCTGTGCAAGTCTATAAATTCAGTGCTAAAAGACTGTGGCCAACTTGCCCTTGTGCGAGTGAAGCTGAGATTTCCATTAAAACTTTAAGAGAAAAACATTTCAGTTTCGTGCAGAAGCCAGACCTGGGGTATGGTAGAGACTAACGTACCAGTTCCTTTGCTGCCATCTCCAGGATGCCTTACTTCTTATCCGAGTCACCCCAACTCACTGTGTTTACATCTTCACCAGCCACAGGATGGCTTTTGCCCTGTTGGACTGTTGTGTGCATGTTGAGCTGGCTGAGATGATGCCATGCAAAAGATAGACTGGCTCGGTCACAACCAGGCAGACCCTTTTGCAATGTGCTGACAATTACGATGGGTTCCAGATGTCCCTTCTTTGATATGGTAGAAGGGCATTTATTTATATGAGAGCAAGTGTGTGCATGTACGTGTGTGTGCTTTTGAGTGTGTGGATAGATATGTGTGCTGCACATAAATGTGCTATTTCTGTGAGTTTTTAAGTAGGCAAGGGATAATAACCAAAGAAGAAAAACTCATGAAGACTAGAGATCATAAAGCATAATTTTAATAGTCACTCAATCAAGTATTTTATATTTTTATGGATACTTTGAATGGCAATTAAATGTGAAACCCAGTTTCGGGGCAAGTCAAATTCTAGAATCACATTCAACTAAATTAAAATGACTAACTCATATCTTCCCTATTTTCAAGTTTCACATCCTGCTCATCAAAAGACTCAATAGCTAGATTTTTTAAAAGGGTACTTGTTTATATTAATATTTTGTACTTGAACACTCGTAGCTTGCAGCAGGTTCTTGATGAATGTGCTTTGTGTCTAGCGCGCCTCCTTTGTTTCACACGTGTGGACACCGTGCGACTCCGACACCATGCATACACCAGTGGCTGAAACTCAACACTTGATGGTTACTTTGTAAAGATATTTGCAGTGGAAGAGCATGCTTCACTTATGTCTGTCACTGTGCTCTGAAACTACACATTGGTTTACCATGTATACCATGACCTTTGGTGTCTGAAAGAAAAACTCAGACACCAAAAGCCATCCTAAACTTCTGAGTTTTCTATGGACAGTTGGCACGGGATGTTTTTTCATGCTCAGTCATGACCATCCATATCTCATTACCTGCTTCTCTCTCAACATTCAGTTTCCATCCCTGAGTTTTCCAGAAAGAGGACTATTCATGACATAAGAGAAATTATCAAGGCCCCATCTATGCTGCCCGAGTGCCATCTTAGCCACTGAGTGAAGGGAAAGCAACCCCTGGACAGGGTGCTGCTAGTGCTGACTTAATCCCCTTGGTCCTTTTCAAAGAACAGTTAACTTGGTGCTAATATGCCCTAGTGAAATAAGGAAAATAGAATAGGTGGTTTCTGTGGCAGTTTAGGCACAGATTTGCTATCCAGATCTTGATTTTCACCAACACACAAATAGCAGCTCATGGTTTTGTTTCAAAAGACTAACTTACATTACTAACGGCTATATTTTTTACCTCACCTGGAAACTAGCATTGCAAGGGCCATCCTCCTGAACACCGTGCGGCACCATGACTGGAGCTAGAAGAGGAGGGCAGCCTCGCTCCCTCTGGGGTATACTCCAGCTCTGAGATCAGGATGCTCCCTGGGGCAGTATCACATTGCCTCTCAAGAGGGAACCAAGCACAGATACAACAGGGTTGAATATTTTCAGATAGGCCCTAAATTTAAACCTGATCAGATTTTAAAAAGAAAATCATATTCCACAGTACGTTACAATATCGCTGCTACTCTGGAGCCACCCATGTGGCTATATGAAGCTCTATTCCTAAATAATAGCAATGGGATTGTCAGTGGAGGCTGGGCCACCATGGCAGATGCTCAAAAGTAGTGAGCTATATAGACTACTTAAGGAACCCCAGGGAAACTGGTACCCCACAGCTGGGGGCAGTATCTGCCACTGGTATTAAGGCCTACCAAAAAAGAAAAGGTAAATGTACCCCTCAAAATTAAAGCCCTGGAGATACATATGACTTCCAAACAGTCCATTTCATTAGCAATTTTTTATTTGAGTGAATGTCACATAGGTATCCTTAATAATACAGAATGAAATTACCTTTGTATTATTGTGATTAGTTGTTGCTTATTATTTTATACTCAGTATTAATGTGGTACACTGTTACTTTTTTTGCTTTTGTAAATTATATTCTAATTTATTGCCATGTTTCCTAACACTTGTCCTTCATTCATTCTGCTTGTAATGAAAATGAAAAAAGTCATTGTAACCCTTGATGGAGTGAAAATCCACACCAGGCACAGATTTTTTTTTTTTTAATATAGATAATTTAGAAAAAATAAAAATTCAGCTTGTAAGAATGATTCAGATTGAAGTTGTCTGTTCTCTGAATAGCTCGTGTTAAACTTGCAGTAGAAGGAATCTATCCCTTGGGATGCCACACCCACACTATCTGAATTATCCAGGTTGTCCTGGATTGAGATGATTGGCTGTATCTTATTACCCTTCCCAAAGATTGCACCTATATTAGCTCATTGCAGTGCTATCTGAAGGCAAGGGCTTCAGGATTTCTGGTGGAGCTACATCCCCCAATAGCCAGCTATTCTGAGGCTGGAAGAGGAAGTCCGGATTGACTTCTGCTACACACTTCCATTCCCTGAGTGCAAAGCTCTTGCCCTCCCTCCTTTGCCTTCCATGTAAATTCTTCAGTGATAGAGAAGATACAAGACATTTCATTGTGGAAAGGATGATGAGCAATGAATCCACACGTGAAGGATTTTATGCAGAAAGCATAGAAACATGATGGGCACCTTTTTTGACCTGCAGACTTTTTCTTTTAGGTGGAAGATGAACTAATGGCTTAGTTTGTGCTGAGTCAAGGGACAGACACTAAAATATACAAAAGTATATTGTAATTCAGAAAACTTTTTAATGTAAAGGTGACAGTCCTGTACACTTAGCTATTTGAGTACTTTTGTGACAACTTCATCAGTTGTATAAGAAGATGTAGAATGTCCAAGCATGACAGGTGCTTTAGTCTACCCACCCCCATTTCCCCAATTATAACACACAATCTTAATAAAGTAAATAGGGTGCAGCCAAATGAGATGATCAGATAGTCTTGGGAGAGTGTTTCCCCCAGGTCATCCTAGGAGCAAAAAGTAGCTAAAGTATTACTAAATATTCAGTTAATAGATCAGAGGTACCAACCACTTTAACCTCCCACTGCCTTTGCAAAGGTTAGGTCTGTTGGAGGTTTGGGAGGGGTAATACCAAGAAAAATGGATTGCTTGTGCTTAGAATCCCCAGATTGTTGTCTACCTTTTCATCAACTATTGCTTTCGAGCTTCCAATTAAATGCCTTTTTCCAATATCTAAAGGACACTATTCTGCTTAGGGTGCAGATCCAAAGACAATCTGCCCTCCATGAAGATTCTGCCACTCCGCATAAAGGCTTAAGTCACCATCCTTAAGCCTTTATGCTCCAAAAGTCCAGGTGTTTTTCCTAGAAAATTAGGGAAAAGGTTAGGTGTTGATCTTAGTAACAGAAATATGTGAATTTGCATGACTGGGATAAAATTTGTTGCTTTTAAAAGAAGGGAAAAGAAATATAATTCAGGGGGGAAAGAATAAAACTCTTATCCTAGGAAGATTGGAAAATTCTATATAAGAGGTCACAGGAAAGAGAAGAGCAGTTCACTGGATAAAAAGTGACAGATAAGCTGTGTTTGGAATTCTGTCTCATTCATATCATCAGAATGTGTGGAATAAACTAACATGTTTTTAAAAAGAACAGCTGTTCACAATGGTTTTGTACCTCAGACTTCAAAACCTCAAGCTTAAAAAGAAAATAGTCTTTTCTCTATCTCAGAAGGTTATTTTGAGATTCTTGTCCCTCATTTCATCCACAGACAATGTCTGAGGCCAGAAATGGAACTGTGGTTTGAGAACTGGCTCCACTCGGTAGGGGAAGCCACCATCGTGCTTGTGGTCTTTTGGAGGATGACTTCCCTTAACCCACGGAAAGCCTTGCACTACATGGATGATGAGGCTAATTTCCATGACAATGTCATGCCTTCACCAGAATACCTTGCAGTTACACAAGGCCAGATACTACCTGATTTACCTGATTCCAGGAATTGAGGATCCTGAATATTCCATTCACCTCAGGCACAGAACATCATGCCTAACAGTGAAATTTCATTGCCCATACCTTAAAAGCTCTGAAAATCTATCAAGAGGTCTCCACTCAGATCTTGGCTTGGATACCATACCTTGCCAAGAGGTTTCAAATAGGAGGGGGCAAGTTACTCGGCATCTCCAGGCCTCCTGGAAGTCAGAGCATGCTCCTAAGGTCAACACGAGGTGGCTTCTACCCACTAAAAGCTGATGTGATTCTGGGAGAGGCCTGTCTGTGCCCTAGCAAGGGTGGGAATGGTAGCAGGTTACCTTACGGGCCCACAGTGCTGTGCTCACTTTGGAATTCCTTCTGGCAGTACAGCACTTGTGAGATGGGGGCCCTGAAATCACAAGCAAAGGTAGCAACAGGAAATCCCAGTGTAGAGCCACTCCAGGCCAGTTGTGGGGCTCTGTATATGGAAAGTGAAATCGGACATGGTCATTCCTTCAGATAACTAATGTTTGCTGATTACCCAGGTCCTGCACTAGGTGCCTAACTCTCATTGGATGGGTTACAGCAAAGCCAGGAGAAGGACACTATCAATCCCCATTTTCAAGGACCCAAACTGAGGCTCAGAGGTGAGTCAGTTGCTAAGGGTCCCATAGCCAGTGAGAGGAATGTCTCCTCTTTGGCACACAGAAGGGAAGTTTCCTGGTCTGCATCTGGATCAGGAAATTGGAAAGGATGCTCCTCTGTCAGACAGAAGCCAACTCACCAGGCCAGAAGAAAGGGATCCTCCTTCCTGGGAAACAATGGGCCCAAAGCCTTGGATGGGCTTCAGGGTTCAGGGAAGGTGAACTTTGGGTGTCTATCTTGGTAAGTGGTGGTGCTCAGTATGGAAATTCCAGTGTCTGAGGACAAAATTACAAGTGAGGACCCAAAGTGGTTTCCAACCATGTAGTTAAGAGTTCGTGGGAAGAGGAAGAAAGGAAGGTCAGAGCCTGTCTAAGATGAAGGATGTCTGCAAAGCCATCAGCAGCCAAGCACTTACAGCTCGGGGCGTCTGGCACCACCCTGTTGTAAATCCTGGAGCCCATCCCTGTCCCACCGTCCCCCACACCATTGCCATTGATATAGGCCTAGATGACCTATTTCAACATAACTGGAGCAGAATGATTCCCAGGTTGGCTTCAGGATAAGCTGTGAGGAAGGAAGAAGGTGGGTTTCTCTCTGTTTCAGTCTCAGCAGGGCCACTGGGACTTGAAAACTTGGGCCATCAGGTTGCCGCCAGCAAATACATTCTCTGACCTTCTGTGGTGGGTCCACAGAGTGGAACCAGGTGTTCTTTCAGCCTATGCCAGAATGTACTGGCCGCCCATCTGGCCTCCTGCCTCCACCCAAAGATGGGGCTTTGGCTGGCCCTGAACCAAACAGCTGTTCTGGGAGCCACAGGTGGCCGCCCACGCTCATGCCCAGGCTAGCAGCTGCATTGGCTGGACTCAGCCTGGCAAGACGTGTGCCTGTGCCTTCTGCCCCAACTTCTCCCTGAGCCAGGTTACCACCAGCCATCAAAAAACTGGGAAGAAGGAAAGACACAGTTTAAATACACTCATAAGCCAGTTTTGTGGCCCCCAAATCAAAGCATACATTAGGCTCTTCCTCCTTCTTCAATATCGTCAATTTTGGTATTTTTGGAAATCATTTAAATTAATTTGGTATCAGTGAACAGCACTTTAGTTCCTGTTCACCATGTCTGTTATTATTAGAATAAACATCATTTCCTGGTACTCTGTATTTATAATTAATATGAAGGTAGAGGAAAATGATACCCTGGCTTTAAAAAGATAGTATCCAAGGACACCATCCTAGGTGTCTAGATAAATAATGGCATGCCAAAGCATCATTGGACATACTAAATAAACAACCACACAAGTGACTAATGGCAAGAAATACTTTAATTTGTGGTTTTAAACTTCAGAATAGAAAAAAGCAAAATCAAGAAATTAAATATTTTGAAACTGAAAAGGTTTATGTTGAAATTAGAAAGAAAATAATAACCTGGTACTATATTTGGACTTGAAGTTTTGAATACAGATTGGATCAGGAAGATGTAATAACATCTAACATCCCCAACAATGTGGGAGGCTCTCACTGGAGGAAAAGAGTGGTACCCACTGTTTTAATCCCACATTTAGTTGCACTGCAGAAATTATTTATACAAATGATTCCCTATGTCTTGTTCTTAAAATCAACATTAGAATTTAACTATCCAGGGCAGGGATTGTAGCTCAGCAGTAGAGCACTTGCCTTGCATTCGTGAGGCCCTGGGTTCCATCCTCAGCACCACATACAAAGCAATAAAATAAAGACATTGTGTCCATCTACAACTAAAAAAAAAGAAATATTTTTAAAAAAGAAAAGTATTTAACTATCCAAATGAATGTTGTCTCCTTCATGTAACCACCAGCCATCATCAACCTGTACTCATTCTCACAACAAAATCATTACTCCAGTTTTTAAATTGCTTCTTTAAAAAAATTTTTGTTGTTGTTGTTGTTGTTGGACCTTTGTTTTATTCATTCATTTGTATGCCATGCTGAGAATCAAAGCCAGTGCCTCACACATGTGAGACAAGCGCTCTACCACTGAGCCACAACCCCAGCCCTAAATTGCTTCTTGAGGCTATCTCCCTAGGGTGGATTTGACTTTTGATTTTTGAAAAAGCCTAAACTCACTCAAAAGCAAATCTGAAGAGTAATCAGCATATAAAAATTTGGGCCCCAAATAGCTTATATATTAGACAAATTGATAACAGGAACTTTGAATATGCTTTGGGAAAGTGGCCACTTGAATCATTTCACTCATTTGAATACAAAATGTATCAAGGTTTTGTCTAAAAATGACTGGCATTGCTTCATAATTTCAATGTAAAATTCATATAATACAACATTTTGCTAAGAGCTTTGCTATTTCCAATTCTAAAATTAGTGAGAAACTGCACCACCTAAAAAGTATGTTGTCTGTCAGGGTGAAGAAAAATCCTTGGACCCCTCTAAGGACTCAGTAACCCTTGAGCCTAGGAAGCCAATCCACTTGCCCAGACCTTAGAAATTAGCAAGCGGCTAATGTCACCTTCACTTTCCCAGTCTCCAGAGAAAACACTCTTCTTCTACAATGGCTATTTAGACAAGGTCTGTCAGCAACATTAATGAAGCCACTGCCAAGGGTCAATGCTCAGAGCTGGCTTGGCTCCCTACCGTGTCAGGGGAACCATACCTTGCAGATGTGCCCCGCTGTGCACAAGTGTATGTGGGTTCCATTTCTGCAGCTTGAATCATGTGCCATTTACTTACATGATAATTCCCAAATAAGCCTGCCATTGGATCTTTAACTAACACAATATACCAAGCAACTCTCCAGCGGTGTCTCTTCTCCTGGCCTGCTTTCCTCCCAGAGGTTTCCAGGAAGTTGTTAATGATATGTAAACAAGTACTTAAACTTATGCGGAGAACGCCCTCATTATAAGGAATTCTAAGTAGTGGATCTTTTGAAGAGGATAAGTACTCCTTTATTTATCTAACTTTGAAGTTTAAAATGTTCATCAGTGGTTTTCAATAATAGATATGCATATATATCAAGATACAAATTAAACATTATTTCCCAACAGTTTTGCTGCAATTTACCTCAAAATTCACAATTTTTAATTTTTTCAAAAACTAAAAGAGAAATTTTTTAAAAAATCTTTTTCCCCCCTGAATGAACCAATTCATTTTAAATTTACATCCTCTCTTTCTAAGCAGCTTTTGAAAGGCTCTGTGGGTGGCCAGGAATTCCTCTTACCCGATGTTAGCAATGACAGCTATGATCATGGACACTGTTGGAGTTGCTTTTGTCTGGCTCCAGAAGAAAACTTCCATTTAAAAGTAATGTTTAACACCACCAGCATCACCATCACCACAAATACTCTAACCAGATTTATCTTTTCCATCATCTTCATTATTCAATGATAACTGATTAGGAGAAAAGGGCTGATAAGACAGACCAAGTCTCTTCAGGAAGTCTTGAATAAAAGGGTGAGAAATTATGTATTTAGTTAAAGCAATATCCTTCATAAAGGTGAGGGATGCTTTAAAAGAATGAAAAAGAATAAGTCAGAAAAGCTATGACCTTGGCTGGATCTTTGTAAGTTTCTCCAGAAAATTTGAGATGAAACAAAAAGAAAGAAAGGACACTGAAGGTATATTAATGTAGGAGTTTGCCCCAAAAGATTCCTGCCTCCCTTCATAGCTAACAATTCAATCACTGCTTTTGAATGTATTCCTAAAAGGTAAGGACTTAAAAAAATACTACACTTCTATTAATAAAATATTCATATTTTCACTGTAAAACTCTTTGTTGTCTACTGTCACCAAACTTGGATAAAGCTTTAGAAATTATATGTATCAGCTAATGCGCACTGGTGATGTACTATATTCCAGGTGGATTAGTAGGTGCTATCTGTCCATTATCTTAACAATTATTATTGATTTTATGGAAGAGGAGACTGAGGCTGAGAAGTGGAAAGACTAGCCCACAGGCAGGTCTGAGCCTAGCAGGCCTACAGAGGGTCAAGATTTATAGGAAAACAACCGTCTGCCCCCATTGCCTGTCCAGTTCCTCTGTTGCAAATCACACTTACGTAGCCAGACATCCGGCATCACCCTCTCCTTGCAGAGCTCAGAAGAATGCTACAAACAAGGAACTCATGGAGAAAATAAATCTCGCCTTTTTGGCCCTCCTGGATACTGGCTGCTTTGAGCCTCAGCCACGCACGTCAACACTGCCTCAGTGCAACTGCCTTGTTCAGGCAGATGATTTCAGCCCTATTTTGCTTTACAATCAGCATGAAAAGCTAAAATGGTTAGAGAAACTTCTCTCAAATTTCCCCTTCAGTCCCTAACTCCATTGCAAAATCCCTACTTATAACCATTAGCAATTAATAATTCACTGTCACCAGGCTCAACGTGGACTAGAATGTTAATTAAATGTTCTTTCTGTAGTGTTCTGATGTCTGCAAACAGCTTTTAAACAGTTGATTTTTTTTTTAAATATTGAGAGGGCAGTTAGAGATCAAGAGAGTCATAAAATTAATGTAGTAGACTGGGGATGTAGATCAGTGGTAGAGCACTTGCCCAACATGCGCAAGGCCCTGGGTTTAATCCTGGCACTATCCACCCCCTCCACACAAGGAGTGGCAAATGCATATGATTAATGAATATAGGTGATGAACACATAGGAAGAAAGAACTCATGCCCCAAAAAGGTGTGTATGTGGAGAGAGAGAGAAAGAGAACAGGTGCACAAACCTGTGTAGATGGTTCAGTTGAAAGTTTAAAGCAGGAAACCAAAGGAAGGGTAGGAATAAGAAGCATGTCTTTCATATAAAAAGGTGGCCAGGGAGGAGAGCAACTGGCCTGAAAACCAACTTTGAGCTCCAGTCCAAGCATGGGTTTTTCTCAAGTTAGAGCACTGGTTTCCAGACTTTCAGATTTCACGGACCAGTAAAATTTCAAAAACACTTCACAGATTGATATAAGGTGGCTAACATTTTACTTGCCAAATAAGGACATATTTTTTAAAAGACTCTAGTCTCTAGTATACCATTACCATAAAAGTCGTCTTTCTATAATAACGTACATTTAAGCACTAAGGAAATGAATACATCTTGCCTTAGTAGAAGTAACTGCATCACTTTTTTTTTTTTCCACTGTATGTATTTTTTCAGACTTAGCTGCAAGGATAAAAACTGAACAGGAGATTTAAACACCGAAGGCAGGACAGTTTCCAAGTGAAGTCCAAGGTTCCACAGGTCCCAGGTCCTCTTCCATCCCCGCCCCCCAGTCTATCTCCATGCATCCCTGGCTCCCTTCACACACGAGATGGTGGCAGTAGTGCCAGGAATGCTTGTAGAAAAGACTGGCTAGTGAATAGGACAGGCTGGTGTGTCACTTTCTATGAGAGACAAAGAGTGTTCTCCAGAACCTCCAGACAACTGACCCCCGAGGGACACAGTAACCAGGACTCAGTCATGTGCTCCTGCATCAGGAAGACTGAGAGAGATAATCTGTAATATTTTTGCCTCTGTCCTACAAGTTGCTTCTGCTACAGTGGAGCAGTAATAGCCGTTAGTGGAGACTAAGCAACCTCATCAGGTCTCAGAGAGCCTCATATGTGGCTAAGTCTGGACCCCAGTGTTTGGGAGTGAATTGACAAGCGCTTCCTGTGCTGAAGCCTGTCTCTACTGTCTAAGAAATGCTTTGTGTAGCTCCATCCAAGTTTAGAGCAGAGACTTGTGTAAATAACTATCAAAGTCTTCCTGAGTTGCAAGAGAGCTTGAAGAATCCTGGCCAAATGATATCATAGCTCTGTTGAGAAAAGCTTGAATAATCTCCTATAATTTCACCCCCAATTGCATATTAACAATCACTTATCTTTATTAACTGCCTTATTGAATTATTCATGAAAGCAAAGGCATTCAAACCCACAGAATTGGCCTTCTTTGCTACATAAAGGAAATTGTAGCAGCTCCTAGTGAGGATTGTTAGTATAATTAAAATGAATTTTGTACTACTTGGAAGCTATGGAAAATGTCATAACCCACAAATGATTTTAAAACAACATTTTAGACTGCAACAGCTATCTCTTCTGTGGCATATACCATGACTGTATAGAAGACAAATTATATGTTTAGACAAAAACTGAAGAAACAGACCTGCAGGATAAGATGACAGAATGGAATAATATAGTACACTCGGTCTTCCCTCAATCTAACGATCTTGAAAAAACCTAAAATTTCTCACTTACCCTTCCAAACATTGGTAGAAGCAAATTGAGCGACTAAACGGCCCTGAGCAAAACAAGGAAAAATCATCAAGAGCAGAAGTCCTTTCCTGAGAGATGAGGAAGGCCATGATCCGTGAAAAAGAGTTATGGCATTCCTCAAAATAATTAAACAGAATGAACATATGCTTTAGCAACTCTACTTCCGTGTATACACCTACAAGAAGAGATTGAAGAGATATTATTTCCATGTTCACTGCAGCATTATTCACAGCAGTCAAAAAGTAGAAGGAACCCAAGCAGCCATTAGCAGATGAGTGGGTAAACAAAATGTGGTGTACGTACACAGGGATTATTATTTAGCCTTTGAAAGGAAGGAAATTCTGACACATGCTACAACATGGATAAACCTTAATGACATCATACTAAGTGAAATAAGCCAGACACAAAGGATAAATTACTATATGATTCCATTTTTATTAGCTCTCTAGAGCAGTCAAATTAATGGAGACAACAAAGGAGAATAATAGTTGCCAAGATCAGAAGGAAAGAGGGAGTGAATGTTCAATGGGCATAGAGTTTCAGTTTGAGAATCTGAAAAAGTTCTGGAGAGATGGTGGTAGTGTTTATATAACAGCATGAATACACTTAATTCTACTGGACTATATGCTAAAATGATTAAAATGACAAATTTTATATCACATATATCACTATGAAAGGAAGAAAAAGAAAAGGAGAAAGGGCTTGTGTTAACTTTCTGTCGCTGTGACAAAATACCTGAGAGAATCAACTTACAGAAGAAAGACTTATTTTGACACATTGTTTCAGAGGTTTCAGTCTATGGTCACTTAGTTCTGTTGTTTCTGGGCCAGTTGTGAGACAGAACATCATAGTGTGGAGTGCATGGTACAGCAGTTACACACCTCATGGTGGCCAAAGAGCAAATAGAGAGGAAGGCACTAGGGATAAAATATAACCTTCAAAAGCACACTCCCAATGACCTACTTCCTGCAAATAGACTCCACCTCCTAAAGTTTACATCATTTCCCAATAGCCCATTAAGTTTTGAATCCATACATAGATTAATCTATTCATGAGTTCAGAACCCTTGTGATCCAATCACCCGCCAAAGGTTCCATCTCTGAACACCACTGCATTGTGGACCAAGCTGTCAACATGTGAGCTTTTGAGGGATATTATGATTTGGATGTGAGGTGTCCCTCCAAAGTTGCTGTATTAGTGCAGGAATGTTCAAAGAGATAGGATTGTGAGAGCTGTAACGTAATCAGTCCATCCTAGTTGCAATGGACTAACTGGGTGGTTTGTAGGCCTGCGGGGCATGGATGGAGGAGGCAGGTCACTGAGGATATCCCTAGGAAGGGTGCACCTTCTCTGTGGCCCTTTCTCCTGCTTCTTTTTTTTTTTTTTTTAATATTTTTTTTTTAGTTGTAGATGGACACAATGTCTTTATTTTACTGCTTTGTATGTGGTGCTGAGGATCAAATCCAGAGCCTCAAGCATGCGAGGCAAGCGCTCTACCGCTGAGCTACAATCCCAGCCCCCGCCCTTGCTTCTTGACTGCACCAGGAGCTAAGCAGCTTTTCTCCACTACATAAGTGGGTCACCCACCACACAAGGCAGGGGTAGAATTTACCATCAGTTCAGCTGCTCCCTCCTTTCCTCAGCTTTCCCCACTGCCACATGACTTGCCGTGGTCCCTGCTATGAAAGAGTCCGCCTCCTGCCCCATTCACTTTGGGCCTAGTTTTGATTTCATTGTGTTTAGCCAATAGAAAGTGAGCAAATGTGACATGTTGTCCTCCTCCTGGCCGTTTGTGTAGAGTCCTTTCTTTTTCCCTGTGCCATGAGATTGGCTTGGTCTAAGTAGATGCAGAGGAGTGATCCTTCGGATGCTCATTTCAGTGCACTAGAAGACACATCTGCACTAAGGACAAAAGGAGGACAATGATATGTTAACCTTATGTCCTTTGAATGCTCACATTCCAGTTAACAAGTGATCCTCCTTCCCTGCCTTCTCCTCTCTCTAGAACCCTTTCCTGTACTTCCCCCAGTAAGGAGATGCCTCCTGAAAGCATCGCCCTGGATAGAGGGGTTTCTCCTGCCACAGGCCTGGCTTCCCAATCTGGTGAGCAGATCCTAGCTGAGGGTAACTGGTCTGAGATTGTGTTGGGAAATTCTTTATTTTTTTTGCTTGTTCTTTTTAGTTATGCATGATGGTAGAATGTACTTTGACATATCATACATGCATGGAGTATAACTTCCATTCCTGTGACTGAAGTTACACTGGTCGTGTATTCACATAAGAACATAGGAAAGTAAGGTCCAATTCATTATTCTGTCTTTTCTACTCCCATCTGGGAAATTCTTTTCTCCAAAATTTATCTAGAGAAGTGAAAAGAGGTCATTATCATGAGCTTATGGCTCTTGTCAGAGCATGGAGGGGAAAGGCCAGTGCTTCAGACAGACTAGGTGCCCAAACAGGGAGTGGAAGGAACACTTCACCTTAGCCCGATCCCAAACTTTTTGTTCTTAGACTGTATAAATACACCCTTCCTTGTTTTTGGTTTTCTTTCCAATTCTAGTATTTAGAATTTTTCTACACCTCCCATTCGAGATGTGTAATTGCTAAATCTGGGGCAGATCTTTCCATTCCCAGTGTAACTCTATAGGAATTCTTGCCGGTTCCCTCAGTATCTGACCAAAATAGGTACAGTCATGAGAGCTGCTGCAGCCAACAAAATGCAGACTGCTGTCCCCTGGGTTATGGAGCCAGCAAAGGAAATGAGAAAGGCCTGGATGCACATGCTCGCTAGACAGAAAATAGCCTGAGATGATGATCTCAACTCATTTTCTTGATTGCTAATTTCTAGTTACCATACTGAATGCAGAGGTAGAAATGGGGTCACCAGTGGTCTGCCCAACGCACTGGGTTGCTTAATAAATATCATTTGCTGAACTGTCAGACTACTGGGAGAGATGGACAAATGGCTCCCTGAATAGCTCAAGTGCTCAGTCCAAGAAGAGAGAAATGGGATTCAGCCAACAGTTCACTGTTGGCCAGGTTGAGAAATTATAACAGAATGATAAATATCAGCTCAGTCTCATTTCTGGGAATGATCACAAGACTCAAAACTCCAGCAAGCTGGGTGTGGTAGCGCATATCTATAATCCCAGCAGCTTGGGAGGCTGAGGCAGTAGAATCTCAAGTTCAAAGCCAGCCTCAGCAATTGAGCAAGGCCCTAAGCAAATTAGTGAGACCTTATCTCAAACAACAACAACAACACAAACAAACAAAAAAAAAACATAAAAAGGGTTGGGGATGTGGCTCAGTCGTTAAGCCTCTCTAGGTTCTATCCCTGGTACAAAACAAAGAAACAAAAACCCTGCAAGTGCCCCCAGGACCTGGTTAATGAGCAGGGAGCTTTATCTACCAGAGTTCCAACCCTTAGAAAGCTGTTCCTCTGCAGTGCAGGGGGTCAAACCCAGGGGCTTATGCACACTAGGCAAGTGCTCTAGCACTGAGCTACATCCCCAGGCCCTCAGAAAGCTTTGACTGACAGAATCATCCCTGTTTTTGAGGTGGAGAAGTTGTGTTGTGGAGATGTGCGTCAGCTTTTCCATGGTCATATGGCACAAATAGCCCCAGAGTTAGGTTTCCGGCCTCTCAGCCAAGGGAGGCATTTTTCAGACCTCTTGTCTTTTTCACAGAACTCTTCTGATACAAGTGTCATCCACCAAACATCCAAAAAATTCTAAGGCCCAGCACGGCTTTGGCTTTGAATTCAAGTTGGCACAAAATTGGTGACGTGAAATGGAGACCTTCCCAAAAGCGGGCGGGAAAGCAGCTGAACAGAAGGTGAACGCGGCTCTCCCCATCAGTGTCCTCTGCTGGAGGGAAGCAGACAGACTCCAGACACCTTGCTGTCCCTGCTGTGGGGCCCCCATGGGCAGAGCCTGCCCCTCCGTGCTCCATTGACATCTGAGACACTGACTGACTCAGCTCAGCCCTATCTCTGAAGATGATCACATGGCTCAAAACTCCCTCAAGTGCCCCCAGGACCTGCTGCCTCCTTTCAACAAGTCTGGGACAGTTTGAAATGGCTAGATTGACTTAAAACAACCAGAAAACTAAATGGCTTCCCCACAGACATGGATGCCAAGGAGCTTATTGGGGCAAAGGGAAAAGTCAATACACTGAATTATTCTAAAAAAAGAAAGAAGAGGGAGTCGGGGGTGGGGGTTGGTGTAGGGAGAGAGAAACGAATCAACTTGTTTAATCACAGAGGCAAGATACTCTACTTTTTAAAAAAATTTCACTGGAAGCCACCAAAGAGGATCAAACACAAAGCTCCGAAGAGTTGCTAGTCCTTAGAGACATGGCATGTTAAATATAATGGACCAGCTGTCCAAGATGACACGATTGTTGTTGATGGGTACAGGCCTCCAGGGAGATGGGCTTTGGATGGTGTTGCCATGGCCTGATCACAGTTGTTTACATCTGTTCCTTGGAATACTAAAACAGCATTGTATTCCAAGCCCTATGCCTCAGAAACCTAGCTGCAGTCCCCCCAGGAAGCAGGGAAAGACTGCTAGAGAAGAATCCCCCAGCACAGGTCAACAAGAGGGCACAAGGTGACCCTGTGCCAGAAAGCGCCCTCGAGGAGGGGTCAAAAGAGCTGTTTTCTACCCCTGCTCTGCCCAGTTTATTCATTTCCAGCTTCAATTCTGTCTAAGTAAAGTAGAGCTCATTCTTACCTCTCCCATGTGTTGATGTGGGGCTTCAATGACATCCTACATGTGAAATGTAAGTTCTCCTGGTTTTGGTGTCCTACAGCTATTCTACCATTGCCTTGGCTTGTAGTCCTACCACCTTGGTCCCATGGAGGACCCTGGCTTTCCATTCTGGCTTTCATTCTTGAAGCCTCAAAAGTGCTGCTTCCTTGGATATCCCCATAGGTTAGTTATCGTTTCTGCTGGGAGATTGTCAACTAATGACTGCATTGATACCCCAGTGTGCAGCCCTATTCCTGGAACATGTTTGCTGAAACCCAATGTTTGCTGCACTCCAATAAAACGTACTGAAGATTCTGGCAAGACTTTGAGTGTTTCCCAAGCCTGCCTCAAAAAATCAGTCCTGAGCATCACCACTATTATCTCCAGACTAGAGGAGAGATGTGGATTGAGCAAGTGAATCAGGAAAGTCCATCTTAGCAGAGGCTGATAGATTCCAGGCTCCAAGATGAAATGCATCAACAACCATTGCCCAAGGGTGTCTGTTACGGAAAGATGGAATGAACCTTTGTACAATTTTTTTTTGCTTTTTAATCTTCAAAGAATGCCTAGCATCACAAGGTCCTGTGTTCAATCCCTAGCACAGCCAATAAATAAATCTTTAAAGGATACCACAGCTCAGGTCCTTCAATTGAGGCTTCACACAATTAATTTCCTACCTACCATACTAACTCCATCACAGAAAAGCAAACATAACAACATCCAATCCTGCTGGATCTGTAATTTCAAAGAGAAGACAGGCCACAGAAGCAGTAAGAAGAGATCGAGTAGAATTCACATGCGTACAAGTATATACAGTTGCATATCTATGTGCAGAGCAATTCAGAGGTCTAATGAAGCCACCTGTGCAAAGAATCAGCAAGATGAAAAGAATGGCATGCAAAACATGCAAATCATAGGAAGGGGCCTGGATGAAAGAGAACACAGCGTGATGGAGACATAAAAAGTCCAAAGTGAGAGGACGTAATTCATGGACCAGAAGAAAATTCTCCATGAATACTTTGTTCTCTGCAAGAGCTTAATAAAGACAGGCAATCCATGAAGAATAGCTCAAATGTAAGATAACAAAAATGGGGAGATAGAAAAGCTAGAGAAACGGTGATCTGATGAGACAGAAGTTGAGATGATTGCAGAGAACACATGAAAACAGAAGCACCCCGATGTCGTGAGGCAGTCAGACGGCAAAGGACTGGAGTTGCACTTGGGACGGCAGCTCCGCCTCTCTCCTCTGAGAAAGACCTTCCCATCCCTAGGTGAGAGCCTTGCCACACGTGTGGACCTGCTTAAGAGATCCTTAACCCAATCAGCAAATCAGATTAATTGAGTGGCTGAGGTGGGCATGGCTAGAGGAGATGGGACACTGGGGGAGTGGCTTTGGGGTATGTGTATGTGTGTATATATATGTGTGTGTATGTATCTGGCAAGTGGATATCTCTGTCTACTTTCTGATCATCATGTGAGCTGCTTCCCTCTGCCATAATCTTCTGCCATGATGTTCAGCCTTACCTTGAGCCCCGGAAAATGCAGCCAGCTGTCTATGGACTGAGAGCTCTGAAACTATGAGCCCTCAAATAAACTTTTTCTCTTCTATAGTTGTTCTGGTCGGGTCTTTTAGTCACAGGAGCAAAACAACTGACTAAAACAGGAGAAAAAAAAAACAGACAGTCAGAGAAAAAGGGCCTGTCTGGCCCCACAGAGAAAGGATCAACTGCTTTAGTTTCAGACAATACTATGGAGGCCAATTCCTGTGCCTTGTGAAACTCAGCTCTTTCACTGTTATTCTGTGAAACTCTCCAGGATCCCATATCACCTCCAGTTATTTTTTTGTTTTTCCCCCTCCATTTCACTAGGTCCAGTTGATTTCTATTTGCAATTCTAATAATCTTAATTAACCAACCTTGCACTGGACTCTGTGGTACATGCCTATAATCCCAGAGACTCAGGAGGCTAAAGCAGAAGGAAGTTTGAGACCAGCCTGGGCAAGTGAGGGAGAGCTTGTCTCCAAAAATACATAAATAAAATTAAATTAAATAAAAAGGGCTGAGGATGTTAGCTCAGTGGTAAATTGCCCCTGAATTTAAGCCCAGTACAAAACGAAAAAACAGAAACAAAATCTTGCAGGTCAGATGAATAAGTCCAAACGACATTCCATAAGGAATAGGGATAGTGTATAGCCAGTAGAGCAGCAGCAGCTCCTTAAACTACCAGTTGAAGAACATGTCAAGGGCCAGGGAGATGGCTCAATGGTAGAGTGTATTCCTAGCCTGCGCAATACCCTGGGTTCATTCCCCAGCACTGAAAAACAAAAACAACAACAAAACAAAAAAATGTTGATATGTATCTGAAGCAACACTTTGCTCATGATGGCTTCTCAACAGATGTTTGTTTTGTTTTGTTGATACAGGGTCTTCCTGTGTTGCTCAGGCTGGCCTCAAATTCCTGGGCTCAAGCCATCTGCCCACCTCGGCTTCCCAAATAACTGGGTCAAGTGCATGTCACTGTGCCTAGCTAATAGATGGTTCCTGAATTAAAGTCAAGCTAGGATGGAAGTCACATGTAGGACACCACACTGTAGTTAAGCAAAGGAGAGGTGAGTCATGAGAATAAACTCCTGATATCTGTCCTACTCTTCCTAACAATCAAATGATTATTTAGGAAATGGTCCCTGGGGTCAGCCGTCTCTTCTAAATTGGAAACAGTATATTTTTTTAGAATATGTCTATATATTGTGGCATCTAACAGTGTTTGGATGTATAAGAAAGGCAATATTAGCGGGGATTTCTTTTATGCATAGTAACTAACGACAGACAGATATACACTTCAAAATACTTCAAGGACTGATACATATAAATATTAGAAATATTCTGGGGATTTGGGGGGTTGGGCACCTATACTTTTCCTTTTTAATAACATGGCACATCTCAGCCCTTCTCTCATGACACTGTATACAGGAGACTGTGTCAGAGACTATGGAATAGTGGACACAGTTAAACTAGATAATAAACACATAAAAACACCATGACGAGGAGACAAAATTAAAGAATAAGGCCTTGGATCAAAGAATATTTGGCACAGAGGTGACTTTACCATGGCTTGAACGTTGTGCTACCCACCCCAAATTTACATATTGAAACCTAATTCTGAATGTGATGCTGTCTGAAGATGGGGCCTCTGGGAGGTAATTAAGTCATGAGGGTGGAGCTCTCATGAATGGGGTCAGAGCTCTTCTGTAAGGCATGTTCACCCCTTCCTCCATGTGAGGACACAGGGAAAAGACTGTCATTAAGGAATTATGCCCTCATCAGACAGAACCTGTTGGTATCTTGATTTTGGACTTTCCAGCCTCTGGAAACACAGAAGTAAATTTCTGTTGCTTATGAGCTACCCACTTATAATATTTTCATTTCTTTGTGTTTGCCTAAGTATTTATTATTTTTAGGATTGTGTGTGTGTGTGTGTGTGTGTGTGTGTGTGTGTGTAAGTACTATGGACTGAACCCAAGAGTTTCTACCACAGAGCTACATCATCAGCCCTTATTATTTTGAAACAAGGTCTTGCTAAGTTGACCAGACTGGCTTCACATTTGTGATCTTCCAGCCTCAGCCCACAAGTAGATGGGATTACAGGTATGAGCCACCTTGCCTGGCTTATCTAAATACTTTAAATAATTTCAAGTTGGAAAGAAATTAAACTTGCCATGGTTTGTTCTAGAGAGGTAAGTCACAGGGACATCTTTATCATCTAAGACAAGAAACATTGCCTTTGTCCCCAAATTATCGTATGGTATTTCTACCTCTTCATCTGGTAGGGGTAGAAAATGGGCTGTGACCCAAGAAGTCTGGTCTGTCATGGAACTTGTGCTCTGGCCTTTCCCACTATTTGCTACAGGTTGAGTATGCCTTGTCTGAAATGCTTGGGCCAGAAGTGTTTCAAATTTTGGAATTTTTCAGATTTTGGAATATTTGCATAGGCTTTACCAGTTGAATATCCTTAATCTTAAAAATCCAAAATCTGAAATGCTCCGAGATCTAAAACCTTCTGAGTGTCATTTTAGCATTGAAAAAGTTTTAGATTTTGGAACATTTTCGATTTTGGATTTTCAGATTTAGAATGCTCAACCTGTACTTAGATAGTGAATTTCCCTTTCTGTCAAAGCACAGCTGGATTCATGTTACATCTAAAAGCATCCTACCCACACCTATAAGAGCTGTTTGACAAGAGGCTGGCAGTCCCTAAGCAATATGTCCCCATCATGGGGCATGTTCTCAGAGGGTCAAGAAGCAGCTTAATGTGGACACTGGGTGTGAAAAATCAAGATGTCCTCTGGACCAGATGTGTTCTCTGTTGCTTCCCAGGCCATGAATAATAGTGATATTCTTTCTTCACAGTTTAGTCATTGGTGAGCAGAAAATAATGCATGGATTGTGCCACATACAAAATAAAAAGATAGCAAAATGATGTAAATAAATTAATACTATATTCAATTACAATGTAAATTTATTTCTCAGTTCTTCCTTATTTGATATTTACCTCCCCTCATAGCTGGGTGTGGTGGCACATGCCTGTAATCCCAGCACTTTGGGAGGCTGAGACAGGAGAATTGCGAGTTCAAAGCCAGCCTCAGCAACAGTGAGGCATTAAGCAACTCAGTGAGACCCTGTCTCTAAATAAGACACATAATAGGGCTGGGGATGTGGCTCAGTGGTCAAGTACCCCTGAGTTCGATCCCTGGTACCAAAAAACAAAAACAAAAAAACCTCCCCTCATAAACCATATGTTCCTTGACTTAAATTCTGTGTCTTTCTGGTATTTTTACTGTATTCCAGGATCTGGTACAAAAGTTTTATTGATGAATTGGAATATGGGTAGATTTTTATTTGTTTTAATAATTTGCTGCATTTGAAGGAAATTATTTGGTATGGTGGTGCATGCCTGTAATCCCAGCAACTCAGCAGGCTGAGGCAGGAGCTTCACAAGTTTGAGGCCAGCCTCAGCAATTTAGTAAGATCCTGTCTCAAAATAAAAAGGGCTAGGGTATGCTTCAGTGGTAGAGGACCCCTGGGTCCAGCACTGCACAATAAAGAAATAAAAATAAAATGAAGGCAATGACTTACTTCTGAGAGATTTACCTAAAATGGAGAGTTTACTCATTAGACAAAGAAACTATCCTGACTCACCCTGGGTTCTTCCCAGTTAGGGCAGGGTTGTGCTCTAATTTCCCATTCCACATGTGAGTATCTGAAGAAGGGTCTTTCTTACCCTAAGTGAGAGCTGGCCCTTCTGACAGATTGTCCTGTGCCCATAGGATTTTATAACTACTGCATTTCTTATCTTACCCCTGACTCCAACAAGATGCAGAAGCCTCCTCACATGAGCCCCACAAACCCCGAACAGCAGGCATCACAACCCTGCAAGCTGAACCTCCACAGGCTGGCCCAGGGCAGCAGACACTGCTCAAATATTTCAGTGAGGTTTCTCATGATGTTGGCCCCTATGGCAACCGTCGCCGGGACTAGTCATCTTCAAGACCTTGCAGATGACGGCAGGTAGCGCCTCAGGCTTTCCTTGAGAACCATTGTCAGTTTCCCCTCCACGGCCTTCACCCCACGCTGCAATTACTAAACCACTGGAAGTGGTGGGGGATTTGAGGGTTATTCTTACAGAGTAGGAACCTTTACAAGGTGAGAGTGAACAGTCAGAACTGCGATCTCTATTCCTGGAGAGAGAGAAAACTTAAAAATCATTTAATTATGACATTCGGGCTTAATATGAACAAGCACAAAAGTTTTCCAACACCCTTCAACAAAGCCTCTCAGCCTCCAAATGACTTCAGCTGCTTCGAGACAACCCTCTCTGAGTCTGGGGCATCAGTTTGATTTACAGAGCATTTCAAAATATTTATATATTTTTTAGAGTTTCCATCACAGCCTCAGCCAATAACCTGCTGTGTTTGAAAATGTCTGGGCAGTAATTGTCATTGTTTGCAACAGCTATTTTGGACTCTAGCGAGCGCCGTGGCATTTTGTAAAAACTAGGAATGCAATTACCAACGTTGTATACATAATCCAAGTGACCTCCTGGCTTCAGAAGCTCAACCCCTAGGGGAAAAAAAAGGATAACAACAGCAAAACGTTTGTTTAATTTTTCTTCTGTAGTTGGTCAGTGGTAGGTGGATTATATTATGGCCAAAAGATGATTAGTGTAACAATTCCTTATAAGTACAAAACAATGTTGAATTGAACATAGAAGAAATAATATGACTGGGACGCTGGGCTCCTTTGAGCCACTGTCAAACCTAAGTGTTTGTGGAGGAAATTAGATACTGAGGGGACGTCTGGATCCTGGAGTGAGTCATTGAGTCATCCTTCATGATGCAAGGGCTTGTTTTATACCAATTAAAAAGGGCACTCTAATGTCATTTAAAAATAAGTTGCTAACAGTTAAGGGCTTTGTGTTTAAAAAAAAGAAAGAAAAAGACAAAAACCTACTCAGTAGGAAAGAGAACACTTAGGAGTTAGTAAGTGAATGTACAAGTTGCCCCACATGTCATTACAGATTTAGATTTCTTAGATCTTATCCATTTCTGAGGGGATCAGATTACTCCCAAATTAGTTTCTCTCTCTTGTTTTGTTTTGTTTTGTTTTCCTTTCAGATACTACCTGGAAACTGCACTGTTAAAGTCTGCTCACTCCTCGTGTGAAACGGAATGATTAGACTGAAATAAAGAGTCGATAAACAGAATTCTACTCCCCACCTACCACCTTGGCCCCTGTGCTCGGCATGGAACCCAGAACCTCATGCCTGCTAGGCTCTTACAACTGAGCTGCATCTCAGCACTGATTAACAGAATCCCTTAATTTCCAAGCAGACAAGGGGTTTGGATAATTCTGGTGCTAGAAATAGGGAATTGTCAAGAACAATCTCAAAACTTAAAACACAGTACTTTGTCAAATAGAAATACCCATGACCGAAGCTGGAGGTGTAGCTCAGTGGTAGTGTATGCTTAGCACGTGCAAGGTCTTGGATTCCATCCCTGGCATCCCTGCCCTCTCCCAAACAAAAGAAAGAAAAGAAATGTCCATAATCATTTTGCAAGTGTCTTCCAGGTTGAATATACCAGCTCCTGTCTTCTACCCATCTATACCTGTGTAAGGTGCCTGTGGATCTGAAACTCAGGGTGACCAGTGGCCACACTTCCCCTCGTATTCAGCACTCTGTGACTGAAAGTGCTGTATTTGCTATCCAGGGCCTTTCCTTGATGGAGGTCTTTGTTTTCCAGCTGTTTTTTAAACTATCAAGAGGCCCCTGTAAATTACATTGAAGCTGGCCCTCAGTGGGTTTTCTTTTATTATTTTTATTTTTTTATTGTTCTTTTTGGTTACACCTGATAGTAAAATCTATTTTGATATATTTATACAAAGCATGGAATATATCTTATTCTAATTAGAAACCCAGTCTTGAGGATGTACATGATGGTGACCTCAGTGGGTCTTCTGAAGACCTGTGAGGTCATGAATCTCCCTGAAGTGACTCCAGGCCAAGGAAATGGGGCCAAGGCACCCCCTGGGCTCACTCACTACTTGAGATCCATTTTTACCAATCCCTTCACTTCTATTTTCTCACCCTTGGGTGAAATTATGCTAAGTATAGACAACTCTCTACTACCCCCTCCGAGAAACCACCCGTTTGTTCTAAAGCACTGCTGTAAACTGCCTGCCAGACTCCCCAGACGTCTAAGACAACAGCAAACTCTGGGCCAGGAGCACACACAGGCTGTCGCCTTGCCAGGGAGTCTCAGTGGGGGAAGGCTTCATCAAGGCCCGCTAATCGTTCCCAGTCAAGCTGGATGCAGCATGACTGCCTGTGTGCAGCTGTCAGGGCCATTGTTCACAGGAGACCAGGCTGGAGAGGTGGGGGAGGGGTCCCCAGCCCAGACTTCAATGGTGCCCAGGTGGTGGTCATAGTTACTCCATCTAAGGTGTCCACCACCTGAAGAGGTGACCTCATATACAGCCTCTTGATAAATCATCCAAAAAGCTCCAGCAGGAAGTTGTCCTCGGGGAGGACCTCAAGGTTGTATTTTTTTTTCTTCAGATTATGCACATGACCAAGATAAAATATCTTTCTGACTACCGTTTACATAAATTATATGGCTCTGAAATGCCAATTTTGTATCCAGACAGGCCTATCTTTCAGCCAAAGGCGCTTTTATCATGTAGGCTTTCCTGGGGACTTCCTCCCTCTTTCATGTATACTCAGTTTCTCTGGGTTGGCTTTTATTACTGTAAGCATGGCTTTTGATTCAAGGAAATGAAAGCACTGACATTTTGGTTCATTCATTCATTCATTTTAAAAGGAGACTGATGCTTTTGTGATGTAAAGATGTTCCCCGGGAAGCAATGACAGGCTTTGCAGGAAGAGCGGATTTAACAACAAATACTTTATTCTTGCAGAACTTTCCCTGTGCCAGGAAAGCAAAGTGAGCCCAGCCTTACAGGGGAAAGAAAGCTGCTGTGCCCATGGGAATTCAAGCAGCGGAAAGGACTCCAGACCCTCCCTCATTCAGTCCAACCAGAGCTAAAATGCCTCACACCGCAAGCTAGCAAATTAACTCTTTCTTATATCCTTAATTCTGTTCAAGTCTGGCTACCAGGGGAATGGAGAGGCTACGCAATTATCGTCAGTCATTTTTGCCTGAGTCTGAAATGAAAGATGTTAACAGAAGGGAATCATATAATGTTAGAGTTGAAAGAGTCCATAGAGACTGTTAAATACCTCCTCCCAAATTTCACTTTGTCTTGCTACACGGTCACTCATTGATACCAGCTCGTCTATGGGATGGTTCTGTGGCATGGTTGGGTTTTTTGGGGAATTTTTATGGGAAGAAAAGTAAACTTTTTCTCAATCATTGTGAGGTTCATGGTTGACATCCTATGAAAGAAGATTAGTAAGAAAAAAGCATAAGAAATCTATGCTTTTACAGGATACAGAAGCTGTCAGAAAGAGACTGAAAGATCTGTCACTGGAAGACGTCTGAGGAGTTCCTGGAGAGGGAAACTTTAAGTCCCGACAAGTGGGGTCCTTGACATATACAACAGAGGAGATTTTGAACACATGTCAGTGAGAAACAGACAGATTTATTTAGCAAAGCAGAGACATGTTCAAGGGACAATAAAGGCCCCCTGGAGAGTGAGAGATACATTTTTGGATGCATCAGCCCCACCAGCTCTTTTATTTAAAGGAAATTTGGTGAAGGGTGGGTATGGGAAGGTATGTAGGGATGACATTAGTCTGGTGACCACAAGATGGCTTAAGGTGTCTGGTTGTTCTCAGGATCCTTGGGCTGACATGGTCTCCATCTGACAAATAGGTAATGCTGGAAAGTCCCCTAAATGATAAATTCCTTAAAATATCATATCTCTTTTTGTTTAATCAATTTGTTGATGGGCCAATCAATAGTCCATAAGGTAATTATGATAAGTGTATGAATCTACTAGGCAACTCTAAGATTTACAGATTTCCCAGAAATTTGGGAGTGACAGGCTGGGAGAGGGACTGGAATGGGGAGTGAAAAGCTAGGAAAAGCACGTGGAACTTTAAAATTAGAATTCCTTGCCCTTCCTTTTGTCTTCTTTTTACATGCTTAAATTTGATGAAAATTGGAGTCATGTAGAAGTGTGATGCAACAAGAAGAGGGCAGGGCCTAATGGTGACAAACTGGGGAATGTCACAAGGCCGATTAGTTGAGATTCTTCTTGGCTTCTCTGTGTAGC
This sequence comes from Xerus rutilus, assembly GCA_028644305.1. Taxonomy (NCBI): domain Eukaryota; kingdom Metazoa; phylum Chordata; class Mammalia; order Rodentia; family Sciuridae; genus Xerus; species Xerus rutilus. The sequence continues at coordinate 45,694,237 of CM053405.1, read as the reverse complement.
CTCCTCCCCTCTGGGAATAGGGCCCCTGTCACGTGAGGGTTTGCAGAAGAGAGGCGGGAGAGAAGTTCAGAGAGAACTTTCCACTTCTGGAATTTTCTCAGTGTCATTCAACCTAAAACTGTCAGCCTGCCATGGGGTTTCCTGAATCCCATCAATATCTATCACCAAGTGATATTAGTTCTAATTCTGTTGTTTGCACCCAAATACAGGTTGTTGTCTTTTTTAAACCTCAAATACTTGAGGATGACCATTATGTTTTTCCTCTGTCTTCTACTCTCTGGGTTCTGATCCCTATTCCCTTAAGCTCTTCCTAGCTGGTAGGTCCCTCATGTCCTGACCACAAGCTTCTGACACCAAGTGTATGTAGGTTTTCCTCCGCCCACTCAAGCAAGCAATTTTCCAGCAGTGGACACCAACTGGTGCCCTCTGATTCAATTTAGTTCTGACACTGTGTACCCAGCAATAGCCTCAGATCCCACTGGTTGAGTAGTCAGTCCCCAAGACTCCCTCTGCCCAACTTCAGATGTCAATCACAAGCACCAGTTTGTTTTACTTGTGCTTTTGACTGACAGGTTAAAAACTATTGTTCCCACAACCACTTTCTCAGATTTAATTAATTTGCTAGATTGGGTCACAGAACTCGGTGAAACATTTATTTTGACCAGTTAGCTCTCCTAACCCAGTATTCTTTTTTATGGAGGTTTCATTACACAAGCATGCTTTATTAAATCTTTGGCCACTGGTGACTAATTTAACCTTTAGGCCCTCTCCTCTCCCTGGAGGTTGGGAAGTAAGGCTGAAAGTCTCAACCTTCTAATTCTGCCTTGGTCTTTCCAATGACCAGTCCCTATTCTGAAGCTACCTAAGGACTGCCAGCTACTAGTCAATCCATTAGCATACAAAAAGATACTACCACTTCAAAAACTCCAGGGATTTTAGGAGTTGTATGATAGGAAACCAGAACAAAAGAGGAACATGCACATATCTCACAATATCAAGATAGGAAATACAAAAGATGTCAAAATCAAGATGCAACCAAGAGAGTGACAGATCCAGAGAAATTGAATATGGATAAATATAAATTTTACATTACAAATAAGTACAGGATGAGGTTACATGGCTTGATACCAGTTCATGAGAAAGAAGGCTGACCCCAAGCTCAATGTGAGAGCTGGCTCTGAGAAGAGAATTGTATTGTTTGAATCACAGAATGTGGAGATCTCTCTGCGCTCCACAAAACTCCTGGAATATTATGTTCAGTTCTGGGCATGACTTTTTTTTTTTTTTGGTACTGGGGATTGAACTCAGGGGTACTCGACCACTGAGCCACATCCCCAGCCCTATTTTGTGTTTTATGTAGAGACAGGGTCTCACTGAGTTGTTTAGCACCTTGCCACTGCTGAGGCTGGCTTTGAACTCACGATTCTCCTGTCTCAGCCTCCCTAAGTGCTGGGATTACAGGCTTGAGCCACCGCGCCCAGCTCTGGGCATGACATTTTAAAATCAATGATCCACTGGGCTTCCCTGCCTCCCACCACTTGATTTTAACACCCTTGTATTCACCCTCCTGGGGCACAGATATATATATATATATATATATATATATATATATATAAAGAAATTTGATTGAAGTGAATATTGCTTCATGGAGAATGGTGCCAAGCTGCTTCCACTCTACTCAGTAGGCTGTTTTAGTGTTCTGTCAAGCTGGGAGCATCTGAATGGTTTGGCAGGCCATATTACCTGTAGATTTCATGGTTAAGGACCAATTCCTGTATCTTCTTTGCTATAAAATGGGTCCCTTGTCTAATGTTTATGTGGATCTCGTGTCAGTAGAGCGAATGCTCCAACAGATCTTTGATAGTAAGGCTGAGTAAAATTCCACGGACAGGAAATGCAAAGCCATATCCAGAAGATGAGTTTATTCCTTTCAGAATGAATCGTTAGCTCTTTCTTCCCAAGTGGAGGGGACTCAATATATCTGACCAAGTGAATCACTGATATCCTTGAGGGGTAGGACCTTGTCAATAACTAAATAAATATTGATCCATATTACTGGCAGGTTGGATGTCTGCTGCAGCAGTAGCATTTAGATCACCCTTCATAAGTAGTTGCCCGTGTTGTGAGTTCCACTCAATCTCTATCTCTGCCATCAAGGTTATTTTGTTCATTTGCTCATTGGCATTGTGACAGCTGTTGACAGGCATTGGGTCTACTTATTTTTAGTACCTCTTCTGTAGAAGATGTCCTCCAGTGAGCATGAGCATGCTGTGTGAGCATCTTCCCACTTTGCACTTGCTCCTATCTATCCAACTGTACTCCTCTATCTTGGAACTCCTTGCCTCCTACATTCCAATCTTTCTTCCTACAGGCTCCTGACAAACTGACCAGGCCACTCACCACCACTGCCCACAAGTCGGATTTTATTCTAACGTGAGGCTACTTCTCTGTCAACACAAAGTTGATCAGGCACACCACTCAGAGCCCTGCCTATTTGAAGGGTTTCTCTTCACTACCATCTCTCAAGGCTGCTGAGTGTGGTTGTAGTACAATTGCATTCATTTTTATCTCTCACTCACCTACATACAAGTTGAATAAGGTTTTTTCCTCCTCCAAGAGCTAGTTAAGAGTGAGGGAGGGAGGGGAGCAGATGCAACAGTGGATGTCACACAGGTCTGAGCTACCTGCTCATCCAGTGTGCTTGTGTTCTCTGATCCAATTGGTGCATAATCCTGGGAAGATTGCTGTTGTGCCCTCTTGACAGGTCCTCATGACTCAGTTCATGACGAGCTGTTCTGGACACCTGATGTCCAATGGGCAAACACTCCATCTAGGCCCAGGAGCATACTAGAAATTATTTTTCAGCAGGGATTAAATGCTCCACTGGGGATGGGATAGTCTAGTTCCCGAATCCTAGGGATCTGCATTGTGATTCTCCTGGCAGAGCTTACCATGCGTTCCACAGAATCATCCTCCACCAGTGATGTCATCTGGTCTTCTGGGTCATAGGACTCACGCATCAGGATTACTTGCACTACAACAAAAGGAGGGCCCATCACTGACTTAATCCACTCTATTTTGTCCCTCTTTGATTCTAATTGTCTTATTTGTCTTTTAAACATTTTGTTTTTCCAGTGAGCTACTTTCTTATGCAGTTACTTTGAATTCCAGAACAACAGTCTTGGTTGATAGGCATCTTTATGACATGGGACTAAAACTACTCCTAAGCAATAGTGACCTTCATGGAACAACATCCCACCAATCAAGAGTGCCCCCCTAAGTAAGAGCAATCATCTCACAATGGGAACTGAATTGCTCCCTCAAGCAATGATGACCTTTCCAGAGCTTCACAAAACTAGTCCTAGGAAATTGATCAACCACACTATGGCCTGACCAGAATGATTTATTCTACCAGCTATGCAGTTCCCATCCCCATCCCCATGGCATGTAATCCCACAATCCTTGCCTTTTTATTCTCCTTTTCTATAAAACCTCAAAGTGTCTATCAGTCCCTTGAAGGCAGATCTTTGGTTACTATACCCTGTGTCAGTTCTTCCAGGCATGAAGCTTGCACACTGATGAAAGCTCCTTTCCTGCCCTTTACCACTGCTCATCTCTTTGGCATATTAGAAAGGTGGGGGCCAAGCCTGGTCTTTTGGGACCACCAGGGCTGAGGCCTTAGCCCAAGGACTCCACTAATACAACTTTGACCTTTTCTCCCCTACAGACCGAACATTATCCTGAGGCATGGAATATGCTGACCTCTAAACCTAACAGATCAACTAGGTATTATGCTTCCTTTTTCATGGTGCAGAGTGAGATAATTTGTCCACTCTTTAGATTGGATGTCCTACTTGGTCCCTAAAAGTTACAGATGTATGGTCTCATAAATCACTGTAGGGGTTTATCTCTCACACTTTAAAGTGCTGATCTTTGGTCACTTCTTGCTTATGCATGGTTAGCATGATGTCATTGATGTAGTAGAGCAATATGATGTTAGGCAGGATGTCCAGATAGCCCAAAAAACTTCAGACCACATTGTGATAGAAAGTGGAGGGTGAACAGGGCCCTGAAGAAACACTGTAAATGTCTCCATTATTCTTTTGATGTGACTGCAAACTGTTTTTGATACTCTTCTGTTATAGAGGTATGAAATAATATGTTTACCAAATCATCAAATACCATATACTTGAGACCATCTCAATCTACCCTGGCAAGTTTACCACATCTGCCATGGTGGCTACAACTGAGAGCTACTCCTTGGTTGAGTTTGCTGTAGCTTACTGTTTCTTTCTTTCTTTCTTTCTTTTTTGTTGTAGATGAACACAATATCTTTATTTATTTTATGTGGTGCTGAGGATCGGACCCAGTGCCTCACGTATGCGAGGCAAGCGCTCAACCGCTGAGCCATAGCCTCAGCCTCTTACTGTTTCTTTTCTAAGATAAGTCGTGTTTCTGCAGGGGCCAGACTAGAGAATCCAATGATGGTATGACATGGAAAATAACTCCTGAAGTTATATCCCAACACACAATTTCTTTTATCCTCTTGGGATCTAGCATTGACTTCAATTCTCTATTTGGGAGGCAATTTCCCAAGAATTTTATTTTGCCTTTCCCATAATAATCTAGTCTTCATCCCACAGGCTAATGTGAGGTTGCACCAACCACCAAGTTTATCTTTCTTAATTATATATCCAGAAACAAAAGAAATATCCATGGACACTGGGGCCCACTGTCCATTTATGATTTCCTCTACAGTTATGGTCTGAATGTTTATGTGCCTCCCAAATTCATATGTTGAAACCTAATTCCCAAAGTGGTGTTGTTAAGAGCTGACCCCTTTGAAAGGTGAACAGGTCATGAATGCAAAGTCCTAATGAATGGGATTAGTGCCCTTATAAAAGAGGCTGAGGGAACTTGTTAGTCCCTCTGTTATATGAGGACCTAGCAAAGAGGCAACATATGTGGATCATAATGTAGGGCCTCACTAGACACCAAAATTTCCAATTCCTTAGTCTTGGACTTTTCAGCCTCCAGAACTGTAAAAAATAAATTTTTGTTGTTTATAATATACCCAACTTATGATATTTTACTTACAGCAGCACAAATGGACTGATACCTATATATTCCTACACCAATAAAAAGTCCTGATGATGTTTTGGGACTGTGTCATCAATATCAACTCAGATCTTGTGTCAAACAGTCCTCAAAATCTGGAGCATTCTCCTCTCCCCAGTGTCATTCATTCAATTCAAGGTCTGTAGGTCCCTTTGGGGAAGTATTTACGGAATTATTTTCATGTCCATTTGCTAAAGTGTTGTGCAGCCCCTCTTTTTTTATTTTAAAGATTCCAGGTCTGACAACTGGTTTAGCTCTGGAAACTGGGTAAGGTCATGACTTCTTCTTGGAGTAACTTTCCTCAGGCTCCTGATGCTCTGTTGGTTCAGATTGTACAAGTAGAGCAATACTTTTGGCTGCCCTCTATTTTGTCCCACTGTGATGGTTAATTTTATGTGTTAAGTTGGGTGGGACTCAGTGTTCAGATATATGATTAAACAGTATGTTTCTGTGAATGTGTTCTTTGGATGAGATTAACATTGAAATTGATGAACTTTGAGTAAAGTTTGTCCTCCATCAAAGATTGTCCTCCATGTGGGCTTTATCCAATCAATTGAAGACCTTAAAAGAACAAAGACTGGGGGCTGGGGTTATGGCGCAGTGGTAGCGTGCTCAACTAGCATGCATGAGGCACTGGGTTCGATCCTCAGCACCACATAAAAATAAAAAAAATAAAGATATTCTGTCCACCTACAACTAAAAAATAAATATTAAAAAAAAAAAAGAACAAAGACTGACCTCTCCAGAGCAGGAAAGAATTCTGCCTTTGGACTGAATTTACAGCTCTTTGGGGGTCTCCAGCCTGTTGGCCTATCCCTGCATATTCTAGACTTAACCAAGACTCCCTAATCATGTGAACTGATTACTTAATATAAATCTCTTTTTCTCCATATATACACATCTTGTTGATTCTGTTTCTCTGGAGATTCCTGATTAAAACACCAACGTTCTTTCATTTATGTCCATAACTCTTTGAGAGTCAGATCCCCTTAGCAGACACTCAGACTTATCATGCAGTACAGTAACTGTGTTCACATTTATTGTGTGGCTTCTGAGAACCTTCATCTCAACTATATTATTTCAGGGATATATTATCCTCATTGCTGTCAGTGAACCTGGTTCTACAATGGATTCTCTACCATTATGAGCAGAGACCAACCATTATTGAACTTCTTAGTGATATCAGTGGCTTTCTCATGAGCACATTGGTGTTGGATTTAGTAGATGATTGTCTTAGTCCATTTGTGCTGCTATAACAAAATACCATAAACCAGGTAGCTTATAAACAACAGAAATTTATTTCTTATAGTTCTATAGGCTGAGAAATCCCACATAAATTCTCTTACAGATTCTGTGTTTGATGAAGGTCCACTTCCTAGATGACAATCTTTTCACTGTGTCCTCACCTGGAGGAAAGGATGAACAAGCTCCCATGAGCCTCTTATCAGGGCACTGATCTCACTCACGAGGATTCACTCTCATGACATAATCACTTCTTAAAGAATCCACTCACTAACCTTGGGGGTTAGGATTTCAACATATGAATTTTGGAGGACACAAACCTTAAGACCATAACAATAATGAATCCTCTGGATCATCCCATAGAACATTATCACTTGGTAGGTTTTACCACCTTACACAGCATATCTACTTCATTCAACATGCCCACTTCCCAGAGTCTATTAATCGCTCCTGCAGCATCTGATAAAATAATTCTGACATCTCAATCTCACTTAGCATGGCCATCACTTTTTCCATGCTGCCATGAACATACATAATCTCCTACTGTCCTTGCCAAGGTATTAAATTCTGTAGTTAATCAATAAATTCTCTTTCATCTAATCAACAAACTCTCCTTTACCGGATCTTACATTCTAGTCTCCTTAATCAAGCACTTCACAATTCAGACCCATGTACTTCCTGGCTGCTGCTAGTACATGATAGCTCAATCATGTACCTGTTTGGACTATAGACATTCCCTTCCTATCAGGCTCAGCATGTCCCCTACAGAGCAAGTAGAAGGGAAGGGTGTTGAAAACAGATCCTGAGGAAAGCACATATAGTTTTGGGAGAGGCATCTTCTTTATCTTGAAGAAAGGGAGCGGATGCTACCTTTTAATAGAACAGAGAAGAGTGGGCCACTCCTGAGGGTTCAGATGGTGCCAAGGAATTTGGGGATCCAAAGTTTTCAGAGACATCAACTTATTGTCCATAATTATGTGTCAGGTTCTCATTCTTTCCTACCAAGGGCCGTCGGCATAGCATACCTGCCATACAGTTGGAACTTAACCTTCTTTGGAGTTTGAATACTTTTTAAATAAGTCCTGGCTGTCATCTCTGCCACCCTGTAGTAGCTGAGAATCTCTTTATCTAATACCTGAGAAGCACTTTATTTTCCACTTCACTTTAAATTGCCTGTTATTTGCCCTCAGCTGTTTCTTTCTTTTCCTTGTGTCCATGGAGCTTAGCAATAGTCATCTGATTTCATTTGCTATATAGTTACCATTGGCCACACATGCCTTAGAAGATTGATATTTTGCTTTGGCCCATGTATTCTCTTCTACTGATATAATACCCTAATTATGTGAATTGTCTGCTTAGTTTTTAAGACATTCTCAGGACTTTAAGTTATGCATAGTCCTCTTTGATCATACCCATGGATTTTTTTCCCTGACCTTTTTGAAATCTGCTTTCTTCAACTTGGCAGACTAAGTTAAAATGGGCTAGAACTTTCCCACTACATAAAGTAATATGGAACAAAATACAATAACCAAAAGTTGACACAATATCAGAATAATAATTAAATATTGATATGTGAGCAGTGAATGGAGGTGAAGGTAAGGGTTCCAGTGACTGTATGGGAACAGAATATTCGACCTTTGTTATGCAAAATAGTAAAGCTAAAATTAATTATTTTATATAATTCTCAATGTTTTTTTATTTTTAGTTATAGGTGGACTCAATGTCTTTATTTTGTTTATTTATTTTTATGTGGTGCTGGTGATGTCTCACATGTGCAAGGCAAGCGCTGGGCCACTGAGCCACAACCCCAACCTTAATTCTCAAAGTTTAAAGTCCACTTTAATATATCAAGAAACATGAGAATTTAACATAACACTTCCCAAATCACTTATGATACCAAGTCACAAAAAGATATAACCACAAAACTAAGACCAATACGCCTCATGGACATGGAAGCAAAAATAATGGTGAAAAAATGTAGCCAATCTAACCCAGCTATATAAAAAAGGGAGACATATCCTGACCAAAGAAGCTTATCCCAAGATTGTAAGGTTGGTTTAATATTTGAAAATCCATCACACTAGTAAAATAAAAAGAAAAAATCATATGATCACTTCAATAGGTATAAGAAAAAGCATCTCACAAAAATCTTTATCAATCCATGATAAAAACTCTCAGCAAACAAGGCAGAGATAGGATTGGCCTAGTACTTATCATTGCATCACACAAAATTAGAAACAATAATTAATTAAATTTGATTTCCAAAAGTCTAGGAGAAACACGTAACTTTTTTCAGCATTATGCTTCCACAGACGATTTTATGACTTTATTCTGAAGGTTTCTGTGATTTATTTCCTCATCACCAAACAAATTTTTCTTGGCCAAAATGAAGTCCAAATAGCAGCTTCCCTATTGTTTACTCATTCTTTTAAGAGATGAAATTATAGGTAAAGGAAGGCCAAAATTTTATCAAATGTTCTGCTTTCAGTTGAATAATACTTCTAACACATGCTACATGGTTAAAATATTTCATTGCTATTACATCAGTTTAATAATCTGTATTAAGAAAAGACTATTTAAAAATAAAATATTTTTCACATGCTCAGTCTGGCCAGGCCGTCTGCAATACACTCTTATAATATTATTGCCTCCATTTCTGAATTCTTTTATTTTTCATCCAGATGTTTCTTGCCTTCTGCCCTCAGTTTTCCAAGTTCCCCTGGAGGTACATGACTCAAGTCTTCTTCCCCTAATCCCTGTTGTTATCTGAATCTCCTCTTTTAAGTTATCTTAATTCATTATAGCATTCCATTTCTTCATATAAACCCACCACACTTTTCCAGTAATTCCTGCGTATACTTTTGTTTCTGAGATTTTTATTTAGTGTTTTACTGGTTCATCATGTTAGTTCCACCTTCAGTCCATTAATACACTGATCACAAAGCCAACAGTTGGTTCTTAGCCATCTTTAATTTCCAACAGGGAATTCTGGGGAAACTTCCTTACTATGTTCCTTCCTCTTAGGAACCATAGCATTTTCCTATTGAGTATATTTTGATAACTTTTTATTTAGTTGCTGTTAGTTTCCATTTTTTCATCTTGACTCCACTACCTAAGAGTCTTATTTTTTTGACCAAGTACTTAACCTTTCTGTGCCTGTTTCCTCGTCTGTAACATGGAAATAATAGTATGTACTTTGTAAGGTTCTTGTAAGAATCAGATAAGTGAACATGTTCAAAATGCTGAGGTCAGTGTACACAGTCAGAACTTAAAAAGAATTAGCTGTTATTAAAATGACTTGCTCTTAAAATCTGATTTATAATCCTCTTGATTTCTTTGGCAAGTCTTCTGCCAAATACATTCTTGCAGGACTTTTTATGGCATCATCTGTCCCATGCTTTCTGGTTCACAGTCCAGGAAACTGAACTACTTCTTGACACCATTGGCAAAACCATTTGCTTACTTTGCATAGTTAGAATCATAAAATAGCAGAGAATTTTTTTTAAAAAAGAATTTTTTTCTCCTTCAATCTCCTACCCAGCATCTCTGTCAGTAAAAATACATTTCACACTTTTTCTGACTCTATCTAGTTCTCGCCATGTGAATCAGCAGACAAGGACAGGCTCAAGCGCAAGTTCCAGAGCTCACAGTTAAGGAACTTCCCTATCCTGAGCACAGGGAGTCGTTGGCCAATTTAGCTGTGTGTGCTGGGCAATAGCCAGAATCCTTTTGACAGGATAATATTTGGGAAGCTCTTGGTGGCTAGTGTTCCAGGCTTCAAAATAAAATTGAAACAAAGGCCATTAAGGACTATGAAAGCACAATTTCTTTTTCTCATTATTTTCTACCAGATCGCATTATTTTACTCACTTTATGTTGATTTATTCCTCCCTAATTTTCCCATCTGTTTTTCTTTTTAAAAAATTTATTTATTTACTTTCATTTTCTGTGCAATTTCTTTTATTCTGCTAAGGATAGTATGCAAGAAAATAGGCCTATGTTATGGTTTAGATGCAAGGTGTCCTTCAAAAACTCACATGTGAGACAATGCAAGATTTGAAGGAGAAACGACTGGGCTATATCTTTAACCTAATCAGTGAATTAATCCCTGATGGGATTAACTGGACGGTGACTGAGGCAGGTGGGGAGTGGCTGGAGGAAGTGGTTCGCTGGGGGTGGGGATATTGAGTATGTATCTGGAGAGTGAAGTCTCTCTCTGCTTTCTGATCATTATGCTTCCCTCTGCCACACTCTTCCACCATGATGTTCTGCCTCACCTCAAGCCCTGAGGAATGGAGCTGGCCTTCTATGGACTAAGACCTCTGAAATCTTGAGCCCTCAAATTTTCATCCTCTAAAATTGTTCTGGTCAGATCTTTTTAATCACAGCAATGAAAAAGCTGACTAACACAACCTAGATTTCTCCAAAGTTTTGGCCTGCAGGAGGAAAAGCCTGCATCGGTAATGCATGATTTTAGGGATGATTCTGAGGAGGAATCAGAGTTCTTATATTTAAGATCCCTGGAGAAGTTTCCCTGATGCAAGCAAGTAGATCTTCCTTCCTCCTTCCTCATATAATTCTTGGCAATGTCTACACAAACTGTCCCTGTAAATCTCCCAGGGCTACCTCTCCTGTAGCTATTACCTGACTGCTCTGCTAGAGATTGTTAACTGTTAAGCCATTATTAACCACCCCTTGTACACTTTCAAAGAAAGCTTAGTACACACGTTCCTCTTCCGTTTTAAAACGCATTTCGTTTGCTGCAGCTAGATCATCTTGCACTTCATTCCCATGAATTTAGTTATGAAAAGGTCAGATGTGAGAGTGACTTCAGTAAAGGTGGCTGAATAGAAAATGTCAAGGTTCTGGAACTCAGTGGTGGAGGCCTTGCCTAGCATGTGCAAGTCCCACCACCACAAAACAAAAATTAAAATAAAAGAGAAGATGAAGAAAAAGAAAAAGTTTTGTTCCTCCTCAACAACATCAAATAAACTTTTAAAAGTATCCAAAAAAATCATAATTAATTTTATTGGGATTCAGAGAATAAACTAAGAGTTTACAGTTTTTTCACTGAATACTTAGTAAAGAAACCACACATACACACACACATCTGAATCTTGGTAAGAGAGCTTTGTGGTACTTTATTTAGTTTAGCCCTGACACCATTCCTCAGCTAGGTGACACTGAGGACAATAGTCCCAGTATAGGGCACAGAATTTTCAAAGATTTGTGGTTGTTTTTACCTTTCTAGGGAGGTTGCTTTTATGGTTACCAAAAGGGGAACTCTCCCAGGGCTGAGATGGTTACACAGGGACATTTTTCAAACATAGTTAAATGCAAATGTATTAGCCACTATCACCAAGGGACAATAGTTGGTGGCAAAACAAGAAGCTTGGAAGGAAAGGCTGGGGAGTAACATGCTTTGAGGAATAAGAATTTTGCAAAATTCCATATGTTCTTGGGTATCTTGAAGGCCATGTACATTTCAGGGCTTGGTGAATGCTCAGAAAGACTTGAGAAAGTCCTAAACTCTTCATCTCTGATGCACCTTCAGATTCTGTTGCATGCAGGAAGTGAACCCTACCACAGAGTTGTACACTGGCTGAGTGTTGAAGGCATGCCCCATGAATACACAGAGCCCACATGCAAAGACTGGGAGTTCTTCTTTCATTCTAGGCATTAAAAAAATATCTTCAAATCACTAGATACTCACTAAGCTAAAAGAATGAAGATTCTATTGCTATATACAGCAAAGAATACAAACCTCACAAAATTAAAAAATAAAGAACAACCACAACAGCAGGAATAAACCCTGGGAAGAAAAAATATTTATTTTCCAGAGTTGTAACATTAAGATATTTAAAATATTTAAGATTTCCAATTTTCAAAAATATGAGTCATAAAAATAAAGAAGTTATAGCCCATACACAAGGGGGAAAAAATCTAACAAAACTGCCGAGACATTGGATTTACTACAAAGACTTTAAATCAACTATTTTCAATATGGTCAAAGTGCTAAAGCAAGTCATATAAACAGAACTAAAAGAAAGTATGAGAATAAAATAAGGAATATCAATAAAGACAGAAATTATTTTAAAAAAAGAAATTCTGGAGTTGAAAAGTACAATAACCAAAATTTTAGAATTTACTGTAGGAATTGAGTTAAAGGGTTGTACAGGCAGAAGAAAGACAAAGGAACCTTTGTTACTTTCGCATAGGATTGATAGAAATGTAATACTGTATGTAGTAAGAAGAAAAATGAAATGTGTAAGTGCAATAAGAGGTCCAGGAAGCAGCATGGTGTAACAGACTTGAGCACAGACCTTGGTGCCTTGTGACCTGAGCTTAAATCCTGACAATGGGAAGGGGTTAAGTCTGGAGATTTGAGCAAGTCATGCAATCTCCACCTCAATTCCTAAATTCTTTCTTTCTCTTTTTTCTTGTTTTGTGGTACTGGAGATTGAACCAGAGGTATTGTACTACTAAGCCACATCCCCAGCCCTTTTGAGATGGAGTCTTGCTAAGTTGTCCAGGCTAGGCTTGAACTTATGATCCTCCTGCCTTAGTCTCCCAAGTGCTGGGTTTACAGGTGCACATCACCACGTGCAGCTCGAATTTCATTGTTTTAGATAACAATTCATATAAATTAATGAATAGTAGCATAAGGACTAGACTATGATACATGTGTGATACATTTTTTATCATTTATCATCATCTTTATTCATATAGATTGACCGTTATTGGCTAGCTAGAGGAAGTTATGGCAAATTTCCTGCATCTCAGTTGTCTTACATTGGCCAAGTTGACAAGAGGGAAAGAACATTCAATGCAGAGGGAATTCCATATGCAAAGGGACAGAAGCATAAAAGAGAATGACAAGTCTCAGGAGCAAAATATTGAGGTAATCAGGGCAGCACTTGTCCAGAAGAGGCTAAGAATGAGATGAGAAATGTCATTTGGGGCCACATCATTGTAGAAAGAGACTCTGTCTCAAGTATATCATTTGAGAAGTTTAAGAAGAGGACCAGCACAATTCATTTTGCATTTCTATAACAATAACTCTGGCTGCAATGGGGACAAAGGGTTGAAGCGACTGAGGCAGTTAATCAAGGTGACCAGTTAGGAGACTGCTACTTCTAGCAAGGAATGGTTGGCAGATACAGAAAGTAGAAGTAATAATGGATAAGTTTCATTGACTGCATAGGGTATTGGAGAACAAAGTGTTGAAAAGACACTCCCACGTTTCTAGCCTAAGAGGATTAGAACCATAGGAAGAAGTGGAAAATGAGGTGTAGTTAGATACACACATCTGAAATCAAAGGGAAATATATTCCAAAAATACACACTTGAGAGCAATCTGAATAGGTGCTGTCTGGTGTATTACCAAGTTCTGGAGATACTCAAACGTGAACTTGCTCTCGGGGGCTAACAGACTATTGGAAAGGTAGGATATTTAGTAATTATAATAAGCATGATGATTAGTTGTTTTTGTCAGCTTTTTCATAACTGTGACCGAAAGACCTGTTAAGAACAATGTAAAGAAGGAAAAGTTTATTTAGTGCTCACAATTTCAAAGTCATTGAAACTCAGTCCATTTTTGGCTGACTTCAGTACTCTGGGTCCAAGGTGAGGCAGAACATCAAAGTGGAAGGGCATGGAGCAGGAAGCAGCTTAGGACATGGAAACCAGGAAGCAGAGAGCTCTGCTCACCAGGGACAAAATATAAACCCCAAAGGCACACCCCCAGGGACCTACCTCCTCCAGCCATACCCTACCTGTCTACAGCTACCACCCAGTTAATCCATTCAAGTGATGATTAGGTTACGACTCTCTCAACTCCATCATTTCACCTCGGAACTTTCTTACATTTTCTGACACATGAGCTTTTGGGATATACTTCATATCTAAGCCATATCATTAGTATTATGATCAAGGAAATACAGAATAGCTAACCCAGATTATGTTTCAAAAGATACCTCCTGGACAATGTGAATTCTCCACTTTGACTTTAAGGATGGGCTGCAATTAATCAGAGAAGAATGACACAGGCAGAATGAATACTATGGAGAAAGTCTCAGAGGTAAGAAAACACTGATCACCGAGGACATGAAGAAAATTCAAGAATACTAGAGCTGGGAATGCAAGAGATGGGAGCGAGAAGCAAGCAGGAACAAAGATGTCCAGGGCCTTATGAGATTTGGGAAAGAATTTGGACATATTAGTGGGGACGGTCTTGATAAGACTGAGTTCTAGAAAAATCATGGTGGCCGCATTGAGACAATGACAGAAAGGAGTGAGGCTATTTGCAGAAATCAGTTATAAGACTGATGGTGGTACATGCAGAGTAAATAGAACAGATCTGATTTATTGTACTAATCAAGATTCTTTCAAGGAGACAGAAACCACCTCAGAAGGCTCAATTAAAAGTGAGGGACTTCTTGGCTTCAGTTACTGAATCATGAAAAGGCAAGGGAGCTGCTGACCCTATAGTGGCTGGATCAGGAGAACGCAGCGCTGCCAGACTCCTCTTCTGTTTTTGTACTCATCTCTGCTTATCTCAAAGTTAGCTGTTCACTCTTTCATGCTGGGTAGGGTTTGTGACCTGTTGGTGGCTCCAGAGTCATGTCTTTATAGCTTCTGACTAAAGAAGGAGAACTTTTCTCTCAAATTCAGAATAGATTCAAAATATAGGCTTGCAGAAAAAGCTGTGGCCAGGCTGAGATCATACCTGGCTCACACCTGGGCTCAGCTCTGTGACCAGGGAGAGAGGTTCTTTGATTGACCAAGAGAGATGCTCATGCCAATAGTTAAAGAGGTAAGGTCTGTTGCCAGATCAGGGGCAGGAAGGTGCTGGCAGTCCTGGGGAGATGTGAGGCCTCTGCAGGTGGTAGAATTAATGTTATTAGGTGACTGATTGACCATGGTGGAGGGATAGGGATAAGCCAAGGATGATACTTAGATATCTAGCTTGGGCACCTGAGGAGATGTTGGGGCCATTCTCTGAGACAAGAAACACAGGAATAGAAGTAGGTTTGAAAGACAAGATAATAAGTTCAGATTTGTATTGAGGAGTCTTGAAGAGCACACAGGCTGTCCAACTTGGGAAGTTCCATAAGGGCGTGGAATGCAGAACAAACAGCTGAGCTGGACAGAGAGGTGAGAATCATTGGTGTTGACAGTTCATTGCAGCCCAGGGATTGGTTGAGATCTTCCAGAAGAATGCAGTTGGGGTGGAATTCTGGGGAGTATCAATATCAAAAGGAGGGAGAAAGAAAACTAAGAAGCAACAGGAGAGAGGAAGAAACCAGGAGATAATCATGTTATTATGTGAATTATTGTTCACAATAGTTGGGAGGCCTGGCACAGGAAAGTGGACAAGGCAGGGAATGTGGAAGAGGGAGGACTTCTAGTCTGCAAGAAACCCACAGTATATATAAGATGAAATGACATAAGAACACATTAGCTAACAATGCAAATAGTAGGACATACTAAAATGAGTTCTAGGAGGAAGAGAGACAGAGTACTATAAATTAGAGCACCCAGAATTTAAATAGATCCTTAAAAATGGGTAAGATTTTAATAGTTGGGTAGTGGGGTTATAGGGAGGAACTGCAGGTTGGAGGATTTCATGCACACGGATGACCTCTACCAGGATCAATCAGGACACATGCTTATGCTACAGAGATCATTTTAGGAGGGTAAGTTCAGGACAGACAAAGAAGGCCTTGAATGCCAAGCTAAAATAATTAATAATCAACTTCAGTTAGTAGGGAGACTTAGCTGGTTTAAATACTTCCTAAAATAAATTTTCCTGAGTTATTTACTTATTTTTCCCTGAAAGTATCCTTGTGGAATGAGTCTGTTATCTAAACTAATTTTTCTTCTATTATGTTGTGTCTCTCTCTGTTAACTTTGTTGTAGAAAACATTAGGTGTGACTCCAGCACTTCTGGTGTCTGGCCCTGTTCAGAAGCTTTCTCCAAAAGGTAGTTGTTTTCCTTTCTTCCATCCTATGACTTCCAGTTACATCCCTCAGGGACCATGTGAAACAATTCCACTTCTCCTCTGTTTATATTCTGAAGATGCTTATAGACTTTCCACATTCCCTCTGCTTTGAGCTTAGCCAAGGTATACACGCTTAATTCTTTTAATCTCTCCCCCTAAGTCACTCCCTCTGGCCCCTTAATCATCTTAATTGCTCTTCTCTGAACGGCAGCCAGCTCATTATGTGCATCTTCCTTGGGAGGCAATGAGGAACATAGTATTCCCCGTGTGGTCTCACTAGACTCATATATTACCTCTCAGTTTCATCATCTCATGGCCGGACATGTGGAGCCGCACCCCGCTGCTCTCCCTCTCCCCATAGCACACCCTGGCCTCAGTAAATCCCTTATCTCAACAGGTTATCTCCCCATTTCCAGGTGGCCTCTCCCAAAGCTTGGAACCTGTGTTCACCACATGTTCTTCCCCAAGCATCCATCCCAGGAGGTCTTCCAGTGGGGAAGGTGGCCCAGGACCAGGCTGTGTATCTGTGGGAAATTGCAGCTAAGCTTGCATAAGTCAAGCTTGGAAGAGGAGAGGCTGAGAAGTGCCCAGAATGAAAGGATGCTGCGATGAGCTCCTGGTCTGCCGGCACTGACAGCATTGTTGAGGTGCAACTAGAGGTTACTTCTCTGTTTCCAATTATCATTTTATCTCCACTCTAGCCCCTCTCCTTACCTAAGTGTTTTCATAGCTCTCAGCCATTACCCTTTAGCTTTGTGAGGATAAATGTGAAACCAAACAAATTATAAATATCCCGTTTCAAGATGTGTTATCACCCTGTGAAGAGAAATCCCCAGAAGCCTGGCTCTTTAGGAAACCTCTAGTCTTTTCTTCTTTGTTTTTCCTTAAGCTTTGGGGGAAAAAAAAAAATCTTCTGCCACTCCAAGGATGTGGTGGCAGAGGTTAAAGTGCCTTTGAAAAAGCCAAATGTTTGGATTTCATTGAAGGTTGACATGGAAACCCACCTGAGGCTTCCTCGGGTGTCTCGGGAGGAAATAAAAACCGAGATGGACGTTCCTGAGGCAAGGGGAAGAGCAGTTAATGGGGGTGGCAGGTAGGGCCGGCCTGGTTTCAGGAGGAAATTGCCCAGAGGTGCAGAAAAGGGACGTGTAGGGAGAGGACACTGAGGCAGAAAGGGCGCAGCTGCTGTGTGCGTCCCAGAGTTTCCAGGGCCAGTGGGCCTGCACTGCCTGGACGAGTCCTTTGTGCAAGCAGCTTAATTAACAGCAGGCTCAGTCCCTGAGCCGCTCAGCCCTGGGCGGCTCTGCAGCCCGGTGTCAGCAAATGAGGTTTTGCCCACTGCTCGCCCCTTAGGGTTAGTGGCTTTGCCCACATCTACACACAGGCACACGGAAGCTACAACGAGAAGAGTTTTCTATTGTGGTGGTTGGGGAATGTGGGGATGAGAAGGGGGAGCCTTCCATGGAGGAGAGGGAGTTGGTAGAAAGAGAGGGAACCTGTAAGAAGAGAAAGTGGACCTCACTGGTCTGCATTCATAGGGATTCCTTCCCATGATAGCCAGGCTTATAGGGCAGACTAGCCCTTGCCCTCCAGGTAGCCAAGCTTATGGGGCAGACTAGCCCTTGCCCTCCAGGCCCTAACATCCTCTTCACTGTTTCTCTGGCTACTTGAGGATGCCCTAGATAAGAAATCTTGAGAACCCAAGATAAGAATCTCTCTCTTTGGGATTTTGAGGGACTCCATCTACTATAGACATTTCTTTCAAGTCAGGATTATCCATTCAGTATGGGGTTGCCAGAGAAAATCCAGCACACCCAGGTCAATTTGAATATTAGATAAACAGTGACTAATTTTGAGTATGTCCTTGCATTATTTTTCTGTTTGCTTTGCTAAATCTGGCAACCCCGATTTAGTATTTCTGATTCTCCTAATGCAATTCCTGTCCAGACAGCAACACTTTAAAACAGGAAAGGGGTGTGCCCTCATGGCAGAACCACCAGGCCCAATTTCCTGCCTCCTGCTTTGTCCCCTCTGGAATTGGTACACGTTCAGCTGCAAGCTAAGTCCTCAGGTGTTTTCTGGGGGAAGTGTGACACTCTCTGAAGAGAGTAAAGGAGGGGAAGGGTGCAGTAATTTAAGGTCATCTAAACAAGCAATTGGTATTTCCGATGTGAGATATCATTACTGGTAAGAGCTGTATCCTCCTTTATTGCAGGAATTTACAAGATGCCCTGTGAACATAAGAGTTAAATAGTAATCGCCTTTTGTAAGCGGCAACTCTAAGTGGGGTTTACATTTGGGATTAATAGTAAACTCCCCAGGCCTTACTGACAGAAGAATGTAGTTGCCCAAATAAACAATGTTTCAATCGAGACTCAGAACCAAACCTCAGAGCCCTCAGCCTCTTCCTAGCAGGGAGCATTTCCCAACTCTGAAGTAATTTGTAATGTGCTGGGAAAACATTTTCAAAAAATGGATATCTTAGATACCATAAAAGGGAAAACAATTCTCTCTTTTGAAGTAATAAATACCACTTGTAGCTGAATTCCTTCAGTTTGCATTTCTGAATTATTTCCTGATAATGCTGGGCTTATAGTGCCTGAGTGGTGCCTACTGCCTAGTAAGGAAGAGTCTCGTGGAACAATGTGGGTGTGGGGTTTACTCTGCGCTAAAGGTTACACATTCTTCTTGCTGCATAAAACCAAGACTACTTCCCACTGATTGGATTACTGTAGGCTGCCTGGGGCTGGCTTTTCAGGCAGAGTGGAAGGCCCCCTCTGACAGTGAAATTGTGTCATACTGTCTCCCAGCGGCCATTGTTCCTTCGTTCTTACCAATAAAAAGGGGTCGAAAAAGTTTACATTTCCTTGTAGCCCTTGGACTAGAGACACAAATAAGCCGAAAAGCACAGAAAACAAGGTTTACCGGGAGGTCTTAAGTGACTCCAGGAGGACTCCCTCAGAAAGGAGATGGCTGCAGGCCACTCCAAGTGCTGCTGGCTCTGCCCCCTGGTGTAAGCCTGCACACTGCTTGTCCAAGGAGATTTTCTCCTAGCTTCCAGGGGATGCTGTGAACAGCTTTGGAGAATCCTGCCTCCCAGGGGCCAGTGACTGTTTCTCACTCTGTGTCATGAGCTTCAGGTTTGAGGAAGCTGAAGCACTGAATTCTCTTTCAATTCATCCCCTCAACCAATATTTGTTGATTACCTACAGTGCCCACATCACTCCTCACCACACTGCCAAGGAAGGCAGATTGGGGATGAATGTGTGAGCCTGGTGGGTGGGAAGAGATGAGGGTCTAGATGGCAGGTGTTTTAGTCAGTGTTTTTGTCACTGTGATCAAAAGACCTGATAAGAATAATGTAGAGTAGAAATTTATCTGAGGCTCACAGTTTCAGAGGTCTTAGTCCATAGGCGTCCAACTTCCTTGCTCTGGGCCTGAGGTGAGGCAGAACAGCAAGGTGGAAGGAAAGTAGCTTAGGACATGGAAACCAGGAAGCAGAGAGCTCAGGGACAAAATATAAACCCCAAGGGCACTCCCCCAGTGACCTACCTCCTCCAGCCACACCCTACCTGTCTACAGCTACCACCCAGTTAATCCATTCAAGTGGAGGAATGCACTGATTAGGTTAAGACTCTCTCAACTCCATCATATCACCTCAGAACTTTCTTGCATTGTCTCACACATGAGCTCTGGGGGGACATCTCATATTAAAACCATAACACGAGGAGAGAGGAAAAGCCTACAAGAGTTAGAGGAGTTAGAAAAGGAAACCCACCATGTGTCTCATGTCTCTAACTGTGGCTGGCACAAAGCAGACACTCAGAAAATTTGTTGAATCTTTTTAAGAATGAAATATTCTGGTGATGAGCATCTTTTATTATCCATAGGTAATTGCTTTTCAATTCATCAAATATCTCTGATCAGTATGTCTTTAGTAATATTGTATACTGAGCAAAGTTGATTTTTTTTTTCTTGCATGGTTATAAACCTTGCAATATGTCAGGCTCATAATTCTAATCTAGGACTATGACTGCCTGGGAGTGAGTCTAATAGCCAGAGGTATACAAGGTAGGTGTGGTACGCACTGGCCCCAGGGTGAGTTTGACTTTTCTGAAGAAATCTCTTAAGTTTCCTTGTTGAGATGCTCTATCTCACTGAGTCTAGCATGTGATGTTTGGGTTTAGGATGAGAAGATGAGGAAAACAGCTAGAAAATTGGTATTCCTCAGGAGCCCTGCTAATTAAGGCAGTGTGCCTATCTAGCCCCTGGCAACTGTGGGTTGTTCAGGTTTCTTGTATAAGATGGATGGGCCTTTCCCCATCTTTGTCTGCCAAGTAGACATATCTGGGAGACCCCATCAAATCCACATGGTTGAGTCCTTGCTTTGCAAGAGAATTTTTGGAAAAATTTTCCAGGAGTTGCCATAAAGAAACAAGGCCACTGACTATTCAAACAATTAGGTATTTATTGCGTGAGACATTCCATGGTGTTCTGTGTGGTGGGAGATTCAGGAGGAGAAGGTCCTGTGTCTTCCTCATGGGAGTTTGTGGTGCAATTGAAGATTCGAAATTAACACATAAAACAATCAAGCACATTAGGAAACTAGGAATGTCAAGAAAGGTAAGGGTCTGCCTGCATGTAATAGAAAAAAAAGTAGGCCCAAATCTTCATCATGCTGGCTTAGGACCTGACTTCCTGAACAAGACTCCTAAAGCACAAGAAGTAAAATCAAGAATCAATAAATCGGATGGATTCAAACTAAAAAGCTTCTTCTCAGCAAAGGAAACTATCAGTAACGTGATGAGAGAGCCCACAGAATGGGAAAAAATCTTTACCACATGCACCTCAGATAGAGCACTAATCTCCAGGATATATAAAGAACTCAAAACACTTAATACCGAAAAGACAAACAACCCAATCAATAAATGGGCCAAGGAGCTGAACAGACACTTCTCAGAAGAAAAAATATAATTGATCAACAAGTATATGAAAAAAAGTTCATCATCTCTAGCAATTAGAGAAATGCAAATCAAAACTATTTAAAGATTTCATCTCACTTTAGTCAGAATGGCAGTTATCAAGAATATAAATAATAGCCGGGCGTGGTGGCTAACGCTTGTAATCCCAGCACTTTGGGAGGCTGAGACAGGAGAATCGCAAGTTCAAAGCCAGCCTCAGCAACGGTGAGGCACTAAGCAACTCAGTGAGACCATGTCTCTACATAAAACACAAAATAGGGCTGGGGATGTGGCTCAGTGGTCAAATACCCCTGAGTTCAATCCTCAGTACCAAAAAAAAAAGAATATAAGTAATGTGTTGGCAAGGATATGGGGGAAAAAGTATACTCATACATCACTGGTGGGACTGCAAATTGGTGGAACCACTCTGGAAAGCAGTATACAGATACCTCAGAAAACTTGGAATGGATTCACCATTTGATCCAGTTATCCCACTCCTCGGTTAATACCCAAAGGACTTAAAATCAGCATACTACAGTGATGTAGCCACATCAATGTTTATAGCAGCTCAATTCATAATAGCTAAACTATGGAACCGATCTAGATGCCTTTCAACAGATGAATGGATAAAGAAAATGTGGTACATATACACAACGGAAAATTATTCAGCCTTAAAGAAGAATGAAATTATGGCACTTGCAGGTAAATGTATGGAACTGGAGAATATCATGCTAAGTGAAATAAGCCAATCACCAAAAAACCAAAAGCTGAATGTTTTCTCTGATAAGCACATGCTGATCCATTGTGGGGCAGGGGGATAGGGAAGAATGAAGAAACTTTGGTTTGTGTAGGGGGGAGTGAGGGGAGGTGTGGGGCTGTGGGGATGAGAAGGACTGTAGAATGAGACAGACATTATTACCCTATATACATGTATGAATACACTACTGGAGTGACTCTGCCCCATGTACAGCCCGAGGAATGAGAAGAATGTACTCCATTTGTGTACGATGTGTCAAAATGCATTCTACTGTAAAATAAATAATTAAAAAAAAAAAAAAAAGAAAGGTAAGCGTCTGAAGAGCAGAGAGTTGGAAAGTGAGGAGGGACTTGAGTGATGATAGTTTTAATGGGCAAGCACTGAGCTAAAGGGATCCAGATCATTTCTGTTTATCTTAACACCAGCCCTATGATCTTTGTACTGTTCTTTCCTCCATTTTTTTACAGGAGGAAACTGAGCCTTAAGGAAGTGAAGTCACCTGCCTGAGGTCACCCTGCAAGTCAGTGGCAGAGCTGAGACAAAAAGCATCTGTATAGGGGAAGGTAAGAAGGGTGGGTGGAAATAGTAATTTAGTGAGAAAACATCGCTTCCTCCCCTTCTTTTCTCTTTAAAGTGCAGATTAAAATACTTATCTTTCAGGATTGTTCGGCGGGATAAATGAGAGTGTCTAGGAACATTTCAGATGCTGCCTGGTGCTCAGCAGGAAGTCAGACCCCATTAGGGGGCTGGGGAGTGAGGGCGACATCTCATAGAGGGAACTGTGGCATGACTAATGCTGAGCAGCAGGAAGTAAATTTGGGAGGGTAAAGGGACCCAGTTTATAGAGGACCTTAAAACCTAAACCAGAGGATGGGGATTGATGTGGTATTAATACTTAAACAAAAGTCATGGTTCTTTTCTGATGTTAGAAGTGCAAAATGCTCACAAATATTTTGAAAACAACCCATGAAAAATATGAAGATGAAAATAAAATAATTTCATCACCTAGAGATAATCACTTCTAATTTTTTGTTTGATATAACTTTGATTCTGTGATGTGTTATAAAATATGAAATTATGATCTCAATTTTATGAAACAGAATGTGTAAATATTCCTAATATATGTACTTATAATGTTGGGTTTGTTTTTGTTTTTGCAGTGCTGGGGATTGAATTCAGGGGTGCTCTACCACTGAGCTACAACTTCAGCTCTTTTTATTTTTTATTTTGAGGCAGAGTCTCAACAAATTGCCCATACTGGCCTAGAATTTGCTAGCCTCCTGCCTCAACCTCCCGAGTCACTGGAACTACAAGTTTGTGCCACCATGCCCAGCTACTTATAGTATTCTTTATGATTATATTGTATAGTAAGCTATGCTTTTTCACTTTCTGTTTTGAACATTTTCCTCATCACTAGATAACAGAAAAATATTTAAGTCTGTATAATATCAACAAAATAGAAGTACCATGTTTTAACAATTTATCGACTATTGAGATTGTTTCAAATCTTTCATGATTAGAAATAGCACTATGATGAATATCCTTACACATAAAATTTTAACTGCATTTTTAAAAATTATTTCTTTAATCTGAATTCCTAGAAAGAGAGACACTAGGTCAACCAGTATAAGTATTTATAAGCTCTTAATTCATATTGCCAAAGAGCTTTCCAGAAAGGTTGAATCAATTTATACTCCCACCAGCAGCGTATGAGAGTGCCCATTTTAAAGAATGCTGGCCAACAATGGATTGTTATTGTTGTTTTTTCTTTTAACTTTGTCAGTTTGATAGAAAAAATTGTATCTTGTTTTAATTTGAATTTCTTGGATAAATGAGGCAGAATTTTTGTCATAGTTTATCAGCCAATTGTGTTTCTTCTTTTGTGAATTTTCTCTGTTTCCCTGATCATTCTTCTAGAATAGATCTGTCTAATAGAGACCTAATGCAAACCATATTTGTAATTTTAAATTTGCTCATGACCACATTAAACAACTAAAAAGAAATAGGTAAAATAAATTTTAAAACTGGAAATAAAAATCTTAATAATAGAATTTAGGTAGTCAAATATATTCCAAATATTGTCATTTTAACACTGGTACCAGCCACATTTCAAGTGTTCTTGTGGCTGCTTTTTCAGAACATTCCTATCGTAGCAGAAAAATTCAGTTGAACAGCACCAATACAGATGATTAGCAAATTAAATTAATGTCTATTAATTTCTGTGTAGTTTTAATAGTCTCTATCTTATGTATTTTGATGCTACATTATTCAGTGCCTAACAGTTTATGATCATTGATATTTGTAAAGGAGCATGACCCTTCTTGTCCTTCGTAATGTTTGTTGTTTTAACTCTATTTTACTTAAAATTGATATTGTCTTCCTGTGTTTGGGGTCCACATTTGCTTAAGAAATCATTACCCAAAGCTTCAAGTTTTAATCTCCCAATTTTATTTTGCAGAGTTTTATAATCATTTTTACCACTCTCATTTAATCTTGACTCTGTTAAGTTGATCTTGGTTCTTATTACTGGTCCTTTTATATGACATTTCTCTCCATTTTTAAGTTCTTAATTTGTTTTATCATTCAGCTGGTATATGCCTTTCAGTATTTTTTTTTTAAATTTTTTTTAGTTGTAGATGGACACAATATCTTTATTTATTTTTATATGGTGCTGAGGATAGAACTCAGTGCCTCACGCATGCAAGGCAGGCGCTCTACCACTGAGCCACAACCCCAGCCCCAACCTTTCAGTATTTTTGAATGTGTATCTTATATTAAGTATTCAATAAAAATTTATGAATAAAGAAATAAATAAATGAATGAGGGGAGTTAAGCCTATGTATATCATAGAATGTCTGTTACTGTCATTCAAAAATGACAATTTAATTGAAAATGAAATCCCTCCCCATATTCTATAAAACTTTCGTAATTATAATCTAGTAGAGTAGCAGAGAATTGGAGATTAGTATGACTTTTTGTTCCATGATAAATCTATATTTTAATCCCTAGATGATGGCTTCATGTTTCTTTCTCTCTTTTTTAAACAAAATTTTATTTTTTTAGTTTTAGTTTTTTATTTTTTATATTTAAACTTTTTTGTCAGAATATGTATATATATGTTCCTATTTCTTTGAAAAGAAATCAAAATAATATATAAAAAATATATGTATGTACATACATATATATATATGAACTAAGATTAAATAATTGGAATTTGTTATATGTATGTGTATATATGTGTCTGTTTTGCACAGTTGTTTTGGATCTATTTTCAGGAAAATGATTCATTTAGAGATTGTATCTCAAGCTCTAGACCTCATATCTATCATTAATTTTTATCTGTTAGACCATTTTAAAACTATTTAGAGGAAATTTTGGGAAATGCAATTAGATGAAGAATTAAGCTTTTTTTTTGCTACCTAGTTTGCCCTCTCTAAATGGAAAAACCCAATGCAAACTTCTTTTCTATGTCTTTCTTGTTCTATTTTCAGAAGGTCACCTGAGTGCTTTCCAGCCTGCATATTTCACTTCTGCCATCACAGTTTTGTTCTTTTTATATAATCGGCAGCAGCTTCCTTGTTACCTAGCCTATTTGCTACTCATAGTTTTCTGCTCTTGTTTTCATCAAGTACACGTCCTTTTGTCTTATTGATGATGCCAAACAGCATTAGTAATCATTTAAATGTGAATATTTAAATGATCAGTCTGATGTCATTCTTTAACCTTTCTTTCCCCTCCTTTCTTCTTTCCTTCTTTCTCTCTCTCTATTCTTCCTTCCTTTCTTCCTTCTCTCTCTTTTATTTCTCCCTTCCCCTCCTCCCCCCCTCTTCTCTCTCTCTCTTTCTCTCTCTCCTGGGGATTGAACCCATAGGTACTCTACCACTGAGTGATCTCCCCATCCCCAGCCCTTTCTATATTTTAAGACAAAGTCTTGCTAAGTTGCGTAGGCTCATCTCAAACTTGTGATCCTCCTGCCTCAGTCTCCCCAGTCACTTGGATTACAGGCATGTGCCATGGGGCTGGCATTTTTTCCTTTTATATTTATTTCTTTTAATAAATATTTTGCTGATTAATAACTTACATATAAGCACATAACTTATAAATGTGCCTTATGAATTTTCTCAAAATGTAACCAGCACCCAAAGCAAGAAAGAGAATAGCACCAGCATCAGAGAAGTATGTCTCACAGCTCCTACCTGGTGCCATCCCCTAAGGTAATCACCATCTCAACTGCTGTCACCATCTATTAGTTTCATCTGGCTTAAACGTTTCTGTAAATGAATATAGTGATTATTTTATTTTATTTCACTTTCTATTTTATTTTATTTTTGGCACCAGGGTACTCGACCACTGAGCCACATCCTCAGCCCTGTTTTGTGTTTTATGTAAAGACAGGGTCTCACTGAGTTGCTTAGCACCTCCTTCACCGTTGCTGAGGCTGGCTTTGAACTCACGATTCTCCTGTCTTAGCCTCCCAAAGTGCTGGGATTACAGGCATGCGCCACAGTGCCCGGCTTCAATTTTATTTTATTTTACTTTTTCTGTTATCCTGAAACAGAAAGAGATCCCTATCTGGTATTGACCAACAGACTGACTGGTGGTTCCCTATCCTTTTCACCATGTTGTTAGGTTGATAGAGTCCTTTTCTCAGATTCACAGTGGAGTGAAGATGGCTAGATACACTTTCTCTGGTATATCTGGTTCCTAGAAATCTGAACTGTTGCATTTCTCTCTCTCTCTATTCTCTGATTCCTTGAAACTCAGAACATACGGTTCATGGAAAATATAGTTTCTAACACAGATTATGAATTAATTAGGATGTTGATCAATGTATGAAATAGAGGGAAAATCACTATAGTAGCTTATAAAAAACATTTATTTCACTCTCATAATAAGAGTCCAAAGACGCGATTCAAGGCTGACATAAACATTTCTCTCCATGAAGTCCTCAGAACCCAGACTCCTTCCCACTTTCTGTTGTGCATCCCTAGGGTATGACATATGTTCTCAGGATCCAAAGTGGCTGTTAGAATGCCTGGCGGCAGAGCAGGAAAGGGGATGAAGAGAGTGGGCAAAGGGAATGCACCAGCAGTTCTATAAAAAGCCTTGTGTCCTCTTTTATTCCACTGGTTAGAACTTAGTTTATGGGGAGACCCATGTGAAGGGGAAGCTGGGAAGGGTAGCGTGTGCTCTGGGGAGCCATTACCTAGCTAGACACTCTCACTGTAGAAGGCCAGACTGGATGTTGGAAGGGCAACGAGAAGTCTCTGCCTGGTTAAGAGCAGAATTCTGTCTCCATATGGTGCATAGCACATTGTATCATGGCAGGGTTGGACTTATCAATTTCTTAAACTCCCCATTCTTTTATATTCTCAGAGTTATAGACCTAAAAGGACGCAGAAAGGGAAACACTTAAGAGGCCATGAAGGGGGACTGGAATGTACCACACTAGAAAGCAATACCCCTGCTCCTCAGTACAGTGAGAACTGCCCAACGTTTTAATACCTGAATGTGTGACAAGGAGCAGGAAGTAGGGAAGAAATAATAATCTCTTTGGTTTGTTCAATTTTAAGTGGCAAATATTTGCACTTTATGGTATTTCTCTCTTCAGTTCCACATGTTTTGTTTTTAGTAGAATTTCCTCCCACATTTTAGAAGTTGGTTGGCCACCAATCTTGGTTTGGGTTTTGTTCCATTCATGGATATTTTCGCTCATAGAAGAGGTTACATTAGAAATTTTTAATCAAGTCTCTATGTTAATAATTAATTTTTGACTAGCAGTGGAGGCCATAAGAGTCATGTTTAAGAAAGATGCCTGACTTTACAGAACATGTTTTTGAGGCATTTGAGCCTGGAGGCATTTGGAGCAATCTGAGCATGAAGCAGTGAGACACTTGATAGTCTAGGGACACTAGGAATAGTGGAAAGTGTGTGTCCACAAACCAGTTTCTCTCAAAGAAAACATTGGGTCTATGTAAAAAATTAGACATGGCAGATGAAAGAGAGAAAAAAGAGTTGCCTTTAAATTATGTGTTCTGGGAGACTGAAAGAATGGTATTACCTCTGCAAAAAATGAGATGGCAGAAAATCTAACTTATAGGAAAGCATTTTAATTTGGAATAGGCTACCCTGGAGAGAAAAGCAATCCATTCATGGAAGAAACTGAAGACTAACTTATTCAACATAGATTCAATTGCAGCTTTCTTTCTTTAATGTTGGTACTAGAAAACAAACCCTAAAACCTATTTCTCTTGGTCTCCAGCAGGCATCCTGTAAGCATGTGATGGAGACCCTGCCATTAGTTGCACCTTATGAATTCAGTTGCAGAATTGGGTGAACAGGCCCAAGGAAGAGACAACACTGAGAGTAATGGAGTTGGAGGAGATGGCTCATGAAACAACAATAAATGAAGAGTGGTAGAGCTGGAGGCACTGAGTCAGGAGATTTGGAAAGAGAATGTCTAGTCTGAGAGCAGCACTAAGGAGTAAAGAGAAGTCTGAGTCCAACACTTGACCTGTTGACTCTAAAATGATGCTGACACTAGGACAAGGTAGGAGGGTGAGAATCCACAGGGAGCTCAGTGGATGTGATATCTTCACTTGGGGCAGGAAGATTGAGGCAATGTGAGAAACAGCTTTAAGATAATAGAAGTTTTCCCATAGTGAACTAGATATTTCTTTTCTTTTCTTTTCTCCTCCCCCTCCTCCTCCTCCCCCTCCTCCTCCTCCCTCCTCCTCCTCCTCCTCCTCTTCCTCCTCCTCCTCCTCCTCCTCTTCTTCTTCTTCTTCTTCTTCTTTTTCTTCTTCTTCTTCTCCTTCTCCTTCTCCTTCTCCTCCTTCTCCTTCTCCTTTCTTCTTCCTTAAAGGGTTTGAGAAAATAAATAACATTACTCTTCAATCTGAAAAATTTCATACACATAAATTATCAGAAAGTACTTTAATACTTCTATCATCTTTATCCTCTCATTCTTATAGTAAATATTGATAGTAATTTTGATAGCTTTAACCAAAGTGAAGAGATTGTCATTATGAAAGCTATAAAGATAATATTCATACCCTTTGTTTTCTAGATTTATAGTTCCTTTTTAATTCTCATCCTAGTATCTATAGAAATTGGGATAGATGCATTAGTAGTAATCAGCTACACAGAACAGAAATAAAAACTAAAAACTAAGAAAATACAGTAATTCCTCACAACGCAATGAGGCAGTATTTTAAAAACTTAAGATGCTGTATAGCATCAGATACCCAAAGTCAGTTGAAGTTAAACCACTGTTTCTCATCCGTAGATAATTAAAATGACCCCATGTTTCAAGATTAAGTTCAGGATTTTCAGGAGTACCTAAATCTTCAATAGCTAACCTTTAGGAAATTTTCTCCACTACCTGGAAAAGGTACTGAAAAGAAGCTTATGGAACAAGAAAACAATTTAATGGGCTCTTTTCAATTATGTGCAAGATTTGGGGTTAGGAAATGGAGCAACTATTTGTTTCCTCATTCTATTTATTTCACTCAACCTAGAAAAAAACTGACTAGCAAAGTATCGTCATTTGAAATTGTATGAGCATCATCCTCTTGATTTCCTATGAATAAATTAATGTACAATGATACAAAAAAGAGTGATTATAACAGTATCAGAATGTGACTTTGAAAGAAAATAACATTTTTTTCTTTCTGCCAGGCTGAGAGTATTATAAAATTAAAACACCAAATTTAAATTGTACAAATGTTGATTTCTTGGCCTTAAATATGTGTAATTATTACTAATGTGTGTTAAATATGCTTTCTCAATAATTATATGAAGAAGTTGCAAAACTTTTTTTTTTTTTGCACCAGGGATTGGACCCAGGGGCACACTACCATTGAGCTACATCCCCAGCCATTTTATATTTTATTTTGAGACAAGGTCTTGCTAATTTAGAAATTTGCTGAGGCTAGCCTCAAACTTGCAGTCCTCCTGCCTCAGCCTCCTGAGTCATAGGGATTACAGGCATGTGATACCATGTCAGGCATCTGCAAAGTTTTTAAGACTACTGTTAATCTAGCAGCCTCTGCTTGCTTTGCTTATAATCTGCTCATTTTAGTGTACTGATTTTGTGAATTAGAGCAAATAAATTTTTTGTGAAAAATCTCGAAAATTTTTAATGTGTTTATTGATTGATTCAGACACACTCTAATCTCATTGAGGATCCTCCTAGTCAATTGTACCTCCTTGACTGGGGTATTCTCACTGGTTGGCTTTTCTAATTATGCTCCAACTCATAGCTAGGCCTAGAAGATGGTCTTCACTGAATGCACACACTGAGAACATGTTCCTAAAGAAGTACAAGTTTGAGGTCAGAGCTGAAGAATTGCTTAAGCAATAGAACTAAACTACTTCAGAAAGGTATTTGTATTGTTCTTGAAGACCTTCCAAAATAGACTGCTTACACAGACATTTCAGCTCTGAATTTTTATAATTTTGCATGTTGGGTAGCTAAGAAGGTGATACTTAGCTTACTTTTAGTTAAGTGTTACCTTAACTATCTGCTGTGAGTTTTTTACTATTTTTAATAGTATGACCTTGAACAATTTGCTCAAGCCTCTGAATTTCATCTTCCTCATCTGTAAAACTGAGCTCCATCGTACCTATCTCACAGAGTTCTTGCCAGAACTGAAGTCCCTTTCAAGATGACTGTTCAGTAGCAATTCCTTGACCCTCTGTGCTGGGAAATTAAGATACAAAACTTATTAGACAGTTTCCTTAGTCTCAAGAAACTCACGTTCTAATGGGGGAAACATACACATGAACAATAATTACAGTACAAATAAGGGGACTGTGATCAAGGTATATACAAGGGACATCTCTGCTTGGGTGAGGACAGGAAGTGGAAATGGGGAACTGCAGAGGAAATCAGGGAAGAAGGTTAGATTTGCCTTGAATCAGAAGAGTGAATGTGTGCACAATGAAAAAAAAAAAAAGAGTGCATGTAAGTGTTCTGACAAGAAAGCAAGGAAAATCATTTCTAGCTGATTGAGCAGCAAGAGAAGTGGCACAGAGAAGGGAGCCTCTGGGTCAGTCTGATGAAGGACCAGCTGTGCCCCTAGGTGCACAGGGAAGAGGGGTAACCTGATGAGGGTAGCTCGACCAGGAACAACCTCACCTGAACCTCCTATTGCCCCTGGAACCTTGCTTTATCAGTTATCTCATTCTTTCTGGTATCTTCATCCGTTCTTTCCCTTGACTACTTTTTCTTGGCCCAAACCTATAAGCGCTGTTTCCCAGTCCTAAAATAATTGTCTTTGTTTGACTGTTCCTCAATCTAGCATCTTGGTTCTTTCCTTTCCCCTTTTGTTCTTATCCTCTGTTTCTTCCCTTCCCAATTCATCCCTCAGTCATCTCTGTGCTCTGGGTTCTCCATTCATAATTCTCCTAAAATGTTCTTTGCACCAACTCTGGCTACCAATCCCTGTGGTGGTCAGGGTCTGTGGCCCTGTTTTCTATTTTTCCACTGACTTCTGCAATACCTTCACCATTTCTTCCCTGTGTTTTTATGTCACTATTCTCTGTCGTCCTCTTGAGTCTTCTGTGACCTTTGGCAGTTCTTTTCTTCTGCTCATCCATAAAGTTTAATGTTTCATTGCATTCTTTTCTGAGCTCCTTTCTTACAATCAACGTTCTCTGAGTAAGGTCATTCACTCTTGAGTTTTGTACTTCTCCTCCTAATAATTCTAGTGGTTGCAAACTGTTATCTGTGGTCTCTACCTCTTTCCTGGGATTCCAACACACACTTTCCATCGCCAACCAAAAACCCCACTTGTCTGTTTCTCAGGCACCCCAATATCTTAAATCAAATTGATTATCATCTCCAACAATCTCATTTCTTATTTATCCTATTTAATTCCATTTCACAGTTCAAACTTGAAACTTGGGAGTGGTCCTTATTCCCTCCTTCTTCTCCCTCCTCCATATCCATTTTTCCACAGCTCCTTTTATTTTTACTTTCTACCTACCTTCAGAGTTGATTCCCTCCTCTCTCCCCTTTATCATCTGAGGTTCTAATCAGTGTTTACCTTGATCAGTTTTTTAGCTGATGTCCCTGTTTTTCCTTTAATTTCCCTCAAATCCATCTGCCAATATCTGTTTAGAATGATCATTTTAAAATACCAATCTGATGACCCTACATTGCTGTTTTACAGTGTGTAATTATTTGCAATTGCCTCAAATCATGGTTCCCAGTTCTTTTTGTACTGAGCCTTTTTCATATCTAAAACATTGTGGATGTCTACATACCTGTTAATGAAGAAACTATATAAGCCAAAAGCTAAGACATGGGGTTATGTCTCAGTGGTAGAGCACTTGCCTAGCATGTATGAGGCAATGGGATCAATCCTCAGCACCACATAAAAATAAATAAAGTTATTTTTTAAAATATTTTTTTAGTTGTAGATGGACATAATATCTTTATTTATTTATTTTTATGTGGTACTGAGGATTGAACCCAGTGCCTCATACATGCGAGGCAAGTGCTCTAACACTGAGCCACAATCCCAGCCCAAATAAATTTATTTTTTAAAAAGTCAGTCTCAGCAACTTAGAGAGGCCCTAAGCAACTCAATGAGACCCAGTCTCTAAATAAAATAAAATAAAAAATAAATAAACCAAAGGCTACTCCTCAGAAAACTTTAGATTTATTTTGTGATTAATAAACATACCATTAATATACACTTAACTAATAATAATACATATTCAGAATCATAAGATATATTCAATCTGCAGACAATGATTGGTGGATACTTGGATACCTTGCAATGACTATTTCCACCCAAGACCCACATTTTTTAAGATGACATCCCAATTAATCAGTTGGCTATATAAGATACTTCAAATTGCTGAAACCGGTGTTTCCAGTCTTCTCCAGTCACTTTGCTCTCCCCACCTTCTCATCCCATGTCAACCCTAGAATCTGCTCCTGTTCCTGCTGTTCCTTCTCATTTGTTCAGGGAATACTTTTCCTTCCTTTTCTTTGCTGAGAACACCCTGACCTCTTTCTTCAAGACCTGACCAAAATGTCAGGAGAAGCTTTTCCAGATTTCCCTTTGAGTTGGTTGCTCTCTTGGGCCACTCACAGTACTTTGTATATCAACTCCAACAAGGACCATAACATTATCCTCGGCGTTGTTCACATATGTCATCCTCACCACATTGTGAATTAGTGTGTAGCAGAGACTGGGTCTTGCTCATCTTCATATCCTGGGCTCTTAAAACAGCACCAGGAACATAGTAGATACTTGCATTAGAGAAATTGATGGATTCATAGTGACTCTTAGGATATCTTTGGCAACCTGAGAAAGGACAATTTCCTGGATGAATGGGAAAAGCAAGCTAACCCTGCCCTTGACGTTTAGGCTCTTTCCTTGTATCACTTCGTACCAGAACAAGTAACAATCAATCTTATATTGAGCCATAAAATTGTAGAAAGCAATAGCTGAAAAGAACTGCAGCTGCCATTCAACATGACTCTTTCATTTTACAGATCAAGAAACAGTCAATATTGGGCTTTTCCTTTTTCAGATTTAGTGACACAGTGTTTTAAACTTCCTCCATATTTTGGTTCTTGGTTCATTTCCTTTGGATCCTGACTCTTTGACATTCCTCCTAGGATGTAGGACCAAGTTGCTCATTTCCCCAAAATATAAAAAAGTGTTCTTGTCACCAACAGGAATGCCTGCAATCCATAGATAATTTATATTTTAAAATGATTTTGACATTGCAGCAATCTTCATGGCCAAGTCCTTCACCAGGCAGTTAACAAGAAGGAACAAAATTGGCAGATCTGAATTCTATCTTCATTTGCTTCTCCTGCCCAGGCTCTGGTGGAGGTGTGAATGGGCAATATTGTGCCAAAAGGCAAATGGCCAGAGGAAGAGCAGCAATCTAGACCCCAGGGAAAATGAGAATTCACTGGAGTCTACAATTGTCCCAGAGCTTGGGATCTTCCTGGCTTAATAACTTCTGAATGTCAAACCTCCAGGGCCAGGTGTGAAATATGGGATGGACAGGGTTGTGGCAGAATAGATGAATCTGTGTGGGAAAAGGTTCATATGGAACTGTGAAGTAAGCAGCTTGGGGGAAAATATGGAGATTTGTTTTTGGCAAGAATCTGTGTCACTGAAGTATGAGGGACTGTGTATAACATGGAAAAAATTAAAATTTCTTCTGTTGCATCCAACCAGCTGCACGGTCACTGTGAGAACAACGAAGTGATAGTCATTCTCAGAAACATGTAGAAGAAAATTTAGCAAAATTTAAAATCTATGAGCTCTGAAGAGCTTGCTCAAAGTATAAGCTAGTTATTGCCTCTGCATGGAGAAAGGCCTGGACATCTCTCTGAATTTAAATTAAGAATTACTGATGGCCATTAAACATGAAAATCCTCCTATACCCAGTAGCCTCTGCATGTGCAAGCATCTTTACCAATCTGTGTTCCATCTTTTTACAAGTAAATGCAACCTGAACTCATCTGTCTATTTTTATGTTATTCAAAATTCCTAACACCATGGGATAAAGATTGTCAGGCTCTCCAATTCAAGTCCAGAAAAGTTAAAATCCTGATTGTCTACAAAGCTTGTCCCTCAAGTGGAGCTGGTGTTAATTAACTCTGACATCCCTAAATTCATTTTGCATATTCAATGCCTGCTATGAAAAGCTGGGTCTGAAATAACAAATGTACAGACAGCACCATTAAGCAGGGTGCAGGCAATACATATTTTTCCTTGGATTGCTTCTGTTACCAATCAAACTTGCAGACGTGAGACTAGAGCATTTCTGACAGTAAGTCCCACAAAAAGATGCTATTCATTTATTTTGGCAGTGTGTACTATTCCAAGAAGGCAGATGTGCATAGTAGAGCCCAACAGAAAAACTCAAAATCTGTCAGGCCATAGCATTTGTAGGGCCCTGGGTTAGGGCATTTTGAAGAAAATGGAACAGATAGAAGAATGCATTGAGAAATAGCAGTTAAAATGCTACAACTTGTAAAATTCTTCATGTGCAGTACAATGATTTCAATTATTAAAGTGAACATCATTTAGAGGGCAATTTACTTTTCATCATTTGTCTTATTATATATTTCTACCATATTCGTCAATTTCATTTCCTTGTAGAAGTTTTTTCAACCTGGACAGCTCATGAATACATTTAAATTTTAAGCCAACAGGTTTACTCTGATAATATAGAAATTCGAGTGAGAATTTTTCTTGTTATGCTAAGTTCTACAAATGCCCCACTTAAATAGAAAATTCTGGGCATAAAGCAAGCCAATAACACAATAACTGAAAAATTAGCCTTTTTTAAAAAACATGGTACATCTCTGGATAACACAAATGTGAGCTCACTTTGTGGGAATTTCAAGGTATGCAGAAAAACATTCATGAATATGGCCAGCAACAGCCTTGTCTGTCAAAAAGACAATGGTTTTCTTCTAAGCTCACATGACAAAAAGTTCACACTCAAGTGATAAATACATCATTTTCTTTCTGGCTATTGGAAAGATGCCCACTTTAAACTGGCAATAGCCTGAGTGCTAGGCAGAGTTGGAGGGTGAAAAGGAAAGGAGAAACTGACAGAGTGGTCCAAGCGATTTTCTTTCCCTTTTCCATCAGCGTAAAGAGTGTGCACTGTTTGTTTCTTCTCTAAGTTACCAGGAAAATGTCCAACTATCCCTAGGTACATGCCAATCAACTTCTTGGGCAAAGATTCTAGAGTAAAACATTACCACCCTCTGGGTCATATATGCACATCTTTGCATAGACTATGCTAGAGTCTAATTCATTCCATTGTATCAATATAAATACATAGTCATATCTGCATTTTATGATGTTGGAATAGAGACTTGGGTTTGGAATTGAGATCCACCTATATTGATTTTTTGCTCTTTTTTTTTTTTTATATAAATCCTGTTTTTCTCAAATTAGTCCTTTTTTTCCACTTGGCTTTAGACCAGGCACTCCTAAGAGTCTATACCTTGAACGGAGTGGGCATTGTTGGTGGTATGAACTACTGTTCCATGGAAACTGTGCTTATGAGTCAAAAAGCCAACACCAGGCCTGTTGTATTGATGCTGTGGTGTGTGTTTCTAATATAACACCTGACATGTGTGAACTGGCCAGACGGCTCCCCCAAGAGCTTCTGTACAGGATGCTGTGAGGGTTGGAGCTAATTGGAAGTATATCCCTGGACTGTTTGGGGAAGGTAAAGTCAAATCATCCTAGTGGCAGGCCCATCCCTTCTGCTTCTCTGTGGGAATCCTGTTTCCTAAATAGTGCTGATGGTTTTATTGCAGCCCATGGAAGACAGGAGGCTATTTGCTTCCTGCACATCAATCACTTCTGGCCCTGAGACCTCAGGCTATGTTCATTGTGAGACAGGCCACACAAGCCTCACTCTTGAGTTATTGGAGAGGGTTCAAACAAGTCTGCTAACTGCATGAGTCCAGTTAATCAGATTCTGTGGTGGGAGGAGGCAGGAAAAACACCCCAACCTTCAAATGAATAAATAAAAAGATTGCTTATCTGTTGTTGTTTAAGGCATCATGGCCAATTCCAACCCAGAGGTTGGCTAACTAGGGCCTTTGGCTTCTTTTTGGAAGGCCCACAAACTAAAAATAATTTTAAAGAATTGGTTTTATTAAAAAAATCCCGAAGCAAAGAATATGGGACAAGGACTGTATGTGGCTCACAAAACCTAAATTATCACCTGACCCTTTTCAGAAAAAAAATACTATGAGGGTGCAATGATAAAGAAGTTTCTCATTTCTAGCTGCCATGCCACTTCTCTATCTCCTTCAAAATCCATCTGCACTGGTCAGTGGGCCCAGAAGATGAATTTGGCTTTGACGTAAGGAACTCTACGAGAACTGTGTGTAATTTGGGGGTTTCCTATACCACTTTTTGGATAGCACCCCCTACAACCAAGCTTGCTATATGTTGTGTTCACTAGGTGATTATTGGAGAACCAGGACTTATAAAAAATTAGGATGAACGCAAACTAGAAGATCCCCTCTAACTTCGCAGCCATGGCAGAGCTCCCAGTGTGCCCGCCTTTCAGCAAGCACTGCATGTTTATCAGATCTTTTGAGCCATTTGATAGTTCAGTGTTTTTCTTCCAATACCTTTCTTTAAGAGCTGGCCCAACTCCAAGGTGTTGGGGAGATAAGATTCTAAATTAATTCCTAAAGTTTCTAATCTGATAGAGATTGCCTTTCAATCCAGATTCTTCCTCTTTGTTCTTTGATCTGAATCCCAGGCAAATCATGAATGTTTCTGGGCTGCAGCTTTGTTTGAGCACTAGGGTGTCTTGAATGAACATCTTTGGTCTGCTGGTGTCTTGTAGGCTGATTACAGGTGGATGATACAGGAAGAGGATGGAAAAGGAGAACATCTTTTTGTCTTGCTTTCTCTTGAGGCCAAACATTCTCTTTCTGAAGGAACACAAATCCCAAGTCTTAGGTGGATAGAGTCATTCCTCATCCTGGGGCTGGGAATTTCCCATATCCACAGAGTAAAAACCTAGGGTTTAAACAAGCTCCAGGGCTGTCATCCATTACCATTTCTTTCTGATTCTCATTTCATTCTCTTTGATGGTCCCTGGCTTGAGATCTTCATCATTTTTTACTGAGACCATAGCAGTAGCCTTTTCACTGATGGCTCCAATCCCAAAAGCAAATGCAGTCTATCCAATACCCTATTTCCAAGGAGTTACCAAAGGGTGGAATCTCTCTTTTGACTCCCATTGCTTACAAAATAAAAGTTCAACTCTGCCACAGTGATTTTTTAAAAATATATTTTTAGTTTTAGATGGAACGATACCTTTATTTTATTTATTTATTTATTTTAACATGGTGCTGAGGATCAAACCCAGCGCCTCACGTGTGCTAGGCAAGCGCTCTACCGCTGAGCCACAACCTCAGCCCTGCCACAGCATTTTGATCTGCATGCTTCCCTTATTTCACCTCCATCTGTGCTTACTCTTCAACCATGGCTACTGAGAGGCATGCAGTTCTTAAGCAGAGTGTCTCTCCCGCCCTTACTTTTGCTGTTCCACCACCTGAAGTGTCCCTCTTTGCTCCTCCCTAGTTTGCTTCACTAACACTTAATCATCTTCCAAGTTGGGGTCAAAGGTCATATTAAAGATGAACTATATCCCCCCCTCAAAGATGTGAAAGTCCTAACCCCAGTACTTGTGAATATAATTTTATTTGGAAACAGGGTATTTGAAGGCTCTGGGAAATCTATTAACATCTCCATTTTTTTTCCCTGTCCCCTTGTCTTCTGATTTTGTAATTTCCAACTTGGAATGAAACGATGCAGAAATCGTAGTTATAGCAGACACAACTTACCTGCTCCCTGGTAGAATGTAGGTTTCTCTCCCATAGTCAGAAACAGTCTCGATCCTTCTGGGGACATGAAAAGATCACCCCTCAGATGGGATAACGAAATCATGAGAGTGGGTCCTGACACAGAGACGGACACACAGAGAGGGAAGACAATGGGATGATGCAGAGAGAAGACAGCTATCTACAAGTCAAGGAATGGCTGAGGCCAGCGGAAGATAGGACAGCATCATGGAACAAACCTCGCAAACCTCAGAAGAATCAATCCTGCTGACACCAATATTTACAATTGCCAGTGTCCAGAAAGGTGAGACCACGAATTTCTGTTGTGAGAACCACCACGTTTGTGGTACATTTTAATGGCAGTCCTACCAACCTAATACAAATCACTTTTAATGTATAGTCTTTCCTGAGCCACATAAAATTCAAATGAATATATCCCACCATGTCCCAGGTATATCCAACAATCCCATCAGCTGTTTTAAAATAAAACAGTGCTTTCCGAATTATAATGTGCACATACACCATCTGGTAATCTTATTAAAAGGCAGATTCTGATTTTTTAGGCCTGAGAGATTTGAATTTCTGGTAAGCTCCTAGGTGACACTGATGCTGCTGGTCCGTAAGCCACACCTTCAGGGCCAAAGCTCTGGACACTTGTGTGTCAACCAGGCCATAACAGGCATGAGGTCAGAAACTTTGCCTTTGAGCTAGTGTCTGGTGCAGTTCTGGGAACGTGATGGTTTCATAATAAATGCTATTTGAATGGTTGGTGAATGAATGGATGAATCCAGGCCACTTGGGGCCTAGTCTGGTATTGAGCAGTTTATGATCAACACTGAGATATTATATGTTGGGCATATAGTAATTGCCCTGCCTAATGGCTCCTACTTTTCCTGCCCTTTAATATTTCTATTCATTTGAAACTTCTTGGAGAGGAAAGGGAGCCCCACCTCATGCACTTGAAGAAAGATGTTCTGGAATACCACAGTGATGGTAGGGAGGTGAAGGGACTCAGTTTTCCACTGTATTTGAGTCAATTCTTTAACATCAGCTGACAAAAGCCACCTCCTGTCTCTGTCCCTCCTCTACTTCTACTCCTGTCACCAAAGGCAAAAGGACAAACAGGAACTGCTCGTGATTAATCTCAGGGTGGGAATCTGGCAATGTCCACTTCTACAGCTCACTGAAGTCAGGTATTATTATTTCTATTTACAGACAGAAAAGTGAGTTTTGAAGTAAGTGGTTCAAAGCTGTTGAACTAGTGGATGGCAGAGTTGAGGGTCAAACACATGTAACTTCAAAGGCTGTGCCTTTTCCATCATGCCACAGAGAATGCTGTAAAAGAGCTGATGGTCTGACTGGCCACACTGTTTGGGTATCTGGGCTACTTGCTCTCTACTCCTCCCAAGAGAAAAATTGAAAGCAGTGGACATTATTGTACGGCTCAGAGGCCATTTACTCAGCTACTCCTTACATTTTTCCAATCTTGACAGTCACAGAGAGGTTTCGTTTTTCTGGCATCTTCAAGGGGCATGGTGGTTAATATAAACAGATTTTTCCAGATAACTATGATTCTTGCCTTTGAACTTTTAAAATTACTTCAATAATTTTAGACTAATTCTAAAACATAGTACATCTAATTTGCCTTCTTAAATAAGTTACTCAAGGGCCAGTGTCAAGGACTGTCAGTCCCAGCACTATGTTGAATTTGTCTATGTTGTCGGGTACTACTAAAAGACGTTGAACTGTAGAGTGCCTACTCTAAATGGTCTCAGACTTAGATATTCTAAAGTGATGTTCAGCATTTAGAGAGTTTAGTCTGAAGTCTATCAGTTGTTCCTTTTTGCTGCTGTCAGTGAATCTGCTTCTAACATTCCTTTGTTTAATTTGTTAATTAATTTCTCAAGGAGGAGAGAGACTTGCATGCAAGCTTACTAGAAATATATGAAAAATCAAACATGAGTTGAGCATCTAAGAGATTTCCTTCTGAGTTATTGCAAGAGATTCTGTGTTTTTTAATAGTCATTTTTCACTGCCCAGAGATTTCTGTTCAATTTCTAATATAAAACACATTTTGAAGTTAAAGTCATCTGAACAAATGACCTTTATAAAGGGGTTACATTGGTATTCAGTGTTAGCTCTCTTTCTGGCCGTCAGTGGAAGACACAGAGCCACCTC
This sequence comes from Xerus rutilus, assembly GCA_028644305.1. Classification (NCBI taxonomy): domain Eukaryota; kingdom Metazoa; phylum Chordata; class Mammalia; order Rodentia; family Sciuridae; genus Xerus; species Xerus rutilus. The sequence continues at coordinate 45,653,602 of CM053405.1, read as the reverse complement.
CTCATAAAAGTCCCTGGAACAACCCAAAGGGGAGGATATTCTGAATTAATTTTTTAAAATGTGATATAGGTTTGAGGGGTGCAGCTTGGTGGTAGAGCACTTGCTTAGCATGTGCAAGTCCCTGGATTCGATTCCCAGCATCTGTCTCTCTTTCTTTTTGTATGTGTGTGTGTGTGTGTGTGTGTGTGGTGCTGGAGATTGAACCCAGGGCCTTGTGCATGTGAGGCAAGCACTCTACCAACTGAACTATATCCCTAGCCCTCTATCTCTCTCTCTGTCACACACACAGATTTGATTTAATGTATAGTTTAAAGTTTTATTGGTGTCTTTCTTTCAAAATACAAAAGTAATTCCAATTAGCTGATAAGAACATGTCATCAAGACTTCTTATTGGATGTATATTGCTGAGTAGATAATAACATCCTTTTGGCTCTAACCAAAGTATCCAAACACTTTTTATCCTAAGTAATCTAAGCCTAATGTTGTAATGTTTTCTTTCTATTTATTTATTTAGTACAAGGGATAAAACCGATGTCATCAAGCATGCTGGGCAAACACTCCACCACTGAGCTACATCCCCAGCCCTTTTTATAATTTTTTTTTTATTTTGAGAGAGGGTCTAGCTAAGTTGCCTAGGCTGTCCTTGAACTTGGGATCTTGTGACCTCAGCCTCTGCAGTAGCTGGGATTACAGGTATATTACCACCATGCCCGCCCTTAATGCTATTAATGCTATAGTATTACTTTCCTGCAAATCATTCGAAATAAAAAGAAAATACATTTTAGTTTCAACCAGATAAAATTATCAAAATTTCCTAATTAATAGGGTGTCTATTTCTCTGTATAATATAAATCTATATTTCATATAGAATACAAAAGTATATTTTATATAACATGAAATTATAAAATATATTGATATACTCCTAACATATATATTAGCCCTCACAAATTGATCTATCTATAAATACATACATAGGTAGGTAGGTAGGTAAATAGATCGAGCTGCTAAAAAGTTATCTCAATGATCTTTGGCCAGTTCACAATTTAAGGTCTTCCTATACTCTTGGAAGCAGTGTTAAAATGAAAAAGGCTATTTTATTCATACTTACTTATTACATCTTGAAAAAAAAATGAGGAGAGAACAAAGTAAGAACAATGAAAGATGATGAAGAAGAAAGGGGAAATTGGCCAAAATTCCGGTTGGGGGCCAGAGCGCAGGTCCTGCTCTGATTGATCAGAATGCTTTGGTGAGTAATGGAAGGAAGGCTTGGCTTTGAAGGCAGCCTCTCCCTTCTTAAGACTTAGAAATGTCCCTTAGGTTCACCTGAAAAAAAGCATTTGAAAAGTCAGTGTGATTTGTCCTAGGGAAAAAAAATTAGTACTGGCAAATCAATTCTTACCAACGTAGAAACAAACAAAAGGGTTATTTTCTAGACTGGATTTTCATTCCTAATAGCTTTGAATGAAGAGATTCCCTACCAACTAAAAGTACGTTGACCTCAGATAATCCAACAAGTTTCTGAGTTCTAACAGGATTTCCTGGTTTAGCAGAAGCTTTCCATAACAAAATCATTGTCGACGAGCAAAAACATGGAAACTATGCTGTAAATGTCTCTGTTCTTACTTGTTATACTCTTGCAATAGCACAAGGTTTTTCTTGTTTCAAAAAAGTCTTTATGATTAATGAAATAGGCTAATATGTTGGAGTTCAGAGCTAAACATACAAGACAAAACATGTAGTTTGAAGACATTTACAGCTGAACAACCAAAACCACATCTGTTGGATGAAAGCCTTCATAAAATAATTGTGAATATAAATAGTTAACTTTGGCTTCTATTGCTTATGCAGAAAAATTAAGGACCATTCCTTTGGCAATAGCCCTATCAAAGAAAGAAAGAAAGCATGTTTTAAAGATGTATGTTCATATAATCTAAACAAATTCTTAAAGAAATAAACCCCTGAGGAGCAAATTAAACACTTTCATACACTTCAGTCCTTTCTAACCACTTTTTACCAACTTGGTTTTCTCTTTGCTTTGTTTGAGAAAAGCTGATTTCCACACAGTGCTTCAAAGAGCAGGAAATTCTCTATCGATAATCTCCTTTATGCCTGCTGCTCATTCACATCAAAGCTTTGACTATTGATTTGTTTCCCATTGGAGAGATGATCTTTTCATGCCCACAAAGGGAGAGAAATCTGCATTCTGCTAGAGAAAATCTAAGTTGTATTGGCTTATTCCTACAATTCCCGCATCTTTCCTTTCCAAGTGGGAAATTACTAAATCAGAAAACAAGGGTGGTGGGTGGTGAGGGGAGTTCAAGATATCAATAGGTTTCCCATAGCCTCTATTAACTCCATGATGCTTTCTTTCTAACCAGAAAAGACTTTTCAGGAAAAGATATTCATTTTTTAAAAACTCTCCCTTCATAGCAGTGAAGTCCAACTTCGTACAAAAGTTAATTTGCATCGAATTACTAAGCTTCTAGATGATTTCAAAACTGCTTCTCAAGCCAGGCGCGGTGGTGCAAGCCTGCAGTCCCAGCACTTTGGGAGGTTGAGACAGGAGAATCACAATTTCAAAGCCAGCCTCAGCAATGGTGAGGCGCTAAGTAACTCAGTGAGACCCTGTCTCTAAATAAAACACAAAATAGGGCTGGGGATGTGACTCAGTGGTTGAGTACTCCTGAGTTCAATCCTCGGTACCAAAAAAACAACAACAACCACCAAAAAAACTGCTCCTCAGAGAATCTTCGACCTTTTTCTAAGCATTTGAAAATAGATTTGAATATAACTTTTAACAAAAAACCAGTCTAGAGAAAAGCCAATAAAATTACAGAGTTAATTTTTGCAGGTGTAAGAATTACTCGTGGTTCTAAAATCCAGCTGTGAAAGCGCCCCTTTCCAACTCCTTGTGTTGCTCATGTGATTGCCTTCGACCTTCCTTCTATCTCAGATTCTGGAAAATTAATCTGCAATGGGTTTCGATATTCCATGCTCTGGTTACCTATTTTTCCAACTATTTTAAAAAATAAACATTCCACGTACGTGCTAAACTCTTCCTCAGTCTTGTGTTTTATCATGAGAAATGAATTTTAAATGCTTTTTGGCCAAGATAAAATATGTTTGGCTTCAATATCATGCCATTTTTTTTTTTAAAGTTTGTAAGACCTTAGTGGGCCTTTGCTTCTTGGAATCCAGGGTCCTGGGTGTGTGTGTGTGTGTTGTTGTTGCTGTTTTAAGTAAATGCTGAGACATGTAAGTAAATGCTGTTTTTAAGAAACTTGGTTATTTTAAGCAATCTGAACTCCCCTATAACAACTGTGGTTAGAGTGGGAAACTCATGGTCTGACTGCTCCAATGATTCCTCTTCCTAGTTGCTGGAGGATTGCATCCCCAGAGAGCCCTGAAATCCTTCCTCAAGAGAGGCTGGTCCAGCAAATTCTAAGGTCCTCACTGATCTTGCTTCATCAGCGACTCCCTGTTCTGTGTGGTGCCCAAGGGAACAGCTTCTTTCTCCTTCATCCTCAAACACCTCATCCACGTTCCTTTCTTTAGGTTTTGCCTCTCTGTGAGAATCCAGTTCATTTGAATCCGGTGTTCTGTGAGCTTTTTGTGGTGAGGAAATGCATTCCAGCAATCCCCTACCCTTCCACTGGAAAGGCGCCTGCCTCATCCCTGGTCTGTTATCTTTTTGAACAGAGTGAGGTAAAGAAATGATTCATCCTCTCCACTGCACGCTCGGCATTGTCCCGCTGACTTCCCTTCCAGGCTCTCCACGGGATTTGAAAATTTATATTTCCTTGGTTTTGTTTGCTGATTGTATAAAGAATTTTTATCTTCTTGTTTTAAGTGAAGTCTCACAAGCTAGGGTTTCCTTTCTTTAGCAACACTTTGTCCCCTAAGCACTTTTTTTCCTCCTAAGCTTTCCCTTGAGTTGGTTCCCACTTCATTTTCATTTCACTTATTTTCTTTCTTTCTTTTTTTTTTATATATATATATCCTTTAGGAAGGCATTGCTTTTGGCTCATTTGTGTTCTTCTCTTATTTCCTTGGAATGGCAATCTATTGCTTCTCTCCCTTTCTCTTTCCTTTGTCTTTCTTTTGTTATTTAAAGTGATCTAAATGACAAAGTCCAACATTCATCCCAAAGATTCCTGTTGTTGTTGTTGTTTGTTGTTTCTAAAAGCACCACCCCTCTGAACTTACTCCCATACTAAAAGAGCTATTCTCAAATTAGAATCTCCTATGGTCACCCACCTAGTGTCATTTGTCCTTTGGGGTGTAAGCTTAGCTCTGTACCGGTGAAATAGAATATACCTCCAGGGAACAAAAGAACAAAGACTCCTTATTCTTTGGATCCCCATCTATCACCACCAGCAAACAAGGACTCAGCACAACAAACACATGAGACCTAGAACTCAAGTGTTTCTTACCAGGGCGTGTGTGCCTCTATCTATTGATATAGATATATAATTTGTGTATAAACAATGAAAACTCAATGTACATCATAGACCAAAATATAACATTGCAATTTAAAGTCAATTTTAATAAAATATAACAGGAACTATATTTGCAAGATACTTTCTAAGCTGCAGTTGATGATTCACAATTCTAAAAATAATTCCTTCAACAAAGGAATTGGAATGGTGGCCTCGGATGTATTATAAACAATTTGGTTTGTGCTTGGTTAATTCAGTTGTTTTGAAGTTTTTCTCTTAAATAATAACTTTTTCTTTTTTTAAAAAAAGTAATTAATTTGAAAATTATTTGGCGACAATAGGAGAAAACTACCTTGTCCATAGACATAAGAGAGCATGGTTTTATGAGATAATTAATAGTATGTGATAAGGAGAAAAAGTGAGAAAGAGTTACCTAAAAAGAAAGAGTTTTAAAAGAGGTAGCAAAAGTTTACCCGAATTTTCCTTGTTTCAGAATTTCTAGCTTTCTTGATTTTTGTCAAGTGTTTCCTATGCCTACACTTGTTGAGGCCTTATACTGCAATCTAATACCTTTAAAAAAGAATGTGCATGCCAGATGACCTCTCCTCACCTCACACCCTCCCTCCAGGAGGAGAGTTCAACTTGTTTTGAAGTAACAGAGAAAAACACAAGCAGCCTCCAGACATGGCCTATACCTAACAGGAGCACAGAATGTATCAACTGAGGTGCTTTTGACAGCTTTTATATATACTTTTGCATTTTGCTAATCTTCAGAAAGATTTTAGCATTTATTTCAATAGCATTCCAAGGAGATGATGTCCTTAGCATTTATTTCGTTATGTCTTGCCAGTGTCTGTTGTTGTTGTTGTTTTTTTAAGCTTCATATAAATTCTTGCTCAAAGTATGACCTGTAGACCAGTGGCATGGATATCAACTGGGAGTTTTCTACAAATGCAGAATCTTGAGTCCCACCCTAGCACTACTGAATCTGCCTTTGAAGAAGATCTCCAAGTAATGCACTTCAAATTTCGAGAAGCACTGAGTTACTCCACTTACAAATAATGCTGCTGTGAACATCTTCATGTACATATATTCTCCTACTTGTGAAAGGCTTAGTTGTATTCAATTTCCAGAAGGGAGATTATGAATTCAAAGGACTTGTAGATTGTTATACTTGCCAGAATTTCAGGAGGGTACTTTAAGAACCAGGGAGTTGGTGTGCCTAATGCTGTAACCTGAGGGTTGGTCCAGTGGATTGGTTGCCTGTTGGGGGCTTCTGCCCTTAAAAGTCCTATAACTTAAAGAACATGCCTTGCATTCCCATCTGGAGGCCAACCTAGAGAGGAAAATAACTTTCTGTTCCATCTCCCTGCCCCATAGACTCACAGTGCTTCCTGCAGTGCCCATCAGATTGCAAGGCTGACAGCTTCTAAATATTCCAGATACAGGCCAGAGACCTCCTTAAATTTCATGTCTAGGGAATTCATTCCTGACTTTCTCTGAGTCATGAAGAGAAAGAAATGCTTCTTTTGGGGGCCTTTAGATTCACCTTCCAAGCCACAGTAATTCTAGCTTCATTCTGGCATCCATAACCCAAAGGATCATTGTGCTGCTTCCTTGATGGTTCCTTAAGTCTCTTTCCTTCCCCAAGAGCTGCAGATATTTTCTTTTACAGATAATCTCAGCCCTTTAGGGGTCTTTAATTCCAGGGCTTATGCCATCCTCATTGGGTTCCAACATGTTATCCAGACTTTTCTCTGCTTTTCTCTCCCACATCTCCAGTTTTTTAGCTGGCCTCTCAGTTGCTGTTTTTCTTGGGACTATGTCACATTCTGAGGTTTATGATATGCTTTCCTGATAGTGATATTGTCCAGACCCTCAGTTTGTTTCTCAACATTCTTAAGCCTGCCCATCAAAACTGCCACACATCAGGCCTGCTTATCTGTGTGGCTGTCTGAAACAGAGTCTGGCAACTTCATCCTATTGAGTTTGCCTTCATTCAGGGATGATTGCAAATGGACATCTGGATTTGTCTTAAGATTACCAAAATATCAATATCCTGACAGACTTGACTAGATCTCTAACATGCCTTTATAATTTCTCCTGAAGAGATTTTCCCCAATTAAGCTGCTCTCCTTTGTCTGTCGATGACAGGACTTACAGAGAAGTGGAGGAGTCCTTTTGGTCATCTACCATTTATTCTGTATAAGACAGGCTCAATCTGCAGGTCTTACTTTGTGTTTGCGTAATCAGCTTTTACAGTCAAGCATGATACTATAATGAACACCATGTGGAACAGTTTGTGTAAGAATGTGTGTGCACACATGTGCGAAAGAGCTCTAGAGAGGAGAGAGAGACCAACTCCTTTACCTGTAGTTCACTTTGCACTGAAATAGGCCAAATGGTCTTCACGAAGGCTGCCATCAGTTCCCTCCCTTCTTATATGCACAAGTCCTTCTCCCATTGAGGAATGAAATGTATGCCTCCTTTCCTTTGAACCTGGTCTAGCCTCTGAATGCCATTACCAGTAGAATATAGCAGGAATAAAGCTAGGGCTTACAAAGGCTTACAGCGTCCTTGTAGCCTGTCTTGGAATGCTTACTCTGGAGGAATCCAGCCATGACACAAGAGATGGGGCATTTTGAGACCACTATACCACACGGAAGTTCAAGGTAGCTACATGGAGAAGCCATATTGACAGAAATATGACCAATAATTCCTCATCTTAGACATTTTAGCAAAGACACCTTTAAGGACTCCTAGGCTGGGGCTACACTCGGTGGCACAGTGCTTGTCCAGCATGCATAGGGCCCTGGATTCCATTCCCAGCACTGCACAACAAAACAAAACAAACACATCTAGCCTCTGCCTCCGTCCAACTGCAATTATGTGAAGGACCTCAGAAGAGAACCACTCAACTGAATGCTTAATCCCCCAGAACCATGAAAGTCAACATTAACTTGTTGTAGACCACTAAATTTTGGGTGTGGTTTGTTGGGCTGCAATAGATTATTGAAATATCAAATATCTCTCTTTTGTAGGAAAACCTCTTAGATCCAAAGTAGTAAAACAACTGCATCTGTGGTTGTGCAACAGGGCTTAAAGTCCTGCTTCAACATCTGCCTTTAAAAGATATGGCATGCTCGGGCTGGGGTTGTGGCTCAGTGGTAGAGCGCTTGCCTAGCATGCGTGAGGCACTGGGTTCGATTCTCAGCACCACATGTAAATAAATAAAATGAATAAAGATCCATCAACAACTAAGAAAAATATTTAAAAAAAAAGATATGGCATGCTCACAGACATGGAAAGCCAATGAATGGCTGCCAGGGAATGAGAGGAGGAAGGAGTAGGGAATGATTAGAGGTGAGTTTGGGGTTCCTTTTGGAGTTGATGAAAATATTCTACAATTGTGGTGACAGATTCACAACTCTGTGAGATACTAAAAGCCACGGGATTGTAAAGTGGGTGAATTGTATGACATGTGAACTGGCGATCAATAAAGCTGTTAAGAAATAAAAAATAAATAAATAAATAAAAGATATGGCATGCTCAGTTATTCTAGAAAGGTGAAGCAGCTGCTCTAACTTGCTACGCTAAGGTGGCTTGAATGCTATTCCCCAGAGCTGGGTGGTGATGTACATCAATTCTATACCAATAAACTAGTTATGTGCTAGTAATTTAGTCTTGGAGAGTCTAACTTATTATTAACTAGGTATAAAAGTAGGTAATAGCCATAGAAAGTTATAGGAAGAAGAAGGGTTCTTATATAGAAATACCTAGTCCAGAAATAAATGTGTGTGTGTGTGTGCGCGTGCGCGTGTGTGCAGAAGCACACAAAGAGGTAAACTATCTTGCCCAGACCACAAAAGCGCATGGTGGCAATTCCACGACAAGAATTTAAGTCTCTTGGCCCTGGGGCAGTTCCTTTCACCATTCCATTCTTGCTCGTGGATGTCAGGAAAGTCAATATGTTCTCTGGCTTTGTTTTTTTTTTTTCTTTTAAACCTTTATTTTATTTATTTGTGTATGTTATATGTGGTGCTGAGGATCGAACCCTCACACGTGCGAGGCAAGCGCTCTACCACTGAACCACAACCCCAGTCCCTTTGTTTTTCTTTTTATTGCATATTTCCTTTGTGGTAGTTATCTGTATAATGGGGCAAATACAGTAGTCCTCCCTTATCCACAGTTATACTTTCCAGTTTCAGTTGCCTGCAGTTAACTAAATGGAAAATTCCAGAAATACACACTTCATAAGCTTTAAATTACTTTTATTTTTGCTATAATTGTTCTATTTTTATTGAACAATTGCTATAATTGCTATATTGCTATATTTGTTGCTATATTGCTATAATTGCTATAACTGTTCTATCTTATATTACTTGTTGTTATTATATATTACTTCCTGTTCTACTTTATATTACTTGTTGTTAATCTTTTATTGTGTCTATTTGTAAATTAAACTTTGTCACAGGTTTGTATGTATAGAAAGAACTGTATGGATAGCATCTGGTGCTGTCCAGTTTCAGGCATCCACTGAGGTTCTTCAAAGGTACACCCTATGGACAAGTGCAACTAATATGCCTATTCATATGATTCCTGGGAGATTATGGGAGATAGCTTATGGAAATTATTTGGCACTTGCTATATACTCAATAGAGGGTAAGTACCTTCTTCAAGAGCCTAGTAAAACAAATTCTTTGGATAGCCACCTCCAGGGGCTTTCAATTCAAAGAATTTCCCCACAAACAATTTCCCTAGATATGAGAAACCCATCATGGGGAGGACTACAGAAGGGAATTCAACATCCACCCAAGTCCTAACCCAGACAATAAGACATTTAAACGACCTGTGAGGAAGGGAAGGAGAGGTTGTAGATAATTAGCAGGAGCACATGGAATAACTCACCGTCCTGCAAAGGGAAGCAGACAGGGCTGAGTCAGCTCTGAACACGAGAATTAGAAGAGAGCAGGCCTGGGTGTCTGGAGTTCTTTCTGTCAACTTTTTATAAAAATAAGTACCTCTAGCTGTCCGTCTGTCTGCTTAGGAGACGATCCATCACCCAGTCTGTGAAAGTAGCTTTCCTTGCTCCCGTCTCTCCAGACTTCTGTTGTGGTTACGTGTCTCACTGTGGTCATCCCCACGTCTGCTTCTCTGTCTCCCTTGTATCATGTGTGCTGTGTGTGTAAAACTCTTTATGTGGAGTCTGGGAATGGTTTTTAATACATTCGGAGCAATAAGCCAGAAGAACCTCCACCTTTAATACCTGCTTCTGCCATTTCTCATCAATGGGGCTGCAAGCACATGTGGGAAGCAGCCGTCTGTGACGGTCAGGGCCCCACTGAGCAAGGAGAAGCAGATGGGGAGAAAAGGGGTATTGTACAGAACACCTGTCCAGGCATCAAGAGCCCAAGATGAGGGTTCCAGGGGCTGTGAGGTACAATGGAAAGGGCTCTGGTTGTGGACACAGTAAACAAGGGACATCACAGGTGGAACTATCAATGACTTTAGGTGATGAGCAGAAAAATAATTTTCATTAGCTTTTTTGAACTTTGAATTTTAAAATAAAAGTGTTGTTTGAAAGCTGTTGGGAGATGCCTTTGGAGGTAGATTGGTGCATTTAAATTCCAGGTCTGCCCCTGGTTGGCTTTAAAATTCAAGGTAAGCTATTTAGCTTTGAGTTACAATTTCCTCACTCCAAGACTGGGGATGATAACAATACCTTCTTTATAGGTAGGTTGTAAAGAAGATTATATGGAAATAGTGTAAGTAAATTGCCTTCACAGGCAATTGCCCTGGAATATTGTAGCTACTCCACAGATTACGGAAAAATTACATTAGGTGAATAATGATTTTCAAAATAAAGGGAGAAATGTTTCAGAGTGAATGAAATTATTTTGCTCATTTGGACTAAACCTTCAATCCAACACTTATAATGTCAGTATCTCTTTGCACCTATTAAGTGAAGATCATTTTCACAGATCTAAAGGGTCTTAACCTTAGGTCTAGCAGACATCCATTTTCCCTGGGACATCTAGCTCCAAAAGATGTGAAGGACCTCAGGACTTAAGTCAGAATCTATTCATATGACAAATTCAGAAATCCAGGGTTGGGTTTTTTGTTTTGGTTGTTTTGCTCTTTGGTTGATGGAATATTTGAACTGTAACTCAAAGGGACATGTTATAAACATTTGCTACTATTGTTTGTGTTTTAAACATGTTATTGTTCTGTTTAAAGAGTAAAAGGAACTTCTAGTCCTGTGTTTAGCTAACAGTTTTTGTAACAAGAGTGATTTGTGTTTAGAGATTTAACTAATAGTAAAAAAGAGGAGCAACCATGTATTGAAGGCCAACTAGGTGCCAGGCTCTTGACGCTCCTCCTCAGAGGTGGGTCTTGCTATCTCTATCTTATAGAGAGGAAATCTGAAGCTCCAAGAGGATAAGTACCTCACTGGGGTTCCTGCTGTTGATTGGTAGAGTCAGCATTTGGATGCAAAGCTGTCTGGTTCCAAAGCCTTTGCTCTGTCCAGTCCACTGTACTCCTTCCAGGCTCAGTTCCACTTGCCAGACTTTCATCAGGACCCAATAGGAACGCTGCCACACAGTGTTCCTGGCTGTTGAGATCCTTTAAACTGTCCTTGCTTCTTGTCTTTGCAGTGACCCCGCTGCTTCAGCCTGGGTCCAGACGATAGAAGCTCTCTGCATGTCAGTTATTACAAGATGCTGAGTGTGAAACTTTTAATCAAGTGTTTCAGGGAAAGACCACATATGGAAACAGTTATCCAGATGTTATAAACCACTTTGACCAGTAGTTGCCAGACTACTGTCCAGGTGATGAGTACAGGACACCCCCCTCCATATGTGCAAGATGATCTGGAGGGACTGAGAGCCAGGAAATTTGGAACTACTGTTCTGCATTCTTCCCTGGAGGGGACATCAGGGACCTGTGTCACACACCTACAAGACCAAGTGTGTCCTCATGACTCAAGAATCTCCAGGCTGAAAAACACATCACTCATTTTCCTCAGGATCCCTAGCACTGTACCAGAAAAAGGGATGGGGCAGGGGCACTCTCCTCGTCGACTCAGGATTTAGGAGTTTGTCTATAGGTTATTTTCTTTTCCCCTACGACTTTATATATAGAAAGAGTGCTCTGAATCCCAGAGCAACTGAAATCACATATAGGATGCTACTGGGAAATAAAGAAGTGGTGGTGGCTGGACCTTTGCCATGAGGCCCAGATTTTGTAAGAACTATGGCACCATCCAGAAGTGGTAGAGCTTCCTGTGATTCACATAACTCTAATGACAGGAGTAACAGACTGTTAATAAAACTTTGTGCTTATTCATTTTATTTTTGGGATACTAAGGATTAAACCCAGGGACTCACACATGCTAGACAAGCACTTTACCACTGAGCTCTATCCCCAACATAAAACTTTATGACTCAATCCAGGTAACACAGCCTTTCGGTTTTGGTCCCAGTATGCTTTATTACTATTAGTTGTTAAACAAGGCCTGCTAACAAGGAAGCAAAATGGCATCAGGTAAAAAGCTTTAAAAATATAGATGTGCAATGTGAACTGTTTGCATTCAAATCCATTATTTTCTACCTGTGTGGCCTGGATGAGTTAACCTTAACTGACTTTAAACTTTAGTTGTCTCCTTTTAAAAAAAATGGAAATAATGGTAATACCAAATTTCATAGAGTGGCTGTGAGGAGGTTGTATGGTACTAGGGAGATGATGTACGTGAAGTGCTTAGCACCATGTAAGGGTGTCACTGTGATGATGGTGGCTGCTCTTGATCATTTGTTCTTAAAAAAAACTCAATACCTTCCTATTCGTGGGAATCTCGTGGTCTTCCTCCACTTGGGGAATGGTAGGGGCTGAAATCACTTGTGCTGAAACTCAAAACAATTGGCTAGTGATTTGGTCTAGAGAAGGGAAAGGCTGACTAGGAAGAGCTGAGGGCCAGCTCGCACTATTTACACTCACACCAGCAGACTCCACTTGTCATCTGGTCCAGCCAGCTTGATTCAAAAAAACCAGCCTCTCCACAGGAATTTCACACATGCAAATGAGGATTTTGATGGTCCTTGTAAAATAACCTCTAGTTTAGTCTGAACAGTCCCTGCCATTTGAGAGCCAAGGTTGCCAAGATGAGCCGAATTGACTGCACAATTGCTCTAGTCTGAACCCAGCCTCAGGAACCACAGAGGCAACAGTTTTCAACCTCCCAGTCCTGCAGGCCCCTCCTAGCATTGCTGCCCAATGAGTGAGCCCTTTGGTTATTTCAGTGCAGAGTGAGTCAGACAGCACTTAGGACTAGGAAACAAAAGGGAACCCACACTAGCTCCCATTTTTTAATACTATAGTCAAACAAAAATGTCAATGTAACCCTTAAGAATGAGAGTCCTTGGTCTATAAAGCCAGTCAGTAGAACCCTTTTGAGGCATACCCATTTGTATGTTTTTCTCGATACATTCAAAGTGTTGGGTCTTCTTTACCTGTCTGTAAGTATTGACTTGCCTCCCTAAGAAGCATTTTCTCTTAAAAAAAAATTCTTTTTTTTTTTAGGACAGTGAAATATTCAAGTTCTTGGAAATATTTAAGCACAGTTTTGCTTTGTTTTATCCAGTACATCTGGATTACTTTTGCCCTAGGCAACGATCCATTAGCATCACATGAAACAAAACTATGTTGTCTTCAAACTATATTTTTGACTGAAATTTCCACCTTAAGGAAAATGATATTTATATGGTTTGATGCAGAAAAGACTCATTCATACTCTTACTTCTTGGATGGCTCCTCTGTATTGACTTTTCTTTTCTTTCCTCCCCTCAAATATGGGACTGTCCCCAGAGAATGTCTTTGGTATTCTTTCCCAATCTCAGTGCTCCTGACCACAGAGATCTTAGTCATCCCTATTGCTTTACCTGTCACCTCCAGCCAGGTGCCATCCAGAGTGATGCCAAGAAAAAGAGTAGAAGAATGATCCCTGCATCAAAAGCATTGAACTTGGGGAGTCCCACGGGACGTCCAAGGAGAAAAGACCAGCAGATCCATGTCTCCAGTGCACACAGAGACAGTCTTCAGCAAAAGCTCCATTCATCTTTCTCTTGTCTGTAATTATGCCTTGAAAAAGCTCCTGTTTTAATAAATCACAGGTCATATATGCTTGCCAGAGAGGCTGATTAAGCAGATCTATTTTTCTGACTTTTTTTTTTTTAACCTGTGGGGTCTCCCATTTCATGCTTCTGTTTTTCCAAGTATATTTTTACAATATCCTAATAAATCTCTATGCTATAGGACCATGTGGACATGAAGATGGTTTCAAGGTTACCATGAGTACTGTACTGGTAGGAAGCATACGGCAATGCTTCACTGTCAAGGACACAGGGAACTGACTGTGTGAGATTCAAGCCAGGCTGCTGCTTCTTCACTTAAGAGATTCTGGTGGAGTGTCAGGGGCATGGAGTCTCCTAGCCACTGAGCTAGGAGCAGCAACAACTCCCTCATTTGGAAAATGACATCACTTCTAAAATAAAAAAGTAAAAATTCTCAGTGTCCTAATATCCGTAAGTATCACCCATCTGCAGATGTAAACAAGTCTCATTGATATCAACTCCTTAGCTCCTTTCTGTTTTTTCATTTTTTTAGTACCAGAGATTGAACCTCAAGATGCTTAACCACTGAGGCACATCCCCAGCCCTTTCTATTTTGGAATAGGTCTTGCTAAGTGGCCCAGGTTGGCCTTGAACTTGTGATCCTCCTGTCTTAGGCTCCTGAGCTTCTGGAATGACAGGCATAAGCTACTGTACCTGGTACTCAGCTTCCTTCTTAAAGCCCATCCACATCATCCTGAGAACCCATGTCCTGTGTAGGTTAATATATTGATATCATTTTTTTCTGGACTTACATTCTGTATATATTGTTTTGTCATCTTATTTTTCACTTTTTAAAAATTGTTTTTTAGACATTCATGGACCTTTTTTAAAGTTTATTTATTTATTTATATGCGGTGCTGAGAGTCGAACCCAGTGCCTCGCACATGCTAGGCAAGCTTTCTACCACTGAGCCACAATCCCAGCCCCTTCTTTTTCACTTTTAAGTGTACTATGAACTTTCATCAATGGGCAAGATATTTTTCTGTAACATAATTTTTTAATGGTTATATGGAAGTCCATCATGGTGGTTTGTTTAACCAGTCCTCTATTATAACTTATTCCCCCAAATAAACAATTCCATGGTGAATGTCTTTGTATTCATTTCTAATTATTGTCCTGAAATAAATATTTTGAAATGAATAAATGATAGAGGGTTTATTGTAAAATGTCTGCTATAAATACATAATGATAATAAAATTGTGTACTATTAAATATTATTCCATTGGATGACAGCTCCTTTGGAGAAAATGTTTGAAAGCAAAAATGGTAATGCTTGAGCCTTGAAAAAATGTGTTTTAAGAAATAAGAACCATTCCAAATCTGTCAATACAAAGAAACAAGTTTGAAGTTTTGAATCCTCTTTACAATCTGACACTTTTATTTTCTAAAATTTAAATTAAATAAAATATTCTTATGTAGAAATTGTAAACTTCTATTGAAGGGACAATAATATATGATTTGTTTATTAGTGATATGTACAAGAAGCTGTGCCAGGTCAGACAGACATTCTGTACTTTATTTGAAAGCTCAGCAATCTAAAGTTTGCTAATTCCCTGCCAGAGATATTTTAAAGTCCTAGTGGTCCATAAAGGACTAAGTGGAATGTATGACTTGTATCCTTCTCTGGATTTTAAGAGGAAGGAGTTGTCACCGATATATTTTGACCAAATGCCTTATTAAAGACACCACCAAGAATGGAGCTTGGAAGCCAGGGCAGAGCAGACACCCTGGCAGCTCCCTCATCTGTGCTTTAATAACTCACTGGCGACATGATGAAGTAGTTTATGTTCCAGACTTTGCCTCCTGGTATCTAGATTTTTATAGGTGTTTTGACTGAGGTGTAGAGGAGGCATTTTTTTGGCCGCTGATTTCTATTCCAGATTGTGGGATGTGAATAATTTGGTAAATTAACATCAATGGGTTAGACTGTTCTTTGTTACCAAAAGCCCCTGGGCTGCCTGTTCCACTGGATGGTCACATTAACTTGCAACCACAGGAGGATGGCTGCTGGGCACATACGCCCAAGTTAAATTTCCTTTTGCAGGTTTCTCCCCCTATTTTGGATATTCAGGTAGCCACTAAAGTCTGAGGCAGCTCTCTCTTGTGCATTCATAATTCTGACCAAACCTAGGGCTTCCAAAACTAATATCGGGGAGGAAAGATCCAAACCTTAGTGCTTTTGTGGCTTTTTTTTTTTTCTTCCTGGGGCCAGTTTTCGGCCATGTTTCCAATGATCAGTCTGTACTGCTAGTTATATACCAAATACATAAACTGTGTGTGCTACAAATGATGTTTTTCTAGCCTGTCCACATAGCCTATTAAACCAGAGTTGGCAGTTTTCCATCCTTGAGGAGAAGCATTTGGCATAAATAATATTGTCATTTGGGAAGGCTAGACATGATTTGAAGAAGTGACCTTGTATAAATATTGTCTGAGGTATGACTGAAGCTAAATTATATGACAGGGAGCTAGTATAGTCTGGGCTCTGGGCCCTCCCGGTAATGAAGTTGCTTCTTGTAGTAATGGAACCATCTGAATTGAGAATGTAATCAAATACATCAGAGGCTGTTTAAAACACAGGAACAAGTTTATTTATGAGCCCCCGAGATCCAGAGGATGGCAAAACAGTGTTGGGATTTCTTTATTGTTTAAATGACTTTGTCTTTTTAAGAGACAAGATGTCCTAGAAAGTGTCTCTGTCCTTGCCACAGAACTGCCCTCAGTGTTGAGACTGCTACCCAAGCCAAGAGTTTGTTGATCTCCCCACCCACGTGTAGGGTGAGCAGCTGGCACTGAGCACAGTCTTGGGTATTGCCAGACTGTTTGTGGTTGACCTGGTGTATCAGTAGCACAATATAGTCCCCCTAAAGACAGTTAGTTTCCATTCTCTCTTTCAACACCCTAATTTAGGATTTCATTTCCTCTTTCCTGTCCTGTGTTGCTCTACTGGTCTCTTAATTATTCAAAACTCTTCCTCTTTACTTTCTCTTTCTTCTATTAATTGATTTGCCAGGTTTGTCTTTAAAAGGCATGGTTTTATTTTCATCAGCCTATTTATCCTTTAATTTAACAAATATGTATTGCGTGCCAACGGCGTGTCCAGCATTTTGCTTCCTGCTACCATAAGGTTTACAGCACAGTGAGAGAGACAAATATTTGACAGACAATCACTAGATGTATAATAAGGTAGCGTGAGCATTCTATAGGCAAGAAACAAGATTCTTTGGTGATATGAAACAAAGGGACTTCACTAATGAGTGAGAAGAGGCTCTCCTAAGGAAACAATCAGTATATTGCTCTGTGAAGCATGTGCAGGTCTTAACTGGATGAAGGAGGAATTGGGCAGTGGGGTCAAGAGAGGGTGGGTAGAGCATTTTCCAAACAGAGGAAGGGGCAGGGAAAGTCTGGGGTAAGTATGGCCTTATTGCTTTAAGGGGTTCGCGCTGCATGGGTCCTCTCAACGAGTTGGGGTCCAGAGAGACGAGGGTCTCCAGGGAGGAAGACGATATGGGGTCTCTCTGGATGGTGGCGATTCGTGGGGCCACTGCACCCAGACCCCAGGGTGTAGGTAAGAAACTGTTCTGCCCCAGTGAGACACAGAAACACCAGAGCGAGATGCAGAAACACCGTTTATTCCAGAAAGTACAGAAGCTTTATATGCACTCCTGGACCAATCAGGTCCAAAGGTTACAAACAAAGGAGTGCCCTCTGTCAAGAGCACAGTCTATTAGCATAGAATGGGGAAAGATGGAAGGGAGGGGTTGAAGGTATGGAGATGCTCCTACATGGCCTCACCTGTGTAGTGGAGAAAAGGCCATTGTGGCTGGTTAGGGAGCATGGCCTCACCAGGAGGGCTGCCTAGGCCGTGTTAAGAATTGTGGTCTGTATTCCATCAGCAGAGGGGAGTCATCAAAGAGTGTTTAAGCAGGGCCACAGTTTGATCAAATCTGTATTTTGAAAAGATGACTGGGGCTGGGCAGGACTGATTGGCAGTAGTCAGAGATCAGACAGGAGAGATCATGTTGAGAGATCAGAGAGATCTGGTTGAGAGATCAACCAGATGTTAGCAGTGAAGGGGAGAAGTGGACGGATTTGAGCATTGTTTCTATGGGGAGACACAGAAACTGAGATGAACTGCAGATAAGGAACAAGGGGGAGGCAATTGTTAAAGATGACTGAGAAGTTCCGATTTGTGTGACTGGCTCTGTTGCACATTTACTGGATGGGGGAAGAGTGAAAAGAAGAACTAAATTATGGGGGAAAATCCTGAGCAAAGACCTTGAAGCAGGAGCACATCTCCGTGACTTTTTGAAGAGCAGACAAAAGTACAGGCTGAGTATTCCTGATCTGAAAGTCTGAAATCAAAATGCATTAAAATTCAAAACTTTCTGAGCACCAACATGATGGCACAAGTGGAAAATCTCACACCTGACTCATGGAGTCACAGTCAAAATGCAGGTGTACTAAAAATGTTATGTAAGATTGCCTGTATGTGAGGCTCTGTATATGAGGTGAACATGCAACATAAATGATTTCTGTGTTTAGAGTTGGGTCTCATTTCCAAGAGACCTCATTATGTATATGAAAATATTGAAAATCTGAAAAAAAAGAAATCCATAACATTTTTGATCTCAAGCACTTTTCAGATAAGGGATACTCAACCTATAATAGAAAACAAAGTCCAGAAGTATGATTGGAGAGAGGTAGATCAGATCTTGCAAAGCCTTGTAGGCCACTGGAAAAGAATTGTAGTTTTTAACTGGGTTGTATGGGCAGTTGTTGGAGGGTTTCAAGCAGAGGAATCACATGATCTGAATTATATTTTTGAAAGATTACTATGGCTGCTGTATATAGAAAAGACTCCAAGGGGACAAAGTCAAAACCAAGGAGACCATTTGGGTGTTGAGTACTATAATCCAGATGGAAGATGGTGGTGGACTTAGATCAGGGTTATATCCTGGATAGATTCTGAATATTGAATTAGCAGCATTTTCTGATGGATTGGATATCGTGAGAAAGAAAGAAAAGAATGACTCCAAGATTTTGGATTTAGTACTGGAAAGGTGGTTGCCATTTACTAAGACATAGAAGATCTCCAGAAATTTAGGAGTTTGATTCTGAATGTTAGGTTTGAGATCCTTAGTAGATATCTCAGTGTAAAGACTGAGTAAACTGTTGGATATATGAGTTGAAATTCAAAGGAACAATCGAGAATAAAAATAAGAATGTGGGTGTATTTGAGGTGAAGGTAAAAAATATTCAAGCCCTTGGGCAATCATTAGTTCACCAAATGAATAAGGACAACTATAGAAGAGGAACAAATGCTGAGAAGCTAAGCATAATAAAGGTATTTTTAGTCAGTAATGTTGAAAGTCAACATCACTAGTAATAAGACATGGCGACATTAGGTATACCCCAAAATGATGTACCAAAAAAGGCACAACATCACTTTTATGGTATTCTTGTCAAAAAAAAAAAAAGCATAATCTTAATCTAACCATGAGAAAGGATCAGACAAATTCAAATTAAGGGACATTCTACAAAATAACTGACCAGTGCTCTTCTAAAGAGTCAAGGTCATGACAGATAATGAATGATTATGAAACTCACAGATTGGAGAAAACTAAAAAGTCAACAGAGTGCAATATGGTAACTCAGACTGTATCCTGGAACAGAAAAAGGACATTAGTGGAGAAGCTGTTTAAATTCAAATGAAGATTATAGTTCAGTTAAGAGTAATGGACCAATGTTATTTTCCTGGTTTTGATCATTCTGCTAGGACTATATAAAATGCTAACATTTAGGGAATCTTGTTTTCAGAAATGGAGAAACATTCTGTTGTATTTTTGTAACTTGTCTGTAAGGCTAAAATCATTCTGCAAGAAAAAATTAAAGAAAATTAAGTTTATGACTTTTAGGCATGTGCCCCCAAGAAGGTAGCTACCCTCAGTCTTCCAGTTTAGCACAGAGATGCCGGGGAAGTAGCAAGCTCACCCCATAGAGATTTCAGACTGTGTTAAAGACTTTGAACTTTAAGAACTGGTGAAGGATTAGGAAGGGTATGTGCAGGAAGATGGGAAAATAGACATGTTTGTTTCAGGCAAACACAGACAAGAAAACAGAATAAATGCTGGGTTAGGCCCCAATTCAGGCAAACACCCAGTTTCTTTCAATTATTCATCTTGTTCTCCAAACAGAATTGACCATGAGTTAGCTCATGACTCACAAGGGTGTTAGCACATTGTAACGTCTGGCTGGGAAGATTGCTCAAATCCCAGAGGATTATCCTGAGGAGCCTGGCAGTGTCCTGTTTTCTCCTCAAGTTCAACACACTTGTGGAGGGGATTTTTAAGCTCATAGGCCTGAAAGGTAAGTTGTAGTGCATTATGTATATCTGACCGTCCCTGTCTGGGATGATTCCAGAACAAAGATGACAGCCAGACTTCCATACCAACCTGCAATGCCTGAGGAAATGCCTGGAATGGACCTAGGAGGACTGAGGGAGACTCCCCTGCACCTGCTTTCCCAGCCAACTCTAAGGAGGGTGAAGGAAGCATTAAAGCGCTGTCACAGCTAATTCCCCAGGCTATTGGAGATGGCACCTGGGAAATGCTAACTGTAAAATTACATTTTAAATATTAGCTTTGGGGAAATCACACAAGAGATTCATAAAGAAGACAGAAGAGTTTCTTGAAGTTGGAGAGTCTGTGCCCTGACCAGAGAAAGGGTGAATCACTGAAAAAATTTACCCTTTAACTTCCTAGCTGTCCCTTGGGAAGCAGGCCAGGAATCAGGGAG
>CM053405.1:45587079-45632698 GCA_028644305.1 Xerus rutilus | reverse complement strand
GGTAGTGCCCCCAGGATACTAGCAGAAATGATTTGAAACTTCTTGAGAGGAACTCAGCTTCAGCCCAGGCCTCAAAGAATTTTGCAGATAAAGTTACAATGAATATGAGCTACTCTTAAGAAAATAAAACTTAAGAAACAGACTAGGAAAATAGGACACTACAAAAATGAGAAAAAAGTGATAGCAGGAACAAAACCCCAGTTTCCAGCCATCAGAACAATCAGACAGACCATGTGACAATGCTGGTCAACTGAGTCAGGAAATAAAAGACTGTCCTGGTGTGGTGGCACATGCTTTTAGCAACTCTAGTGGCTGAGGCAGGAGGATTGCAAGTTCAAGGCCAACTTCAGCAACTAAAGAAGGTTCTAAGCAACTTAGTGGGACCCTGTCTCATAATAAAAAATAAAAAGGGCTGAGGATGTGGCTCTTTGGTTAAGCTCCCCTGGGTTTAATCTCTAAAACAACAACAGCAACAAAAATTGAAAACATCAGGGAATACAAGTGAATTTGAAAAAAGAATCATAATAGAACTTTTGAAAATAAAAATATTAATTCAAAATTCAATGGATAAAATTTTTAAAAAGACATTAAAGCTAAAGACAAAATTGGTAACTTGGATGTTTAGAAGTGACAAAATTAGGACTGAGAGTATAGCTCAATGGTGGAGCACTTGCCTAGCGTGTGGAACCCTGAGTTTGATCCCTAGCACCTCAAAACAATGACCACTCCCCCCCAAATTAAAAACTTACTTAGAATTCAGCACAGAAAACAAGTAGATAGAAAACATGAAAGAGATTAAATGGAAATATATTGAAAAGATGGAGTATACTCTTAATTAAAGCATAAGGAAACAACAGAAAGAACATAGAGGTGACTATATCTGAAGAATTAGTAGTTGATATTTTTTTTTCAGAACAATCTGAAGACTATAATCTTCAGGTGCAAGAATGATACCCAAAAGGATTAGGGGGAAAGCTACACATAAACATTTGATAGTAAAACTGCTGAATACAAATAATAATAATGATAATACAAATAATAATGATTACAAATAATAATGAATACAAATAATAATGATAAGATGATGAGGAGTCTGATGATAATGATGGTGATGATAATGATATAAAAAATAGCAGAGAGGATTGTGCAACCACTTTGGAAAACAATTTGATGGATCCTCAAAATGTTAAACATCGAATTATTATATGATCCAGAAATTCCACTGCTATGTACTCAACAGAACCAAAAAAATGTTCACATAAAACTTGTAGATTAATGCTCATGTAGAATTGTTCATAATAACTCAAAGTGGAAATAACCTAAAAGTCCATCAACTGATGAATGAATAAGTAAAATATGGCATATTTACACAATGAGGAATGTTGCTCAGCCATAAGAAGGTTAACTGACACATGCTCTAATATGGATGAACCTGGAAAATATTATGATTAAGTGAAAAAAGCCAGTCACAAAAGGTCACATACACTGTATGATTCCATCAATATGAGATGTTGCCAGAAGACAAACTCACAGACACAGAAGGTGAATGCTAGGTTGCCACAGGGTGATGGAAATGTTCTAAAAGATAGTGATTCTGGGCTGGGGTTATGGTTCATAGGTAGAGCACTTGCCTAGCATGTGTGAGGTACTGGGTTCAATTCTCAGCACTGCATATACATAAATAAAATAAAGGTCCATTGAAAACTAAAAAAATATTCAAGAAAAAATATAGTGATCCTGCATAACTCTGAATATAATAAAAAACCCTGAATTATATACCTTAACATTTAAATCTATGACATGTGAATTATATCTTAATAAAGTTGTCATTAAAAAGAAAACAAAGAGACAAAGCAGATTGGCTTCAGAGGACCAATAGTTACAATGAAAATTAACTTTTCTTCAAAGCCAGCCTCAGCAACGGCGAGGTGCTGAGCAACTCAGTGAGACCCTGTCTCTACATAAAAAAACACAAAAAATAGGGCTGGGGATGTGGCTCAGTGGTCGAGTACCCCTAAGTTCAATCCCTAGTACCAAAAAAAAAAAAGAAAATTAACTTTTCTCAGCAGCAACAGTGACAGCAGAATAATTGTACAATACTATTTCCAATGTTCTGTTGACTTAGGACTCTATAAACAATCAAATGTTATCTTTCAAAAATAAGAATACTCCATGGGGCTGGGATTGTGGCTCAGTGGTAGAGTGCTGGCCTCGCATGTGGGAGGTGCTGGGTTCGATCCTCAGCACTGCATATGAATAAATGAATAAATAAAGGTCAGTCAACAACTAAATAAAAAAATTTAAAAAAAATAAGAATAATCCAAACTGAAAAACTTGATCATCAACATATTCTCATTAATGCATATCCTAAAGAATGCCCTTTAGGGGCTGGGGTTATGGCGCAGTGGTAGCGTGCCTGCCTAGCACACGTGAGGGACTGGGTTCGATCCTCAGCACCACATAAAAATAAAATAAAGATATTCTGTCTGCCTACAACTAAAAAATAAATATTAAAAAAAAAAGAATGCCCTTTAGGCAACAGGAAAATGATTCACTACAGAGACGATCTGATGCAGAGAAGGAATTACGTACAAGGATATTCTTAAGTATGTGGGTAAAGTTAAGCAAATTTTATGTCTGTAAAACCATCAAAAACAATGTCCAAATTGTGGAGGAATATGTTTTAGATAAGAAAAAAAAAGATAAAAAGAAAACCAATCCAAAAGAAGGCAAAGCAGAGTGGGGAGAAGTGGGAGAAAAAGTGAAACAAAAAGCATATAATGCCATAGTGGAAATAAATTCAACCACAATGCATTTAAATGATCCATAATTTCAAGTAAAAAGACAAAATCACATTACTACAGAGCCATACTAAAAAAAACAGCATGGTATTGGCAACAAAATCACATTACTACAGAGCCATACTAAAAAAAAACAGCATGGTATTGGCAACAAAACAGACTTGTAGACCAATAGTACAGAATAGAAGATGCAGAGACAAACCCATATAAATACGGCTACCTCATACTAGACAAAGGCACCAAAAACATGCATTGGAGAAAAGACTGCCTCTTCTACAAATGGTGCTGGGAAAACTGGAAATCCATGTGTAACAAAATTAAATTAAACCCCTATCTCTCGCCCTGCACAAAATTCTACTCAAAGTGGATCAAATACTTAGACATGAGAACAGAGACTCGGAGCCTAATAGAAGAAAAAAGTGGGTTCATATCTTCACCATGTTGGTTTAGGAACTAACTTCCTTAAGCAGACTCCTAAAGCACAAGTAAAATCAAGAATCAATAAATAGGATGGATTCAAACTAAAAAACTTCTTCTCAGCAAAGGAAACAAGAATGTGAAGAGAGAGCCTACAGAATGGGAGAAAATTTTTACCACATGCACCTCAAATAGAGCATTCATTTCCAAGATACATAAAGAACTCAAAAAAACTCAAGACCAAAACAAAACAAAACAAAACAAAACAAAAACAAAAAACAAATAATCAATAAATGGGCTAAGGAACCAAACAGACACTTCCCAGAAGAAGAAATACAGTCAACAAATCTGTGAAAAAAGTGTTCAACATCTCTAGCAATTAGAGAAATGCAAATTAAAATTACAATGAGATTTCATCTCACACTAGTCAGAATGGCAATTATCAAAAATACAAGCAACAATAAAGGTTGGTGAGGATGTGGGGAAAAAGGCACACTCATACATTGCTGGTGGGATTGCAAATTGGTGCAACCACTCTGGAAAGTGGTATGGAGATTCCTCAGAAAACTTGGAATGGAACCACTACTATTTGACCCAGTTATCCCACTTCTTGGTTTATACCCAAAGGACTTAAAATCAGCATACTAGGGGCTGGGATTATGGCGCAGTGGTAGCGTGCTCGCCTAGCACGCGTGAGGCACTGGGTTCGATTTTCAGGCACTGGGTGCTGAAATTTTCAGCACCACATAAAAATAAAATAAAGATATTTTGTCCACCTACAACTAAAAAATAAATATTTTTTAAAAAAAATCAGCATACTACAGTGATGCAGCCACATCAATGTTTATGGCAGTTCAATGCACGATAGCCAAACTATGGAACCAAACTAGATGCCCTTCAACAGATGAATGGATAAAGAAAACGTGGCATATATGCAATGGAATATTACTCAGTCTTAAAGAAGAATGAAACTATGTCATCTGGAGGTAAATGAGTGGAGCTGGAGAATATCATGTTAAGTGAAGTAAGCCAATCCCAAAAAACCAAAGGCCAAATGTTTTCTCTGGTATGTAGATACTAATTCATAATGAGAGGTGAGGTGCGTAGGGGAAAAATAGGGATACTTTGGATAAGGCAGAGAGGAGTGAAGGGAAGGGAGGAAGTATGGGAGTAGGAAGGATAGTAGAATGAATAGGATGTTATTACCCCTGTACATGTATATGATTACATGACTGGTGTGATTCTTCAACATGTACAGCCAGAAGAATGAAAAGTTATACTCCATTTATGTATGATGTGTCAGAATGCATTCTACTGTCATGTGGAACTAATTACAACAAATAAAAAAAAAGACTACTGACAGATCACAATCCTTGATAAGAGTGCAATTAAAGTATCAAATGAAGAGAGATGCCTACATACTTGAAAATTTTTAAAATTTCCTTATAACCTGAGATTCAAGGAGAACTAATAATGAAAATGAAAAAAATATTTAAAACCAAATAACAGCAAAAATACTACATATTTAAACTAGTGGGTTACAGCTAAAGCTATACTTAGAAGGAAATTAAAACTTTAAAGACTGTAATTACATTATGAAAAAGTAAAAACTTCAAATTACCAAGTTGGCCATCCAAGTTAAGATATTAGGAAAGAAAAGGCAAAATCAAACCAAAGGAAGTAGTTGGAAGGAATCAATAAATTTAATGGGGAAAAATGAAGTAAATAAATCAATGACACCTCAAATATATTCTTTGAAAAAAATTAATGAAATAGACAAACTTCTGACAAGATTAGATATTTCTGACATCAGAATTGAAAAGAGAGGCATAATTACAATTTATGACAACTAAAATTATGCAAAATTTAACAAATGAAAAGAAGACAGTGTGGACAACTTTATGACAATAAATTTAGAAATTTAACTGAAATGCATTGAGTCTTACAAGAGTAACGTTTACAAAAATTGATTCAAAAAGTAGAAAGTCTGAGGAGACCTATAATAATTTTTTAAGTTGGATTAGCATTTTGAAATCTTTCTACACACGCACACACACGCGCACAAGTGCGCGCACATGCACACACATGCACGCACGCGCATGCACACGCATACACACGTGCACACACATACACACATGCATGCACACAAGCAAAAGAAAACAAAACAAGAACCAGTAGAACCCGCATGATTTAGAAAAAACCGTTGATAAAATTTAACATCTATTTATGAAAAAAAAGAGAAGAAAAACGTAGAAGGGATATAACTTGGTATAAATTATAGATCTTTTTGAAGAAATTAAAGAAGACCTAAGTAAATAGAGCTACATAGCAGGTTTTGCAATGGAATGATTTAATAGTTTAAGTAGATATCTATAATATAGATATATTTAAGTATATATATAGTATATATAGTGTACTTAGTGTGTATATATATATATATACTAAAAATTAATTCTAGAAGTTTTATGGGAGAGTAGAGGCCTAAAATGGCCAATGCTCTCTGGCAGAAGAAAAACTGGGCCTATTTGCCCTTCCAGATATCAAAACACAACAAAGCTACAGGAATTAAATCAATGTGGTATGGACGCAGGGACAGTTACACAGTTAACAGATCGATGGGTCCTAAACAAACTTTTCCAAGTACACATGGAAACCCTAATTAAGACAGAGTAGCCATTATAGGTCAATATGGAGAAAAATAAATGGTGTTCAGACAATTGGTTATATATATGGAAAAATCTAAAATTAAAACTCTCCTTATACCATACACATATATCAAGTTCAAGTAGAATAAAGACAAATATGAAAGGAAAAGCTAGAAAAACTGTTAGAAGACAAATTGGGTGAACACCTTTATGATACTCTAATGGCAAAGAATTTTCTAAAGCTAGCTAGAAGACCATAAACCATAGAAGAAAAATTAGAAAATTCAATTCTGTTAAATATTTGTCATCATAAGATATATACATAGAGTGAGAAAAGAAGTCATAAAGACGATATTTTAATGCATGAAATATAAAACCAGTATCCAGAACATATTAAAAATTCCTACACATCTATAAGAAAAAGACAGACAATCCAATAGAAAAATGGGCAAAATCTCATTTATGTAAAGAACAAAAGTCGGCCAAAGGAAGTATTATATTTTAAGACATGGCAAACTATAAAGAAGAGCAGGAAATGAATAATGGAAAATTCACATGCTGCTTCCCAGGCAGGGAGGAGAGTGTGATATGAGGGGAGAGAGGTACCCAGAAGTCTTTGCCACTCTGATAATGCTCTGTTTCTTATCCTGTATGGGGTCACATATTTCATTATTATTCTTAAACTCTACAGATAACCTTTATTCATTTTTATCTATGATATATTTCCAATTCAATGAAAACTCATCTAATATTGTGGCAAAAAATTGAAAGATATGAGACACGTAAAATGCCAGACATCTAAGGAGTTCTCAATATGATATGTGTCTAAATCTAAAACACAGAATGAAATGACTCTTCCATGAGACAGGAGGGCATAGAAGGGTGGGCTGTGGGCAATAGGACATGTTTTCATGGACCCACATGTGGGAGGCAGAGACTCAGATGTTGGCTGGAGCTTGTCCAGCACTTGAGGAATTTGCCAAGTGAACAGAGCAGATGCATTTCAGAGAGTGGCATGTCTACAGCCTCCTAGCATCACTGCCATCAAAGCAGTGAGCCTCAAACTCTTCTTGTGTATAAATGAGCCACGGGACATTACACCCTTGACGAGACTGCTATAATACCAACTGCTCAGAAGAAGATGAACTGCCTCACTGTATGCTGCTCCAGCCATCAGCCCTGTAGAGATTCAGGAGGGAGTGAGGTGGCCGCCAGACAGTACACATCCATCTCATCCCTGCCCATAGGTCTCCTACATGCTGGCTGAAGACTAGGTGGCCCTCGAGATCTTTTAGAACAAAACTTGATGGAGCATCTCATAAGTGCAAGACACTTTGCTAGGAAGTATGGATTGAATTGTGAATGTGACCTTATTTGGAAATAAGATCTTTGTAGATGATCAAGTTAAAATGAGGTTCTTATATGAGGTATGAACAGTGTTCTTATAAAAAGAGGAAATTAGCACACAGAGACATGAAACAGGGAGAATACCATGTGAAGACTAGAGTCATGTTACCACAAGCCAAGGAATTTTCAGAAGCTAGGGGAGAGGTTGCTATAGACTGAATGTTTTCCCCTGCAAATTCACATACTAAACTTCTAACCACCAATGTGAGGGTATAAGGAAGTAGGACTTTGGGGAGATGGTTAGTTCATGAGGTCAGAGCCTTCATGAATGGAATTAATGCCCTTATAAGAGATCCCAGAGGAGCTGGACAGTGGTGCACACCTGTAATTCCATCTACTCAAGAGGCTGAGGCAGGAGGATTGCAAGTTCAAGGACAGCCTGAGTGACTCAGACTCCGTCTCAGAAACAAAAAACAAATAAAAAGGGCAGAGGTATAGCTCAGTGCTGTTGAGCACCCTGGAGCTCAATTCTCAGGGCCAAAAAAAGACTCATGTGCCCATCATGAAAGGGCACAGCAAGAAGACTGCTGCCTGTGGACCAGGACGTGGGTCCCCACCAGACACTGAAATCTGCTGACTTCAGGAAATATGGACTTCTCAGCCTCCAGAAATATGAGAAATAAATTTCTGTTGTTTATAAGCCACCCAGTCTATGGTATTTTGTTATAGTAACCTGAATGGACTAAGAAGAAGGCCTGGAGCAGATCCTTCTGCAGCAGCTTCTGAGGGAGCAGGGCCCTGCCCATACCTTGAACTTGAATTTCCAACCTCCAAGAACCATGATACTGGTTTAAGACAACCAGTTTACTTTGGCAGCTCTAGGATATGAATACAAATGGACAGACATTGAAATGAAAAAAGATACAACTTCCTGCCCCTACGAGCTTACTGTCTAAGGTGAGGCACGGACATATGCTATTTCAAGCATAATGAATTAAGATAATAAAAAAATAAAGATGTGTTCGAGGTTGTACAGGCTATGGAGTGAACACTTCTAACTGTAGAGTACAAATATATAGCTGCATATTTTATTTATTCTTTCTTTCACATATTGGTTATTCACAAGGAACTGTAGAATGTATTCATTAAGTATATAGACTTTGGAGTGAAATGACCCAAGTTCAAATTTCAGCTCCGTTTGTTTCTAGTCATGTGATACTAGGCAAGTTATATATTTTCATTAAGTTTCATTTCCCCATCTATAAAAGAGGATAATCATTCCTATTTTATGAGGTCATTATATGGATTATAAAACACATGGATAATATATAGTATATATACAATATGTATATACACAGCATGCATATACACAATATATATAATGTGTATATACACAATATGCATGTATATATATGCACACACATATCATATATATACACAGTTGGCCTTTCATATCCATAGTCTCCAAGTTCATGGATGAAATGAATGGGGTAGATGCAGACAGAAGGTGACATGTGAGATGAGTTTTGAAGGTCAAGTAAGATTAAGAATATTGGAAAAAATTGTCTGTAGTGAACATATACAGGCAATACAGTATAAAACTATTTACAAAACATTTACATTGTATTAAATTTTACATCTAGAGATGATTTAAAATATATAGGAGGATGTGCATAGGTTACATGCAAATACCACACCATTTTATAAAAGGACCTTGACTTTCCACAGATTTTGGTATCCATAGTGGGGTGGATGCTAGAATGAATCTCCTGCAGATATCAAGGGTGACTGTATGTGTGAATGTACATATATACACCTATGTGTATTTGTGTGCCTTTATACAGTTCCTATCATATAATAAGCCACTGTAAGTGTTCCATAAATGGGCATAACTATCCCCTGCAGCAGCACCACCACCATTACCATTCATTCCAACAAAAGTTTGTGTCTGAGCTAGGTGCCGTGGCGCAAGCCTGTAATCCCAGCACTTAGGAAGACTGAGACAGGAGAATTGCGAGTTCAAAGCCAGCCTCAGCAATGGCGAGGTGCTAAGCAACTCAGTGAGACCCTGTCTCTACATAAAACACAAAATAGGGCTGGGTATATGGCTTAGTGGTCGAGTACCCCTGTGTTCAATCTCTAGTACCAAAAAAAAAAAAAGTTTGTGTCTGCTTATGAGCCAGAAGCCATGTTAAGGATACAAAAATAAGGCAATGATAATGGTTTCTACTTTCGAGACACACACAGTCTAGTTCCTTCCTGTCCTGGGGACAGATGTGGAAGTAAACAATTATAAAATAGAATAAGTACTGATAGAGATAGTTGTCAAAGGAGGGCAAAGTTGGGAGTATCTCATCCTGAACGAGGGATTGGGGTAAGTGCAGAGAAGAGGTGACGTGTGAGATGAGTTTTGAAGGTCAAGTTTGTCAGGGAGAGAGTTATTCCAAGGAGCATAGAGGAGTAGGTGCAAAGGCAAATAAGCAGGAGAGAATGGGTGACACTGGAGAAGGGCAAAGCACAGGATTCTGAGGCAGGAGAGGGTCTTTAAAAATGGGAAAGAGTCACATTGCAAAAAGTTTCCTATGCCATTCCAACGAGTTTGGATATCATCTGTTGGCAATGCAGAGGTTTTGAGGGACATTTTGCTTTTGTATAGCAAATAAGGAAGTGATATGGTAAAACTTGCTTTGTGCCATACCGCCCTAGCATTAGTGTGGAGGACAGAAAAGTGGAAGGGAAACCAGTTAGAGGTGGTTAACACATTAGTCAAGACCACAAGCTGAAGACTAGGACTGAGTCAGTGGTGGATGAGTAGACTCAGGATGTAGAAAGTAGTGTCAGTTGACATCTGGGATGCTTTATGGCTGCCAGGCATTTCCCAGACACTCTTTCTATGTTGGGGAATTTCCCAAGTCCTGAGTCCATCTTCCTCAAGGAAGAAGCCAAAGACCTTCTTTCCCAGTTTTCTTGGCTGATGGGTAGAAGTCAGCAAAATGGGCCCTGCCCATCAAATGCCTCAAGAGCTTTTTGGAAGCTAGATACATGAAGAAGGAGCTATCACATGGAATGCACTCTGACAAGGATGGTGGTGGAACATTGAGTTTTGACAGACAGCAGTCCTAAGCAGCTATTTTTTACCCCAAAGTTGCTATATAATCTTTGACTATAGCAAGGTTTCCACTGGACAGCCTGGCAGGGTGATTTGGACTTTGTTCTTACAAGTAAAGCTTTCAACTCACGCCTGTGGCTCTCCTGAATATCCTGTGTGTAATGTAATAATAATTAATTCTTTTCTTCCCCGTTAAAGTTGAATAGCCTTTGTTATTTGCAATTAAGAACACAATCTGAGACGAGTAGAAATGACAAGATTCTTTTGTTGTTGTCAGTACTGGGGATAGAACCCTGGGCACTTTATCACTGAATACATTCCCAGTGCTTTGTATTTTTATCTTGAGATAGGGTCTTGCTAAGTTGTTGAGGGTATCACTAAGTTGCTGAAGCTGGCCTTGAACTTGTGACTTTCTGCCTCAACCTCCCCAATAGCAAGGATAACAAGTATATATCACTGTGCTTGGCTTAAAGTGACAAGATTCAATGATAAGTTAGGGACGAAAAAAGGGAGAAATTTAGAATGACACCCAGATCTCCTCTCTTTTGTGTGCTTAGGTGAATGATAGTGCTGTTAACTAAGCTTGGTGATGGTGGGGGAAAGGGTAGTTCATGGAAGAGAATGGGAAGTAATAATGAGTTTATTTTTCAACATTCTGAGTTTGAGTTTCCTTTGGGATTTCTAGTTCAAAGACAGTAAGGATATGCATCTCAATATCAGCAAGAAAGGCTAAAATCAGATTTAGGACTTGTCAAGATATACTTACTAAATTAGTAGTAGTTAAGGACATACAATGTGCCAGACACTGAGGAAACAACTGAATAAGGCAAAACCCCTGCTCTCATAAAACTTATAATCTAGTGGAATAAACCAGGAAGGAATAAGTAAACAAGTTAAGGTGAAATATAATCTTGGGAGCAATGAATATTACAAGAAAATAGAGCACAACAAAGACACAAATAGTGGTGTTTGGAGGTGGGGTTGAACAGCTATCTTAGAAAGGGTCTCCAGGGGAATTCTCTCTGAGCAGGCAACATTTGGGGAGAATTAGAGACTGAACTCTGCAAATGTGTGGGGAGAAAGAAAAGCAATTTAAGCAAAGGGAACAGCAATTATGAGGAGAAAAATAAGCTTTGGGTATTTAAGGAACACAAAGAAGGATAATGTGGCTTGAGTGAAGTGAGCCAGAGGAGAGTGGTAGAAGATGATAGAGAGGGGGGCAGGGGCCAGATCACCCAGATTCTGTATTATTGACCACAGTGAGGGAGCTCTATTTCATTCTGTTTGGTGAGAAGCCATTTAGAGGGTTTTGAGCAGGGACAGAAATGAGGTGGCTTATGTTTGCGAGGTCACAGATGCCATGCCGAGTCTCTGGGAGTGCAAAGAGTAGAAGAAGGTAGATGAGCAGGGAGGCTGGTGCTGCAACTTCTGCTGCAAGTGATGGTGGATTAAAGAGGCGCTGAGCATAGTGGTATAGTATTTGAATACTGGATGTCTATAGAAGGTATGAGGTGGACTTGCTATGGGATTTTTAGGGAGAAAGGAATCTAGGATAATCTCTTTGTTTTTAGCCTAGGGAATTAGGTGACTGCTGGTGGGATTTGCTGAGGTGGATAAGGGCAGGCGTGGGGAATGGTGGTGGAAATCAAATATTGTGTCTGGATTTCAGTTGGAGATGATAATAGACACCCCAATGGAAAAGCTGGGGCTAGATTTATCATCATTTCAGAGACAATATTTCAGCCGTAGAACTGGATGAGGTCACCAGGGTGAGTGTGGCTAGAGAAGGGGACTTAGGATGGAGCCTTTTGTTCAGGCCCATGAGTAGAGTTTAAGTGGATGAGAAGGAGCTACCTGAAGGAAAACCAGGAGACTGTTCTGTTTCAAATATCAAGAAAGAAAAAGAGTAGGTTCAAGATGGAGTGATCAATATTTTTAATTTTGTTGAAAGTTTGAGGAAAGAAAGGTCTAAGAACTGGCCATTGGATTTGGTGGCATGGAGATTATTGGTTGAACCTTGACAAGTACAATTTAAGGAGACTGCTGGGGATCAGCTATGTCCCCAGGGGGCTCAAGAGCAAGCAGAAAGCCAAAAGTGGGGTCAGTGACTACATGGCTTCAACAAGGGTCCACCCGATGGCTGTGGACGAGTGTTTAAGTGCATAGTTGGTAGCTGAAGTTGTGGGTACAGCTGAGATTTCTCAGAGAAACTATATAGATTGATATGAGAAGTTGAGGATGGAAACTTAGGCAGTACCAGGAGACAGAGACAACTTCCTTAGAAGATAGATTGAGATGGATTTGCAGGTGCAAGAAACAGCGGGAGAGAATCATGACCCAGAAACCTTGCAAGACAGGAGAGGTTGTGAGGACAAGGTGGTCATCCATTAATCTCCAGAATATATAAAGAACTCAAAAAACCTAACACCAGAAAAACAAATAACCCTATCAATACATGGCAAAGGAACTGAACAGGCACTTCATAGAAGAAGAGATATGATTGGTCAACAAATATTTGAAAAGATGTTCAACATCTCTAGCTAATTGCTAGAAATGCAAATTAAAATTACAATGAGATTTCATCTTGCTCCAGTCAGAATGGCAATTATCAAAAATACAAGCAACAATAAAGGTTGGTGAGGATGTGGGGAAAAAGGTACACTCACACATTGCTGGTGGGATTGCAAATTGGTGCAACCACTCTGGAAAGCGGTATGGAGATTCCTCAGAAAACTTGGAATGGAACCACTATTTGACCCAGTTATCCTACTCCTTGGTATATACCCAAAGGACTTAACATCAGCATACTACAGTGACATGGCCGTGTCAATGTTTATAGCAGCTCAATTCACAATAGCCAAACTATGAAACCAAACTAGGTGCCTTTCAACAGATGAAAATGTGTATATATACACAATAGAATATTACTCAGCCATAAAGAAGAATGAAATTATGGCATTTGCTGGTAAATGGATGGAACTGGAGATTATCATGCTAAGTGAAAGAAGCCAATCCCCCAAATATGCAGATCTGCAAATCTCTGATATGCAGATGCTAACACATAGTAAGGGTGGGGAGGGAAGAATAGAAGTTCATTGGATTAGACAAAGAAAAATGAAGGGACTGGGGCGGGCATGGGAATAGGAAAGACAGTAGAATGAATTGGACATAACTTTCCAATGTTCATGCATGAATACATGACCAATGAAACTCCATATCATGTACAATCACAATAATGGGAAGTTATATTCCATGTATGTATAATATGATAAAATACATTCTACTGCCATGTATAACTAAAAAGAACAAATAAAAAAAAGCAGGTGGGACAGACACAAAGGACCTGTGGAGCTGGCTGTTAGGAAGTTTTTAGTGATCTCAACAGGGCATTTCAATGGCAGGGGAGGTGGAGGTGAGGCTGTGTCCTGTAAAGGAGGAAATGGGAGGTGAGGAATGGAAGGGATAAATTCAGATCTGTGTTTGAGAAGGATGGAGAGAAAATTTCTACAAGGAGGCATGATTGAGGGAAATTTTTAGTTTTTAGAAAGAAGAATTTCAGTATAAACCTATCCTGAGAGGAAGAAGTCAATGGAAGTACAGAAGTGTCATTAGATGACAGATGAAGGACGGAAGAGATGGAGTTTAAAGTGCAGTGTGAAGGGTTCATCTTGAAGTGGGGCAACTTTTCCTCTGAGATGGAAGGAAGGAGGCAAGAATGGAAACAGATGCAGTTAACAACACAAGTGGGAGGCAGGAGGATCTCACATGGTGGCCTCTATGCTCTCCCTAAAGTAGAAGGCAAGAGCCAATATGGTGGTGGGCATCAGTAATAAGCAGAATGTGGCAAAGAGATCTTTAAGGGTGCTATGCCAGTATGTTCACAAATAGCATAATCTCCCTAACTTTTTGGTGTTCGTATGTCTCAGTAAACCTCACAATACCCATCTAACAAGCTGTTGCCCTCCTCTCTCCTTCCCCCACAAATTCCGTTTCAAATCCCACCTGTAGCCTTGGAGAGGGTCCCTGTCCTGAGTGAGTTATGGATGGAATCTTTATCTTTCCTCTCTGGCACAAGTCTTTCCCCAGGAGATCTGTGCTGAGCCCACCGTAAGTAAAAATATAGAAAATAGGAAAAGCAGAAAACCAAAGCCAGAAAATTTAAAGTCAAGAGCACAGCAATGCATTATAATTTTTTTAAAAGTTAAGTTATAATAGATGGGTGCTACATATTTTAGGATTTAAACTTCTGTAAGGCAGCAATTGTTTTTGTTTTGTGTCTCCTTAGGAGGCAGTTTAGAGAATCAGAATTACTGGCCTCGGAACCCTACTTCTTGGGTCCAAATTAGAAATGAGTCATATTGGGTGTGTTATTAAATCTCCCAGTGCCTCAGTGTCCTCATCTGTAAATTGAGAATTATACTAGAACTACTGCCTTGGAACTGTTAGGAAGATTAAATGACTGAATATGTGTAAAGACTTCAGGATGGTGCTTGTGTTGAAAAGTAGTTGCTAACTGCTAGCTGTTAGTATTATGTGCTCTGAAAGAATGAAGGCTTATTGTGGATCCCACACAGTAAATACTCAAGAGGAGACTAAAATACTACTAGAAAAATATTGTAGGTGGACTGTTGTATTGGGTGGGAGAGTGAGGCCCTGTATCTAACATCTTCTAATATTAGATTCGTTTTCTTTCTACCAAGCAACTTCTCTGCTGCCTAGGCATGCACTGTGTTGACCTTAGGGCAAGATGTGTGGCTGGTGAATGGGGAACTTCTTGGCCTCCTGCAATGCTGCACCCCTTCTTGCCCTAAATGCCAATGATCTGCTGTGCTCCCTGCTCATCTGGGTTCCCTTTGGGTATCCAGTCCTCCTCTGGGTAAGTTCATATGCAAATCCTATATCCCTCTGTATCAGCTTGACAAGCACCCTGTCCTGAGTTCTGATTCTTCAAGTGAGAGTCTTTGCCAACCAGCTGACTGGAAGAACTAACTAATCTCTAATCCTTCCTCCTGGGTAACGTTTGCCTTCAATGGAGTTCCCTGTGAAGAGACAGCAGGCTCCGAAGTGTGAGCCTGCTAAGGGAGGGCAGGGAAGGCAGAGCCTACACTGGTCAGATGAGTGGAATTTGGTCCTGTGGGTTCCCAGGGCCCATCCTAAGGGCTTGGAGTCCTTGGGAGGGTTAATCTAGAGGGTATTAAATTGATCTGAACTCTAAACCCTGGAAAACAGAGGAAATGACATGTACAGGTACTGGATTTGCACTGTTTGGGTGCATTGTTGGATTCCAATTTTTCTGAAGAGAGAATATAAGATCTTTTAAGTCTGGGAACAAGAACAGCAAAACTACTTTGGAGCTGGGTTTAATGTGCTGCTATCCAGAGGAGACCCTACATCTCTCATGGTAAATGTGTGTGGTTTTTTCATAAAAATACACACAAAGAAACTATGATAACGCCTAGCTGTTGTCACTCTCTCAGCAATTGACAGCGTCTTTTATAAGTGTGTCCTTCCAGAAGTCACTGTATAAGACATCTCTCTTCTCTGTCCCTCTCTTACTTCGACTGTCAGGAGTGTGGTTCTTGCCCAGGTATTTGGTTGGGGAAGGGAGTGTCTTGCAAGGGAAAATCCCAACACTTTCACTGAATCTCTGTGTAACTAAGAGATCAGCCAATAAAATGTTCAAACCCTCTGCCCAAAGAGACACAACAGGAAATTGAAATACACGATTTCCACCTGGATATCAAATGGGGGAAAACTAAGAGCTATAAAAGATATTTTGGGACAACTGAAGAAAGTTAAATATAGATTATATGTTAGATTGCTACCCAGTATGGGCTGTGGGTCAGGAGCAGCAGTGGCAGCATTGCCCGAGTTTTTCTGAATTCTTCCCAGTAGAAGAATTCAGAAGCATGTTTACAA
This sequence comes from Xerus rutilus, assembly GCA_028644305.1. Classification (NCBI taxonomy): domain Eukaryota; kingdom Metazoa; phylum Chordata; class Mammalia; order Rodentia; family Sciuridae; genus Xerus; species Xerus rutilus. The sequence goes on along the minus strand of CM053405.1, from coordinate 45,616,460 downwards.
CCCAGACTCTTGGATGGCCATGGATTGTCTTTCTTGAGCCATTAGAATCTTCTAGGCTGGATAGGCCAGGCATGAAGACATATGCTACACTGGAAAAGGAGGAATGCTAGAATAAAACCAAGCCCCAAGGGATGGGGCCTTTGAGTTCCAAAGGTGCATAGGGATTCCTTCCCACTATGGGACAAGTCACCAAGGCTAAGAGTTCGGGATTATTGCCTAAACTCTGTGGGAATTTTCCCCCCCTCTTGGATGACAGTTTAAAATTCCTTCCTTCAGATGTTGTAATTCCCTTTGGTATCCCCAGCCCTTTATCAAAGCCAGACACACCCCTACAATTTTGTCTGTTGGCGACAAGAAAGAAGGGGTAGTCGCCCAGTGTAAGTGGCCCTTTGCAGAGGTAGCCGCGGTTTTCAGAAGAAGAGCTGAGCTATTGCCAGCTCCTGGGTCTCCCTTGAAGTGCCTGTCTCCTCAGAGGGTCTGAGTGCCGTATTCAGGCTTATTAACTATTGCTGGGATTTTTCTCTAACTGCCAATTCACATAAAGGGAAGTGGTAAGGACGGACCTTCCCCAGTGCCTGTGTATTTCTGTAGCTCTAAAGGATATTGACTCATGGTAGGGCATTTATTTCAAATAAAACTCAGCACAAACCAAAAAGACTGGAGGAAGTATCTCCGCCCACTCATATTTCCAAATTCCATTCAGGTTTGGAACTTATTTGAACAATTTTCATTTTGAAAACATGAAAGGGTGGAAGAATCCAGCCTCTTTCTGCTAACAGTAGACAAAGATAAGCATCTCTCCACAAAGGTACAGGATTATGTTACCCTTCTGGAATCCTGGTAGCCAATTCAAGTTGTTTTTGAAGCACAATGCTACCCATGAGGCCTAAACCAAAAGAACCAGACATTCCAGATTGACTCAAATAATTCCATTTTTTAAATGTAATGTTCTGGCACCTCTGTGATTTCCATATTTGTTCCAGTTTTCATTACACCCTCTGATACTGAATGGTAAGATCAAGAACAAACTGCTTCATTGTTAACTCAGCTTCTTTCCTACCTTGTGACTATCAGGTGTAGGACACAGTTTGTCAGGAATTAAAAGAAAGCAAAATTTCCACTCAAGAGTCTCATTCTCTTTTCAACGAGGGAATGGTTTTGTGGTTTATTATGGGGAAGAGGAAGTCTTAGAAAAAAGCGAAAGGAAGAAAATTCTCAATGCAAAATGTATCTTTGATGAACTTTTAATTTCTGCATGATTAGGGAGTTACTAAGAACCAAAATAAACCTACTTTTTATTTCTCACTGTGTCTTATCCACAGGGAAAGAAAATGACATTACTAGCTGTTGGGCCATGTGACTGTCAAAATACACAGTAACTTGACTTTGAAGGCAAGTTAAGAACCCTTAGAAACCCCAAAATAGGGAAAGTTAAGTCCTTTTGATTTTCTTCAGATCGATTTGGAAACATTCACAGCTTGGAGCTGGGAAGTCCGTCCCATTCTCCATGTAAGATAGCTGTATTGTCTCTGACTCCACAAAACAAGTCTTTCCAACCAAACTGGGAAAAAGCCCTCCCGTCCCATGTCTAGTCTGTGCAAGCCAGACTTTATCAGTTTTTGGTACTCTGTGTGATAATTACCCCTTGCCAAACATGCTTGTCTGAATTATTCCATAAAACACACTTGATAAATGGGCTTATCAAGACCATTATGTCTTGAAGAACTTAAATTAGTCCCAGATGATTTTCTTTTCAGTTAAAAAATAAATTTAAATAAAATGTAAATGTAAACTTATTTCCAACTCAGAATCCCATTTCTACCACTGAAGCACATTTTGGCACTAAGTGCTATATTTATTTTTGACATTTATGACTTTTGTGCTTGTTGGAAACAAACAAGATCTCAGGTGGCTGTATCTGGTTTTTATATTTATGACTCTTCTGTATTTGTTGGAAACAAACAAGTTCTCGATTTTCTATCTGTAAAATAAAATAAGAACAGCTGCATCATGAGGATCTTAGGGTAATTAAATAATAGACATAAAAGATACATAGTGGGTGCTCCATAAATATTATGTCCTAATTCCTTTAGCTCTGCAGTAGATAAACACAGGTATGAGCAGTTGATCTAACTATATTAATTTCTATTTTCAAATTAACATTTTTCATTGTAAAATAATGGATTTCAATAGCAATTCAGAGTAAACTTTTTGTATACTAACTGACTTTTAAAATTTGGGATGGGGTTCTGGGAGTATAGCTAGCTCAGTGGCAGAGCACTTACCCAGAAAGTGGGAGACACTGGGTTTAATCCTTAGCACTGCAAAATATAATAAAATTAAAGGCTCTTCCAGATTTGTTCATAGGGACTTCTGCTTGTGCAATACTACATATCACTCCCTTTGGCTCCCGATTCCTGGGCTGACAGAATCCTATATAACACTTTTTTGCACTCTACATTTTCTTGTGGACAGCTTCCCCTGTCCAGAAACCTTTTCTCCCACTCCTTTTATCATGGTCTCATTTTTCCTGTAAAGCCCTATGCAAATATGGTCTCTTCTACAAAGTTACTTCTGATTCCCTTGGTCCCAAAATAGTCTCTCTCTCATAGTCACTCTCATGACACTGAGTCTTTTTTTAAAATATACTTTTTTTTTAAATACCATTTTAAATTTAGAATAGGGTTAGATTTAGGAAAAGCTGCAAAGATTGCATAGAGAATTCCCACCTACCCCTAAGCTGTTTCCCCTAATGTTCTCACCTTACATTACTATGGCACATTTGACACAACTAAGAATCTAATATTGGTATAAACATTGGGCACTTTTCACTTAAATACTAGCTGCCTGTAAACTGTAAACTTCTTGAAGTCAGGCCCCTGGGCCTCTAATTTTTTGTTTCTGTAATATGCAAAAACTTAACCTACCATGAGCACCAGGAGGACACTAAAACAATGTTCATTGAATGAAGGAGTAATTACTTTCATTGCTTTAGTTGCCAAATTCAACAAAAGCCCTCAGTTTGTTTGCTTTTGTTTGTTTTAGGTAAACATAATGAAGTAGGACATATATAGAGAAAAAAGTGATTTTAAATATAGAGCTGAATGAATTTGTACAAAGTGAACACACTCAGGAAACTATCACCTGGTTCTTCAAAGAACATTGCTTGTTTCCCAGAGGCCGACCATGCACCCCTTCCTGGAACCACTACCCTCCATCTTGACTTCTTACAGTGCCCTGCCTTTTATTTTAATAATAGGACACAGCGTCACTGCCATGCTTATAATATGAACCACTTTTACCTTGTTATTATGTCCATGCAAAGTGGCTTGAATCTATTTTTAAAAATGTTCTGCTTGATTAAAGGAAGGACAATGCTAGTAGATTTTCCAGCAACTAAACAATGTCCATTGTCTTTGTAGTTTATATAGTATCTGCATTAAGGCTCAGCTTGTGGTTGGGTGTACCCACACTGGGCCAAAGGACAATTCCAGTCCTGACAACGTCACTCAGGCCAGTGTAGGAAGCAGGACATAAACCATTTTTTTGTTTCTGTTCCCTTAGAAACGCGTGGAACAAAATAAAGTTTGCCAAATGGAAATATACAAAACCACTGAGGAAATAAATGTTATTTTTAAGCTTCTGAGAGGCTATCACAAATAACTGGGAGGAGAGTGGAAAGAATTCAAAAAGTGGATGACCTTTTAACAAGACAACACAGCCGGGTCAACAAGTGTCTAGAGAATGTTGTGACTTGGAGGAAGGGTGCCGAGGGCCCAGCCTCGGAGGGACTGAATTCACTGGACATAATGAGAACAGAGCTGGATTGCAAGCAGGAAACTATCCTTCAGAAACAGAAGCAATGAGAATCCCAGGAGACGCAAAGAACCAAGCAGACTTGGAGATCTGGGAGCTAGTGGGTTTGCTGCCGGCAGCCACGTCTGAAGTGCTGCCTTCAGAAGTCTAGGTCTCCTCTACTTTTTTACAAATGTTCCCCTGTGGAGACATGGTGACCTACCTTCTAGGTGGAGACCGCAGAGGCCAGCCAACTGGATTAGTGCTGATCCCAGAAGGGGACAGGGAGACCAGCAGGCACCACTTCTGGGTCCAGAGGGAAGAGAAAGGCTACCATGGCCTGTCTCTCCCTTCTGGAATTACATCATTCCTTCACTGCCAGTTCTTAGACGGCTCAAGAATTGGCAGGCGCTTTGCAAAGTATATGCCATTTACACAAATTTGTCTGCTTTATCATGCATATTGAATCAAGACAGAGAATCTAGCCAGTTGATCATTCTAGTTTTCCTTATAGATCTACTCAGCATTGAGAAAACTGGCTCAGCTGGAGACCAATTTTGTGTCACACTTTCTCTCATAAGGAAAGTCACTCCAGATCAAGCAAAGAGAGAGGTGCCAAGAGTGGCTTTTCCAGCTGTAACCTGTGTCATAGATAGTCACAGCTCTGAGCACAGGAGCTATCTACAATGTTTTGGTATTAGTATAAGAATGAATGTTGCCTTTCCTTTACTAACCAGACTAACCAATATTAGTGTATAGACCTTCTGGACAAAAGACCACCTGAGGTGAATTTATTCTTCAATCCCCAGCCTTTCTTTCACCATCCCCTTTCATTACCACAACTTTCAGTCAAGGTGGTTTGCAGGTGGTAAAGAGAAGGAAGCTTATGCAGGAGCTCCGAGAGCCTTTTTTAAAAAAATTGGTGCATTATAATTATACATAATAGTGGGATTTCTTGTTACCTATTTGGACATGCACATAACATAATTGAGTCAAGGGAGAAGTTTTTGAATGGCTCATGGCCTCTGTTTATTCTAAATATCTGGAATCTTACAGAAACTTCCTATAGCTCTTTCATGAAGTGGGACAGTGTATTAGCTTTCTGTTACTGTGACAAAATACGGGAGAAAAATCAACCTAAATGGGGGAAAGGTGAGAAAGCAGGCAAATTCATGTAATTGGTATATACTTTGCAAAGTAGCTGTCAATTCTTGAGTCATCTAAGAAGTAGCAGTGAAGAAGTGATATAATTCCAGAAGGGAGAGATGGGTCATAGTGGCTTTTACTTCCCTCCGGAAGAAGTCAGCCCCTCAGCCTGGGTGCTTGCTCTCCCCTTCGGCTCCAGTTTCCATCCCCGCTGCAAAGCTCTCCACTTGCCACTGAGGCTGGGGCCTTAATTCAAAAGCATGAAAACACATCTTCAAACAATCAGATCCACCCTAGTTGTCTACTGCCAACAATATGGAAAAGCGCATAGTTTTCAAGTTCTAGTAACTCTAACACATACTGCATCCAAGACTTTGTTGGGCTTATGTGCTTCACTAACCTTCAGACTCCCACAAATTCGGGGAAGGATGAAAGGGATGGTCCACATAAACACCAGAGAGGCCTATAAATGGAAATAAGATTTAAGTACTTGAGGTACAGCCACTAAGAATACTCTATGAACTTTAAAGCAATGTTTGACAAAAATACATAAAAATTTCTGCTAAAGACAAACAGTTAGGTGAAAAAAATTATAAAATGACTGCAGCTAAGTAATGTTAAAGACCTGATAATCAATTGCAAAGGAAGAGAGAAAAGACTGGAAAGAAATGCATCAAAATTGACAAAGGTTGAGTCAGGAGGATGGGACTTTGGGTAATTGTTTCTTTTTTTTTTAATATTTTTTTTTAGTTGTAGATGGACACAATATCTTTATTTTATTTATTTTTATGTGGTGCTGAGGATCGAACCCAGTGCCTCACACATGCGAGACAAGTGCTCTACCACTAAGCCACAATCCCAGCCCAGGGTAATTGCTTCTTGTAATTCTCCACTTTTGTTTGTTTGTGGTGCTGGGGATTGAACCCAGGGCCTTGCACATGCTAGACAAGAGGTCCATCACTGAGCTACATCTCCAGTTGTAATTTTTCACCTTTTGAAAGAGCATGTCTTACATTTATAATTAGGTAAAGAGGGAAGAAAATCGTGAGCTTGTGCACTTAACCTGTCAACTAAAGCCATTAGTAGAAGTGCTAAAGCTGGATGCACCCTGTGTATCAGGGTGCATCCAGCTGTCCCTGGGGGGACGTAGCAGGGTCCCAGGGACAGCTCAAGATCCGGGCCTCTGCTCAGGCAAGAGACATCAAAGAGGGGCCTGTTTTATCTGTGAGCATAGATGATGGCACACTGAGAAAACCAGAAAGTGCCTACTAATCATAAAGTCAGAACTGATCCCTGAAAAGAAATTCACTTGGATGAGACATGAGGGTGCCCCAGAAGAACCTGCCTGCTCAGATGCCTTGCCTTGCCCCACTCCATCTCGCCCCAGAGGGCTTCTGGCTGACCCTTGCGACATGTCAGTGTGCAGGCTGACCTGCAACCAGTTCCCCACAGTCCATGTGCTCCTGGTCCTAGGTTGGGTTCCTCTCCACTCAGGTTCATTTGTACTGATTTGTAGTTGTTCACAAATCATTCTTTTAAAGATAACTACCAGTGAGGCTGGGGATACAGCTCAGTGGTAGAGTGCTTGCCTGACAGTACAAGGCCCTGGATTCAATTTCCAGCACTGCACAATGAAAGAAAGGGGAAAAAGAAATGGCTATCATTCATGGTGGTGAGAGAGTTGTTTGGCCAAAGTCTGTTTCAGTACTTGAGCCAAAATTGGTGAATTAGAGCCTAGACTGTTCATTGGAAGACACTTCCAGGGAGAGGCCATGCTTCTTAAAAGTATAGGGTTTTATAGCCACCTGTACTATAGTCACATGTTATACATGATTTTATTTTTGTTTAAATCATATTTAACTCTAGTCATCTTATTGTCAACACAGCAGTTGGCAACCTTGAGAAATGACAAGGAAGTTTTCTCAGTACATTGTTTGAGGATGTGTTATGGCTTGGATGTGAGGTGTCCCCCAAAAGCTCACATGTGAGATGATGCAAGAAGGTTCAGAGGAGAAATGATTGGGTTGTGAGAATCCGGACCCAATCAGTGAACTAATCCCCTGCTAGGGATTAACTGAGTGGTAACTGAAGTGGCAGGGTGTGGCTGGAGGAGGTGGGAATTAGGTGTGGCTTTAGGGTATATATTTGTATCTGGAAAGCAGAGATCTCTCTCTTTCTCAGCTTTCCGATCATCATGTGAGCTGTTTCCCTCTGCCACACTCTTCCACCATGGTGTTCTGCCTCACCTTGAGCCCTGAAGAATGGAGCTGGCCTTCTATGGACTAAGCCATCTGAGACTGAGAGCCCTCAAATAAAGTTTTCCTCCCCTAAAATTGTTCTGGTCAGCTTTTAGTCACAGCAGCAAAAACTAAAACAAGATGGCAGGACTTGGGTCTAGAGGCAGGCTGGAGGCCCATAGTCCCCACTTGGTCTAACCATGAGGATCTACAGGAGAGAGAGAATGAGTGCTTTGTAGGGCACCTAGCAATCTTGAGGAAGAGAGTTGCTGATTCCTGAGGATGCCCTCAGAGGAAATAAAAACCTTTGTGTAATCAGTCTTTCCTTGAAGAAAATCCTGAAAAAATTTGCATAAAGAGTTTCTTAGTGGAGAAAAGAAAGAGATTAAGGATGGGAGTAGGGAATGGGGAGGGAATACCCATGTGATGCTTCCCTAATCTTGTACTGCCTAGGTGAACTAGCCAAATTTCTACCCTGCCCTAACCTTGTTTCTTTGAGGACAAGAATCCTGTCCATAAGTTCCTCTTCAGGTGAGCGAGCTGAAACCAGTTGGATCTACGATGGTTGCCAGAGTCACAGCCAGACCACCTCTGACTTCACGATAGTTATAACCCATCTGGGCGTTAAGTGGCACCCCTCCCCCAGCACCATGACTGTTGAGAATTGCCGTATCCATGATGGGAGACCTGCAAAATGATCAAAAAGAGGTGGCGTCTGAACTCCCCCCAAATCTCTGCACATTTCCAGAAAAGACATGAATATTCCTCCCCTCTACTAGCCTGTCCCTCCTCCTAATTTCTAGTACCTTAAGCTCTCAACTCCCAATGGTCAAGAAGAATTGGATTTGTGAGTCTCTCACTTCTCCTATTTTTGTTGGGGGTGGGGGTTGTGGTGGTGATGGTGGTGGTACTTAATATATGCTCAGTTTTTTTTATTGGTTCCACAATTGTGAGATGGAAAAAGGACTCAACTTGGGGTCAAAAATTGGTAACATCCAGTGTTAATCTTAGATTTTGCAAAATCTTCTAAGAATTCTGGGTGAAGTTAGATGCTGATTTTAACCAGAGTAAATAGGAAGAAGAATTGAGCATATGAAGTGGGAAAATCACTGGGCCCCGCTCAGGAGAGTATAGGGAAGAGCAGATGAGGGAGGGACACCTCCATCTTGCTTTTAGGGCATTTCATCTTGCAGCAGATTGTTAAACTAACTTGGCCCTGTGGTCAGTCTTAAAGGTGTGGAGCCCCTGAAGCTCAGTGCCCCAGGCACCTCATCCTGTGTTTGTTGCCTTGTTGATTAGGCAGATGCTAAAACAGTGAACCACAGAGGCCTGGTGATTCAGTTGGCAGGATGTAGGAAAGGACCTGGAACCTGGAGATGGAGTCTGGTTCCAGGTGAGCAGAACTGGCAACTCTCAAAATTACACCCCCTACAGACTACCCTCCTCGTTTGTTTTAATCACACCAAGGCTTATCACAATCTTTTTATTTTCTTTCCTTTTTTCCTTTCTCTTACAAACAAAGGTCTCACTAGGGTTACTGGTACAGTAAATGATATAGCATGTTAGATTGCCTTGGCAGGGAAAAGGGCTTTTTATCTGCTTTTGATCACTGTTGGAGACTCAGACCTTTAAATCTTTTGAACTCACATCCATTGTTCCAGACTAGCTGCTACCGATTCTACACCCCTGTTCTTTCTTGATTATGTTTCTTTGGCTCAAATATGATGTCCTTGCTTTCTCTTGGGCTCAAGGGGCTGGGTGTAGGGCAAAAGGGTTTCTAAGCCAAAATCAGCAGCTTGATTCTCTGTGATGATTTGGAGCAAAGGGTAAGCAGCATCAATAACAACTGAGTTTAGGAGAAATAGCAGTAGTGTTATGTAGCTCAGGAAAGATAATCTAGTTCCAAGGCAGGGGAGGAACAGATAGGGATGTTTGGTAGCTATTCAAATAAGAGGTTCTCAAACTGGGATAATCATCAAAATTTCTCAGGAAACTTTTAAAAATACAGAGTCCCAAGGTTGGGAGTAGGGCAGATCTCTGTTTTCTTGGGGTTACTGTGACATCAGCCAAGGCAGGGCCACTGGCTTATGGTCTTGGCTACTTTGCGTCAGGGGCAGCCCTCTATTCAGGCAACACAGTGTTTTCCTGGGGGTGGAGTTGCTGGTAAGTTTCCCAGGTTCTGGAGATATATTTGGCTCAGTTTTCCAAAATTCTGTACTTGCTTCAGAGGTGGCCTTAAGATTCAAGACTCAGAGCTAGCGTGACCTGGGAAGAGGAGAGACACTCCTGGCCTCCCTAGTGGCTTAGCGGGTACTGAAAGGCATAGGGAAGAGTTTAGGTCAGACTCCATTTAGTTGGTGGCAGAGATAGAACTTGAACTTAGGGCCATTTTGACTGTCGAGTGTGGGCCTCTTTGATGTCAGACATCTCATTTTACAGGACTATTTAGTCTCAAAAGGGAACTGAACACAAGTTGAGGAGTTGGGATGGTAGCAATGGCAACAGTTTAGGGGATGAACGACAATAATGCTAATAGTGCAGGGGATAATCATGGGGGAGTCCAAGGCAGCTGCTCAGCTCTGTGGGCATCCTGCAGCTCAGCTATCATGAAGAATGGCAAGATAATCTTACAGGAGTCTAGAACACACAGTTAGATGTTCTGAGCTACGCTGGCTTTGACTGAAAGAGGAAACAACCATTACTAAAATTAATGCTACTGTGGTTAGCATTTACTGAGCACTGTGCTAACAACTTTACAAAGTTTAGCTAATTGAATCCACATAACCATCTTTTGAGGTCACTATATGTCCAGTTTATAGATAGGATCATGGGGGCTCAAGGAGTTTAGGTAAATCATCTAAGAATTTCCGGTTAGGGGCTGGGCCTGTAGCTCAGTGGTAGAATGCTTGCCTTGCACGTGTGAGGCACTGGGTTCGATCCTCAGCACCACATAAAAAAATAAATAAACAAAATAAAGTCATTGTAAAAAAAAAAAAAAGAATTTCTGGTTAGTTGGTGGCAGGGACAGAACTTGATTTTAGGGCTGTTTGACTCTAGAGTGTGGGCTTCTTTATGTTAGACATCTCACTTCCCAAGCCTGTTTAATCCCAGAAAGGAACCAGTTGTACACTGAAGACTTGGGGTGGTACAAATGACCACAGCTGAGGGAATGAATGACAACAACACTAAACAATGCAAAGAGCAATTAGTTTTTAAAACCTCACGTATTTGGGGGTTGTTGTTTCATAGCCTGAGAACTGAATAAGCCTATGACATATTAAAATCAACCTGGGGGTTAGGTAAGGGCATCATAAACCAAACAGTTGTCCTAGAGGATGCTTATTAAAATCACCTTTTAACACATAGCTAGGCATACCTCTCCAGAACCATTTAAAAGGAAACCAGTGCAATTTTGTTGGTATCACTTTTTAGCAGCGTCTCTAAAGTGCTCACAAATTTGGTTTGAGGAGATCGGTCATGACTTGGAAACCCTGTTGTCCTTGTAATACAGACTTGAGAGTCCACTGAGGGAAGAGTCAAGGAAATGACAAAGCACCCCTTGGAGGATGATGACAGAAATCTACGTCTGAAAATAATCACACCGTGGGGATCTTGGAGGATCTGCGAGCACTGCCCATTACTCACCAGTTGTAAGATCTCCCAGCATTAATCCGTCTTGGCAGAGGGAAGGACATTACCAAATGACTGTATTGCCTGCTGGCTTCTTCCAAACGCCTGGCTGGAAAAGTGAACCAGTAAATATTCACTCTGGAAGATGGGATTATTTCCTGTATAGAATCTGCCTCATGGAGGTCCTTCAGGCAAAGCAAATAAGGATTTAAATTTTTATTTTTGTTTTTGATCACATGTCAACAAACTCTGGAGTACCCAAGTTCTATTCTGGAAGTGATTCTCTTATGATTTAACCAGACACATGTAAGACCAATGACCACCAGGCCCATTGTCTAGCCTGATAGCAATTTTATAACACTGTAAATGCCAAAACTTGCCCCTACTATATTGGCTGAGAAGGGGGAAAAATGGTTTGTTTCTTGAAGGTACTTTAACATTTTTGGTTAATAGTTACATCATTTTCAGTACATAAGGTAGATAGAAAAAAGTCTACTTGTAAAAAAGCAAAATGAAAAAAGATTTTCTCCTTCTGTTGGTGGGATAAGATTTTGCTCACCAATAGTTAAGGAAAATATAGGATAAAGCACAAAGAAGGCAGACATTTAGATACTGGAAGACTTCTTTTGGCCACCACAGATTTTGAAAAGGCTGCCTCTTAGGGAGCTCTTTCCCCACCCGCCTTTTCCTTTATCTTCATTCTCAATGCTGGAGATTGGACCCAAAGCCATGAACATGTCAGGCAAGCACTCTATCACTGAGCTGCATCCTCGGTCTGTCCATTGGTTCTTAATGAGACTGTCAAGGGATTAAGAAGAGGGGCTTGGGCTGTGGCTCAGTGGTAGAGCTCTTGCCTAGCATGTGTGAGGCACTGGGTTCAATTCTTAGCACTGCATATAAATAAATGAAAAAAATAAAGGTCCATCAATGACTAAAAAAAAATTAAAAAAAAAAAAGAGATTAAGAAGAAAGCCATGTTATTAAACAATAAGCCCCAGGAGAGATGGAATGTGTTGGATATTTAATAAGTGAGAGAGAGTGTGGTAAATAAATCATTATAAAATGTTACTAATTCTGGTTAATGGAGAGGAGATTTTCCTTGGAGAGGAGACAATGAGTATGTTACCCACATTATGCATACAGAAGGGTTTGCCCAGGAGCTAGAGGCAGGTCATGAACCAGATTAGAATGCCATCCAGGAATATGTTGATCCCTACCTCAGTAGCTCATGGCAACCTTAAACCTGAGACCATCACCAGCCAATGGAAGATATACATTTGCTACTTATATAGTCCACAAGGCTAGGAGGAATGGCTTTGTTCCTCTTATAAGGGGTGGCCATTGGGTTGCAGGTTTGGTGAAGAACTGTCTTCCCCAGAGCACTTCAGATGTTGGGGGCCAAAGGCAGAGGGCTGTGGTCCTGGGCAGTGATTGCACTGAGGGCTCTTTAGTTGTATTGAGTTTGAATTCCTAGAACTTTTTCATATAAAAACACTGGGTCTCTGCAGGTGAGATGAATCATCACTTGGCCTAAGTCACAGAATCTTGTTACTAAATCTTAAGGCCTGTGCCCCACGTTTGCCTCCAAGTTTGTGGGGTGTTTGACTGGAATGTTTGTGTGGCCAACAGTAAAGTGGCACAGGCCAAGTCACACGGAACAAACACACCTACAGCTTCCACCCGCTGAACTTCTTGGCTCCAAGGCCCATTTTATCTCAGGAAGGATTGACTGGTTCCTTGGAACTGGAGTCTATGAGTAGAGTTCACAGAAAACAGGAGCAAGACAGTAATTGCTGGTGGGGAAAGAAGGAAGAGAGGATTAAGAGAGGTGGAAGAGAATTCTGGTAAGGTAGACTTGGATTTGGCAGGAAAATTTCGTAAGTGATCTTGGAGAGTTTCATAGAGTTTCAGTAGGAGTGTGAGGAGCATTTGGCCTGCTAGCAGATGAGGAGATGGATAGTGAAGAGAGAGGGAAGGAAGAGTTGTGCAGAGGAGTGTGTACAAGGTCCCTGTCTAAAAGGACATGCTTCATTCACATCATCAGCAATATAAATTTGACATTTATATTGACAAATTTTCCTGCAAATTCAGAAAAGTGTCTTGTTTAAACAAAGTCAGTCTATTACCACACTTTTTTGACACTTGGGAGTAAAGTGTCTTGGGAAATGGGTACGTTTAACCAGTTCACACAAAGGTACTGTATGGGCTGGCAATAACCCTGAGAAAAGTGTACAGTACTCAGAAGCCATTGCAGGTAATAAATCACATTAGAGCAGTAGAATCAATGACATACCCGAAAGAAGAACTCCTTTTTATTTCCTACCCTTATCAATAGTATGGTTCAGATGGAGACATTGAAGGTTAATATTTTTACGGGAGATAAGGAAGAGATCAATGGAAATGAATTTGTCTTAGCCTGTATTAGAACACAAGTACTTTATGTTCTGAAAATTCTGAAGGATTTTCTTTTGCAATCTGATCTTGTCCCAACTCCCATCCATTAGTGCATGACACCATTTCCTGTGGTTGCAAGATACTAGAGAATGAAAAAGCGAGAAAGAATGACTACTCAAGTCAAATCCACTTGGTTTAGGTCTGAAATCCTTTATTTTTTTTCCAAAAGGAGTATTCAAAGCAAGTTAAATACAAATTTGGCTTTCATTTATGACACCTTAGGAAATGAATGGCCTCTACTAAAATTCTCCCAATTTCTTATTTTCTTTCCCATATTCTTGGTAAAGAAAAGTTTAGGAACATGAGTTGAGCTTAAGACAAATGAAACCACAGTACTAGAGGAGAGGTGCAGGGGGCCGGAATCCACTAATCTTTCTTGTAGGTATACTTTGTACTGCCAAAAAAGAGGCACCAAAGAGATTATGGGTGGAGAACAAACACTCTAATCTTGATGTCATAATGTAGGGCATTCCACTGATTAGCTTTTTGAATAACCAGTTTGCTATCTACTAACTTTGAGGTATTTCTTATGAAATGATGGACATCACAAGAGTATATTCAAACACCTGGATAAATCACTCATTGTTTCAGTGAAATGAACCATTTTGTCCTATCTGATAAACAAGCGAATGGCTTAGCCTTGGAGCACTAGAAAGACTTACCAAGATCATTAATTATGTTTCCCCATCATGTAATCATTGTGTTCAGGAAGGGGCCGTGCTGGGACTTGAGAACAGACAAGCTCTCTGATTTGGCTTATAGGCTTCTCAGGTTAGTTGCTCAGATAGAATTTATGCAGTTTCCGTGAAAAATTCTGCATATCAAAGAATACAGTGAACTTGCTCACTTCATAAAGTAATACTGAAGTGAACATGATCCTTGGGTAAGAAAGAAAAAGTTTCCATTTTAGAGTTTTATGTTCATTATATATATTTTTTTAAAATATTTTTTTAGTTGTGAATGGATCTTTATTTTATTCATTTATTATTTGTATGCTGTGCTGAGGATCGAACCCAGTGCCTCACGCATGCTAGGCAAGTGCTCTACCACTGAGCCACAGCCCCAGCCCCTCATTAGATATTTTTCATTCTTCAGCTTTCTTCAGTTTCTCTCCAAGACTGATCTTCAGAAAAAAGTCCTCAGAACTAGTTGAGGAGTTATATTAAAAAGCAAAATCAACAGATTTCTGGACCTCAATGTAGACCGATGGTCTTGTCATTTCTAAGGCTTGGGAAACTGATTTTGACAAGATTCCAAACCCATTCATCTCCTCCAGGTGATTCTGAATCACATTAATACATTTATAATCTCACATTTTATGTCGTGTGTACAAGGATGGGGGGCAGGAAACCATAAATAGAGACAGACTAGCCTCTATTGAAAGTTTTTCTCTATTGAAATGAGCAAGGAAGTAGTTGGAGATAACCTGGGTGTGTTTATAAAGGGCATACAACTGGTTGTGTAGGCTGATCGACCTTGGGCTAAAAATGTTTGAAAGTGCAAATTTTCAAAACTGTGAATTGCATGGGTGTTCAGAATGCCTTTTAGTAAAATGCAGCACACCCTGTGTGTTAATCAGCTTTCTGTCACTGTGACAAATACCTGAGAAAAATAAAGTTAAAAGGAGGAAAAGTCATTTTGGCTCATGGTTTCAGAGGTTTCAGTCCATGCTTATTTGGCCATATTGTTTTGGGACTGTGGTAGCACCACACAGCATGGTGGCAGTGCATGGCAGAGGAGGCTGCTCACTTCATAGTGGCCCAGAAGCAAAAAGGGAGAAAGGAAAGGGCTTGGATCCCAGTATTACCTTCAAGAACACACTTACAAATATCTAACTTTCTTCCACTAGGTCCCACCTTCTAAAGGTTCCACCACTTCCTGATAGTACCACAGACTGGTGACCAAGTCTATAACACGTGGGCCTTTGAGGGAAATTTAAAATTCATACCCTAGCACCCTGTTATATAACTATCAAAGTTGGAATCCTAATAAATTGGAATTTGTGACTATTTCCAAAGATAAATGTGATTTTTATCAAATAATATATCTGAAATTTAAAAAATCTGTGAAATAACTAAACTGAAACTGTACATTCCAAAGTTTTATAAATTAAGGATTTAAAAAACATCATAAGTGCTTGGATTCAGCCTTTAAATCTTGTCTATAAAAAGGTGTTTTAAGGGCTGGGGTTGTGGCTCGCTGGATTTGATTCTCAGCACCACATATAAGTAAATGAATAAAATAAAGGTCTATCAACAACTAAAAAAAGAATTTTTTTTTTAAAAAAGGAATTTTAAAATGCTAATCTGTCAATAATGAAGATATGCTACAATTCTCAAAATTTCATTTCATTTAATTTATTTATACCCCTATGCATCCTGGTTTACAATTTATATGGCATTAAATCAAATGTCATTAAAATATTGACTTTACAGACTTTTCACTAAAGTTATATCTGTTGGATAATCCAAATCTAACATTCTTGATCTCTACTTGAAACTAGATTTATTTAAAGGGAAATTAATTTAGGTAGCTCTAAAATGATTAAGTAGTGTGAAGATGAGGCTTTTGTTTGTGGTCTCCATGTTCCCCTGCCTGTAGGCCTGGCAGTGGCCTGTGGATGGGAGGCTTCAGGGAGGCATCTCTTGGGGCTTCCCTCCAGGTCTACTACTGTGGTGAGGCTGCCGGCAGCTGCTTTCCCAGGCCTTCAAGTTTCCAATCTTGGGGTGATGTGCAATTTTACTCCCTTGTCAAGCCCATCATGACTTCCTGTTCTTTTTCTGTAATGTTTTTCAGATCCGCTTCTTCCTGTTGCCTTCCCAAGCCTGATTCTGGTCCAGGCTCTAATTACCTCACACACACCTGCACTCTCCTAATATCCTCTTTCCTGTCTACAACTTTTCCTCTCACTTTTTTTTTTTAAATTCTTCTCACAAAGAATCTTCTTCCTGAAGCATCATTTCCATCACACTCAAAGCCCTTCCAGCAGCTTCCAATTGCATCCAATTCAGGCTTCAGTTCCTCTGCTCCAAAGCCCCCTCTCACTGCCTGGACCATCTATCTCCTTTACAGCTGGACCTCACTCTAGCCAAGCAAACGTCCTGACACTATGTCTATACAATACTATGACATCTGGTTAATCCAGTCAACTCTGTCAAATCTTCAGTTAATCATCTGGATGTTTTGTCTACAAGATGCCAAACATCTGGATAGACTGAAGAAATGCACTACATTGATGGAGGTTTTTTTTTTTTTTCTCCCACTGCATTGACCAGATGTTTTGGCCGCACATAGACACATTGCTGTCTCCTACATTTTTCTTAATAGCTTGTCTGTACAACGTTCTCTCCACCTGGAACATAACCTGTCTCCTCAGTGCCACATTCTTTCCTTCCAAATTATGGTCAGAATTCCCACTGCTACGAAGTAGTTCTAGATTAATCCCACTAACTCATCTCTTGGACTATTCTAGCATTCTCATAGTTTTTGCATATGTAATTCTTTTCAACAGAAATCATTGTTTTGTGTTTTTATTTGGGGGCATTATCCTCATTATCTACATCATGAGATTATAAGTGCTATCAGTAAATAGAAGGATTACCATAAAGACAATGTAGCCTTTGTAATGAGTAATTAAGGGCAAAAATGCTGGAGTCAGTCTTGTCTTATACTCTAGCTCTTCTACTTACTGTGTGACTTAGACAAATTATTTAACTTTCTAAGCCTTAGGTCTCTTCCTCATTTGTAAAATGAGATAAGAATCAAGCCTACTTCATAGAGCTGTTTATAAGGATTTAATGAGTTACTACGGAGAAAGTGTTAAGAAGAGTGGCTGACATTAAGTCCATTAAATGTTAGCACTTATCATTTTAGGGTCTTTACTTTTGTGAAAGCCTGGTTTTCTTGTCTGTTCTTTCTTGACTGTGGCAACACTTTGCTAAGAAGGTAAGGCAGTTGTTACTGATCCCATCCGAGAGGAGGAAACATATCCAGAGATTTTATCCTCTGCCTGTGCAATTGGTTTCAGGTCTGAAGCTTTAAGGCCTTGCTTTCTCATGACCGTTTTTTGTTTTAGCAGCTGGCCCTTGCTTCATTCTAGTCTCAGGAATTAGAAAATTGCTTTCTGTATAGAACATGTACTCAAGGAAATAATACAGGTAGAAATGTGTTTTTCTACAGACCTGATTCCTCCAGACTGGTTCCTTAAACACCTGTCACAGTGTCTTATGTTAAAATGACCAAAGGACATGTGGTGAGGTTTTCCTATAGCAACATTTATTCAATTGTTAGAGCAGCCCATAAGCTGTATCTGTTCTTCATTTTTAGTGTAAGCATGTCCTATCTTTATGAAATGTGGTGAAACTCAACCATACCATATGTAATAACTCCATGTTGGATCCCCTAGTTTTTAAAAAATGTACTGGTTTATCCATTAATTCAACAAATATTAAGTGTCTGTTATTTGTTAGGTATGGTTGTAGGCATAGGGACAATAGTGAACAAAAGTGCTTGCTTTCATAAAGTGCATTCAAGGGTGAGAGATGGATGATAAACAAAAAATAATTAACCTTTCTAAGGCTCAGTTTCCTCCTTTGTAAATGGATAACAAGAGTCCCTACTTCATAGAATTTTTTTGTAAAAATTAAATGTATGTATGTGGAGTGGGTTGAAATCTTAGAGTAGAGAGATTACTGCAGACCTCATAGAGAAGGTTCCATTTGAACAAAGACCTAAAGGAGTTGAGGGAGAGTTGGAGGCAGAGGAAATGGCCAGGAAAAGGCCCTGAGATAGGCCACACATCACTTACTTGATGAACAACAAGGATAGTGTGAATGATACAGAGAAAGAGATGGCAGGGTAGTAAGAAAGGAAGTCAGAGGGATTGAGGGGAAGGGGTGGCAATAACATAGAGAGCCTTATAGTCACTGTAAGGACTTGGGCTTTTAGTCTGAATTAAATGGAATTTAATAAAAGAAATATAACCATATGACTATGTTTTACAAGGTTTCATTGACTCCTCTGTTGATAACAATTTATAGGGAAACATGGGTGAGAACAGTGAGACGGTTATGGTGCTATTCTAGTTATCCACGTGAAAGCTTGGGCTAGGTGGGAGCAGTGCAGAGGGTAAATAATGGTGAAGTTCTGGATCTATTTTGAAGGCAGAGCCTACAGCGTGCCATAGGAGACTAGGTGTGTGAAGTAAGGACAGGAATCCAAGATACTGGCTTGAGCAACTGGAAAGACAGCATTGTCAATAACAGATGGAAAAACTGCCAGTGAAGCAAGTTTGGTGGAGCTAGGGCCAGGAAGTTCAGTTTTGAACATATCAGGTTTGACAGACATGAGATTTCACTCGGAAATGGGCCTAGGCCTCACATGAAGTCATATATCTCTTTTCTAAATAAATTAAAAAATCAGTTGTTGAATTCTTTGGTTGGGAGATAGGATCTATTCTTAATCACTTTGTTTGAATCAGTTATTATTATTACAAGGTTTTAGGATAGAGATACAATGGTCACATTCTTCTTATCCTAAATACTTTGCCACATGCAAAAGAGAAGAAAACCCACAATTGCAAGATAACTTCATAAGGGTTGAAAACTAATCATATAGCATGTATTTTATAAGATTCGTTTATTTCCTAAATGTGGTACCCTACATTTCAAACATATTGTTGTTAAAGTATTTAAATATCATAATAAATCTCCAACTAAAGTCAGAAAATAAATGGCAAAGTTACTTAAAAGCTTCTTATTTTCAAAATTATCCTGCTTATTTAAAAAGTGCCAGAAGTTTAGCAATGACCATCACTTTTGGCATCATGAAGATGAAAAAATAATCATTTCCTAAAAGACCAAGAACACCCTTCAGAAGATGTTTTTGCTGATCAAGTAACATGAATTAATACCATGATCTAATCTTAAGGGAATAATTCCCAGCAGATGTGGAAGAGAGACCAGATTCCTGTCTGTATTTCATTTAGAAGCTCTTCTTTCCAGGTAGGATTTCCTACTCCTTAGCCCCAAATACCGTTTTTTAAAGTTAAACAATGAATTTGTACATTATCACTTGCAGAGATAATTCAAGGAAGTATCATTTCATCTTCCCTCTCTTTTTTCTAAGATTTGGTTGCTTTTTGAATTGGACTTATGAATAACTTGGTTGGGGGGCAAGGGGACAAGCAGGAGAAAAATAAATGTAAGGCAAGTAGTTTTGGAAAATTTCATCAACAGAGAACCTATAGATACAAACTCATCATAAAAACCTAGTGTAGATATTGCTAGAACTCAGAACTTGACCAAATTATTAAGTGATCATATAAAGTAGAAATATGCATGAAGATAGTACTCCTGGTAAGGGGTTAAAACCTTTGTATGAGATCTTTAGTGCCGATGCCAAAAGTTATGCCAAGCTTGTTATGGTTTGGATATGAGGTGTTCCCCAAAGCTCCTGTGTTAATGCAGGAATGTTTGGAGATGAAATGATTGGATTGTGAGCGTTTTGACATAATCAGTCCATCCTAGTTTGAATGGACTAACTGGGTGGTAACTAGGCAGGTGCACCATGGCTGGAGAAGGTGGGTTTCTGGGTGCGTGCCCTGGAAGGCTTCCTCTTTCTTGTGGCCACTTTCTACTTCTTTCTTCTTTCTGGCTGCCATGAGTGGAGCAGTATGTTCTTTTGCCATAACATGCTGCCTCACCTTGGGCCCAGAGCAATGGACTCAGCTGAGCATGGACTAAACTTCTGGAACCGTGAACCAAAATAACTTTCCGAGTTGTTCTTGTAGGGTGTTTTGGTCAGTGATGAAAAGCTGACTAACACAAAGCTTTTAGCCAGAAGTGAAACCTAATGGAGGAAAAGAACAAGCTGTATACTGGAGCCACCTTTGATCACTTGAGATCAGCCATGGTGAGGGTACTGTATACCATGGAAACTGGCAAATGCTGTAGATTAAGCAAATCAGGGCCCTCCCTCCCTGGAGCTGGTTTACCACACCTCTCCACAGGGATTAGTGAAACTCTTGGCACTTGTGACAAAGATAGTTGGTCACCTGTACTTTTGGTGAGAGGGAGGAAGGTTTGGAACTCTTTCTACAAACATAGGACTTTTAACACTCACTCTAGTAAGATCTGGTGTTTTACTGCTTCTCTTGGAATTCAAATTTCAAGTCCTTCTTAGAAAGGATTTCACTACAATATGGTTCCTGTCTTACTTCTCTTCATTAAAAGCTAAATGAATAAAGGAGATAAAATATACTTGGGACAGTACAACTTCCTGCTTTCTAGTAAGCAGCAATGGTGTCTCCTGATAAACTGTTCAGTTACTGGAGCAGAGTCACAGCCATAGAGAAAGCAGATCTGCTCTTGTTTTGTGAATGACAGTGTTGAAGAATGTAACCCCTCTTAACTTCTCTACACCCCATACATACAAATTGCTTGTACTGATACAACCCTCAATGGTAACTCACTTCACACCTCTGTTTTCTTTCTTGTTATCACCAAGATTAAACAGTGTGTTTGGGCAATATTCTGCATTTATCTAACCTTTTCCATACAGGCCACACTGACACAGCACAAAAGGTTTATGTACCTCACACGTCAGATCTTATCAAGAAACTTGGTAGTGACAGTTTGATAAGGACAGCCTCCATAGCTTATTAAACTTGTTCTAAAAACAACAGCAGCAAACCACTCATCTCCTCACACTTTTTAATGACCTTGTTCTATGGTGTCCCCATTTTTAGATGCAGCAGATGCATTACCGACTGTGTGGCCACAGAGGATAGAGAGCCAAGGGCATGTGACGATATGCATGTTGATATTACACCATTAAAAATTCTAGAGAGAGCTGTATTTACTTTAATTCTTTATTGAGAAAAGTCAAAGGTTTTAACTTTCACCTTGCCAAAAGTGCTAATTTTTAACGTTTTTGTATTTTTTGATGGTTTTGGATTTCTTGGTTTTTTTTTTTTTTTGGTTTGCAATTAATTCATTTGGCCCAAACATATTCCTGTGACATTTCCAAGACTTTACTGTGGGCAGATAAAATACAATATTTAACAGATAATTTCTGTTCTTACACTTAAAAAAAGAAACTACTATCGCTAACATTCATTTAAATTCATAGTGAATTTTGTTATCATGGTGAAATTCTTCTGTTAAAAGTCTAATCTTTGGAACTTTAGAGTAGGTTAAAGTAAGATGAGGAACATTTTACCAAATTGAGGTTTCAATTTTTCTATCATTTTTTTAAAACTACAAATATTGATCTCTGACTTATGCCTTAGGTCTGTGGATCTCTGTTCTTGGGATAATACTGCATTGGTAAAGGTGGCCATATATGAGAAGGAATGATTGAAAAATGTATAGGGTATTTAACACAGGCTCAGGGGTAACAGTTTATAATAACTGCAAAGACTGTGAATTTGGAAACTAAAGTTCTGGTTTGTAAATATCTGAAATGAACTTGATAATACAACATTTGGGGTGAGGGAAATATAGGGTGCACTGCTAAATGATGGCTTATTTTTGGGTGGCACTGAGTATAATCACCTGCATTTGAATTAGCTGCCATCATCCCAAAGCACCCCTATTGGCTGGGGATATAGCTCAGTTGGTAGAGTGCTTGCCTTGCATGCACAAGGCCCTGGGTTCAATCCCCAGCACCACAAAAAAAAAAAAAAAAAAAACAAACAAAAAAAAAAACAAAGCACCCCTATCATACCCCTGACCTTTTCTTTAAAATTTTCTCCTTCCTGAAGCAAAAAAGAAAAGTTATCAATATTGGGAGTCTTTCTGTCTTCTCACCCCAGGTTCTAGATATAATCATAAAGAAAAAATGATGAAATATTTCAGGAATTTCAAAATGTGTATAGAATGAGAATTAAGAACCAGTCGTCCAGGGGCTGGGATTGTGGCTCAGTGGTAGAGCGCCTGCCTCGCATGCGTGAGGCCCTGGGTTCGATCCTCAGCACCACATAAAAATAAATCAATAAAGATATTGTGTCCACCTACAACTAAAAAATATTAAAAAAAAAAAAAGAACCAGTCATCCAGCTTAAGGAATAAAACTACACACTAGTAAAGCCCTCTTTGTATTTCTCCTTTTCCTTAGCAAAACCCACTGTTTTCATACTTTTGCTACATATTATACATCCATAAATGATATATAATGATGTTAAGTTTCAAATTTTTACATAGCTGCATTTTTTTTCATGTATTTTAAAGATATTCAGTTTCTGATTATTGACTTTTACCTCTATATTATTCCATAAGGTGGTATACAACTATTCATCATCTGGATGATGCTTCAGTGAATAGCTTAGGATCTACTGGTCTCCTGGAGCAATGTGTGAAAATTTCTTTAGGGTGCAGATCTATGATCAGGATATTTTGAGCACTGGACATACATATCTTTAAGTTCACTATGCACTGCCAATCTCCAACTGAAAACCAGTGGTGAGGGAGGGCAGTGGTGGGTAGTAAGGCAATGTCTGCATTTCTTTTTTAAAATTTTTAATTTTTTTAGTTGTTGATGGACATATGTTTATTTATATGTGGTGCTGAGAATTGAACCCAGTGCCTCACATGCTAGGCAAGTGCTCCATCACTGAGCCACCACCCAGCCCCCAATGTTTGTATTTCTAACACGTCTGTCAGTGCTGCTGCTGCTGTAGTGTTGCAGCTGGGACAACATTTTGAAAACCTGTGCTCTAAAAAAAACCTACTGGATTACATTTTTTAAAAGACTTGAAAGATCTGATGAGACATTATCTGAAAATATGAGGCTGGTAAGGTTTTATTAGGTGGATGAAATTAACCTGTGGTATAATTTTAGCAAATTCTAGAACTGACCATAGATAATATAAACACCCAATAGGAATGACTGTCATAAAAAGTAAAATTCTCAATAAGTTCTGCTGCCAGAATGAGACTTGTGCATGTGTCACTGCTGTTGTTTGCTGAGAAGGGCAGAGGAGTGGGCAGGTAGCATGGTGTCAGTAGCGGGTGTTCGTTGAAACTTGGCTGACAGGTAGAGTGTTAGTCTTGACTGCATCCATAAAACCTGGGTGTTGGCCTAGATGGAGGTATGAACATTCACTTGAGGGTTCCTTAAGATTTAAAGTATGAAGCTACTGAGACTTACTGGTTTGGCTATTTTTAGATATTTGTATGCAAAACATTCCACTGATATTTATATTATCTTTATTATATTTCATAGTTTTTAAGTTATATTCCAAAGTTAGTGCCAGGGAGGTTTCCCTCAAATATTTTTTTCTGCAAGAACTTACAAAAAAGTCTTGAAGGGAAAGCCTTCACATATTTCAGGGAAAAAGCGTATAAACAAGCTTATACAATCTGCAGATGCTTAATGTGTAAACTGGAAGGAAACAGATTTTATTTCAGATTTAGCAATATAAAAGGTCAATTAGGAAAAAAGCATGTACCAGTAACCAAAAACATTTGCTTACATCATTCCACAATTTAACAAACAAGATAATCATTTTCTAAAACCAGACAACAGGTTCAAAACTACTTTTCACACCCCTAATTGATGCTGTTGGGAGCAATGGCCATTTAATTAGGCCATTTATTGCAGGCACCTTTCCAGCATGTTGTGGTTATCAGTATTCTCATTTTATCTTCTTTCTTTTTTTTCTCTCATCAGCTTTTTGCTTTCTTCCCTTCTTCTTTTATTCACTGGATTCCGAGGATCATAGATTTCAAATGTGTCTGAGTCTTGCATGCTTGCATCTTTTACTTTTCTGCTTTTATCCTCAAATTGAAGTACATGTGACATCCTAAAGGAGAGAGAGAGTTCAGTAATAAGTAGAAATTAGAAAGTAGAAATTCCACACTCTGCTATCACCAGCACAATGAGCCATAAGGATATGGAACACCAAGACAGGGTTATTGTTCACCGGTGCTTATACTGCATGGAAAGCAACTTCTCAGAAAACACTTAAATTTGAAAAACATGCCTAGAGTTTGTTCCATTGGTTTGTGTTTCTAGTAGTGAGTGTCTCTGTCATGGTCTTCACTTGAAGTTCCTCCCCTGGTGAGAGGTTAAAAGTTTTAACTCCAAGTATTCTTCCAACCATACTCAAATAACTCTGCTTCCTTTGAAGAGGACACTTACTGAACTAGAGTGAGCCAGGTTGCAGAGCAAAATGCTAGACAATAAATCAGTTCTATCTGATTTTATTTTGTTTGCAATAGTTCAATGTGTCAATAATAGACGATACACTATGGAAATATGAAAGTGATGTTCAAATGGTGTTATGATTCTTTTCTGGGGAGTAGCTAGGTCAATTTTTTTTTTCATAAAAAGAAAATTAAATTTATGGCATAACTCCCTGGACTTACTTTCTCCTCTTACTGTTGATTACAACAAATCTAACCATCCTGCTTTCCTACTTTAGCAAATGCTTACTGGTCTTAAGATATCAACATGTACTTGAATCCTAAGTGGTCATAAGCTGGCTATCCTTAACAGCAGGGAACTATGAAAGTTACTAGATGTGGCCCCATTAGGAGGTGTCAGAAATAAACAGCGAAGTCAAAAGACCAGACTTCAGGGCAGTTGATTGAACTTGGAAAGAGAGAAGTTCAGTCTCTATATGAGCAAAACACAACTGTTAAGGTTTTTTCCTACTGGTTAAACAAAACCATTCTTGTAGGTGCATCCTACATGTACCTCTCTTCATCTCAGCAGACAGAACTAAGCTGCCTACAGGATTAATATTCTGTATACACCTATTGTAATTCTCAGGTGAAACCCAAATATAATGTTAATTTCTTTTACCTTACAAGCAGAGATTTGGGCAGTAGATACTAGCAGAGATCCCTTCTCCCCCGCCCCCCCCAGTAGCACAAAAGACAAGTGACATTTGTTTGTGTGTCAAACTCCTATGGATATACCCAGATTTTGAAGAAGCCTAACAAAAATATTGGGAGGGAAATAAATTAGCTACAATATTAGCAATGCTACCACTTCTAAGGGCTCAGGAGCTGCTGAAGGGCTGACAAGTTGAAGCTTCTGAGCCATTCCTGCACCTTCTATTCTAACGAGAAAGCTTATCAGAATGCAATGAGTATGAGTGGTATGTGGATGACCTAGAATCTACTTTACCAAATGAGGTTAATCACCTTTACATTTTTATACTTTTTTATATTAATATTATTTGCATCAAATTTCCTAACTGATCAACACATTAACATGTACATCACACATGAGCGCAGCTTTTTATACTTCTATTGCTTTAGTAAACACCCTTACTTAGAAAATGCATCTTAACAAACATCATATACCTAGATGAATTCCCCAGTGTCTGGTTTTCTAGTGTTTTCAATTTCCTAGTGTTTCAGTGTTAGCTTCTGAGAGTAAAACAATCTTCAATTCCTAGAAAAACAAGGATTTTTCTATTGCTATGGTAATGAATAACCATTAGAACCAGTTGGAAACAGTTAAACTGAATTCAACCAATTGATAATGACTCATCTAGGTCTAAATGATCAGTGACAACTCACTTCAGTACATACACCTGTGAAAGCCAGCTAATCAGCCAGTGTTGTGCCAATGGGTGGCAGACTCACTTCAGTGAAGTGCTTCTGAAGGCCAGCCAATCAGTAACAGTCATTTTCAAATAGGTGCTTCTGAGCTTATGTCAACTCTGAAACAGTTCCTGACTTCAAAAGCACTACAAAAGTTTGCAACCTACTTTGCATGGAAAGAATGTGCCTAAAAGCTTGGGAGGTTGAGGCAGAAGAACTGCAAGTTTGAGGCCAAACTGGGCAACTTAGTGAGACTTTGTGTGAAAAAGAAAAAAGAAAAAAAAGGGATTGGGGATGTAGCTCAGAGGTCGAGTGCTTGTCTAGCATATGTGAGGTCCTGGGTTAGATTCCCAGTACTAAGTGAAAAAAAAAAAAAAGAATGCATAACTGCATTATTAAAGTAATACATTTAGCATTCTGTTTCAGATAACAAGGGATAGTTTTTTCTGCAAAACTTCTTATAATCTATACTGCATTCCTCACAAAATATGAAGTGTATTGCCACCAATGGGAAGCAATTTTAGAAGAGTGCCCATACTGTCCTGTGAAGGCCCTTTACCACACATCAGGGGAGCCCACATAGATCCCTCTGTTGCATTTCAGTAAGTTCTTAGTACCTTTCAAAGTTCTTAGAGGCTCTGTTGGGACCTAAGCCAACATCGAGAAGTTGCTGGAATCACATGGCCTTTACAACAGTTTTATTCAATACTGGTATTAAAAAACCTTACTATCCAAATTAACTTATTAATACCTTTCCACATATAGATCCTTCTGTTTTAAAAATGATCCCATTCTCTGAACCAAAATACAGATTTTTCTGTAATACTCATTTCTAGTAGAAACTGTCCATGCTTCAAAAATGACTTTACCAGACTATGTCAATTGAAAAATATAAAAAAGGCACCTTCCTCCTTTCTGTGCCATGAGAGTATCTGCAGCTATTAGATTTAGTTGGCTCTGGTATGAGAAATGAAATTAAGACACGTGAACAATAGCCTAAAGCCTACAAGAAGACACAGATTTTCTTACAAATTTGAAAAAACAGAAAGTCATAAATTAAAGGAGCTGTTTCAACTGTGTTTCATACACCACTGCACTAAACAAATCCAACATTTTGATTAATTACAAACCTAATCCCAAAGGAAAGAAGGAGCTATCAGTTTACAAACTACTTCAGATTAATATCATAATACTTAGCATGGATGGTTACTCAGCAATAATATTTAATATTTAATAGGAATAAAAGCATAATCAAAATGTTTCACCCATTTATCTTTCAACATGCTTCGGTCACTTCATTTTAAAAAGGAAAACAAAACAGTTATTATGATTTTCAGCATAGAAACTCCTGACCCACATGCCTCCATAAATCACAGACTGAAGGAATTGAAAGCATGCCCACACTTCACGGTCTCCTTTGAGGATTTGCATGCAGACTGAGAACACAGACTTAATTCGAGTACAGGAGGGTCTGGTAGTTTACAATTTTGCGTGTCCCAATAATAGTACTATCTACTCTGTTGTGGTCATAGAATTGATACAATAAGGGCAGTGAATTTTTTGGAATTAATTACACACTAATCATTTGCACATGAACATCTTAGAACTTGTTCACTTGAGGGCAAGATAAAAATTTAGGTCTGATTAATAAATATTTTAACATAGGCTCAGATTCCCAAATAAAAACATTGACCGTACTGTGTTTCAGAAACAGGGAGGCTTGCTACTTACTTAGAGGTTGTCAGGTTTTTTTGGGGGGGGCGTATGGGACTGCAAAATTATAAACAAAAGTAAACAACTGATTTTTCACTAATCTAACATTCAGTTTTAAAACTCCTCACTCAATTGTGAAATAGATGAAGATTAATGATAATTAGTATGAATGGGGAATGCAAGAGGGGACCTGATTCTCAGACATATAGTAAACACCCCAAGTCAGAATTCCAGTATTAGCAATTCATTTGATTGATATGCATTTAAGTTATTTATGCTGATATAATGTAATAGCTCTCTTTTTCATAGGAAATTCTATATACCACTCTTTCCCATCTCCGAGTCATCCTAATTTAGGAACTTTTTTCCCTTTTGAAAGAAACTTTAATATTTATGATCTTTACTTTAGATTATTATTGCATGTGTCCTAATTGTTCTACATCTGTACTATTCCCCCCTTCCCAAATTCTTCCAAAAGCTCTAAAATAATCTTTCTTACAAGTTTCTTTTATAGCATTTCTTTCAACACGAATAACTGGCTATTGTTTTAGACTTAAAATTATCTAACAACTGGTTGTTTTCTATTTCACCAAACTTATTTTGTTTCTTTTCATCAACTCTCACCATTTTGTAACTGCCTATTTACTGAATTGTGAACAGACCGTCAGTTCCTGAGATGGTCTGAGTCTTGTTCACAGATGTATTCCCAGTGCCCAGCATGGTGATCTGTGATGGGAATGAAGCCTGCAGATTGCTTATGCTGGCCAACACTGCTGCCTGGTACTAGAAGGTTTGCTAAGCTAACCCTTGACCTTATTTTGTGGGTAGGGTAGTCATTTATTTTAATGATAAACTCCCTAAACCATCTACTAGACTGCAGAAAGTCTCAAGTCCACCTTTTCATGACCTCTCACAGCTCAGTACATAGTGATAGTTGCTTTTGCACTGCATTCATATCAGACTGCAACCTTTTATTTTTTGATAGACTGGAGTACGAGAATACCTCATGTTCTTTTTCCTATGGAACCTACTGCAGAACTGGAGAGAGGATTTCATTGTTTTTTAAAGCAATCTTCCTTCCTTCCTTTGGTACCA
The DNA here is from genome assembly GCA_028644305.1 of Xerus rutilus. Lineage (NCBI taxonomy): Eukaryota > Metazoa > Chordata > Mammalia > Rodentia > Sciuridae > Xerus > Xerus rutilus. The sequence goes on along the minus strand of CM053405.1, from coordinate 45,587,833 downwards.
GTGACTGAACCTAGAGGTGCTAACCACTGAGCCACATCCCCAGCACTTTTTATATTTTTTATTTTTAGATTTTTATTTTTATTTTTTGGTACTGAGGATTGAATTCAGGGGTACTTGACCACTGAGCCACATCCTCAGCCCTATTTTGTGTTTTATTTAGAGGCAGGGTCTCATTGAGCTGCTTAGTGCCTTGCTATTGCTGAGGCTGGCTTTGAACTTGTGGTTCTCCTGTCTCAGCCTCCCAAAGTGCTGGGATTACAGGCGTGTGCCACTGAGCCCAGCTTATAAAAATAATAATTTTTATAAAATTAAAAATTATTTATAAAATAATTTAAAATTAATTTATTTAGATGTATTTCAAGTCATAGTACATATATAGAACTCAATTTTTCCATCTCTCTGGTTGCAAACAAGATAGTTACACCATTTGTGTTTTCATACAGGCACCTAAGGTAGTAATGTCCATCTCAATCAACCATTTTTGATACTCCTATTCCCCCTCCCCTCCCCCCACCACCCCCTACCCTACTTAAAGTTTCTCCATTTCTCCTATGTTCCCCACCCCTACCCCCCTTATGTATCAGCATCCACTAATTAGAACATTCGGCATGTGGTTTTTTGGGATTGGCTTACTTCACTTAGCATAATGTTCTCTAATTCCATCCATTTACCTGCAAATGCCATAATTTTATTCTCTTTTATTGCTGAGTAATATTCCATTGTGTATATGTACCACAGTTTCTTTATTCATTCA
>CM053405.1:45520080-45586979 GCA_028644305.1 Xerus rutilus | reverse complement strand
TTGCTTCCACAGTTTAGCAATTGTGAATTGTGCTGCTATGAACATTGAAGTGGCTGCGTCACTGTAGTATGCTGTTTTTAAGTCTTTAGGGTATAGGCCGAGGAGTGGGATAGCTGGGTTAAATGGTGGTTCCATTCCAAGTTTTTTAAGGAATCTACATACTGCTTTCCAGATAGGTTGTACCAGTTTGCAGTCCCACGAGCAATGTTTGAGTGTACCTTTTTCGCCACATCCTTGCCAGCACTTATTGTTGCTTGTATTTTGGATAGCTGCCATTCTGACTGGGGTGAGATGAAATCTGAGAGTAGTTTTGATTTGCATTTCTCTGATTGCTAGAGATGTTGAACATTTCTTCATATATTTGTTTAGTGTTTGTATATCTTCTTCTGAGAAGTTTCTATTCAGCTACTTTGCCCATTTATTGATTGGGTTGTTTGTTTTTTTGATGTTAATTTTTAAATTTTGAGACAGAGTCTCACTATGTTGCTTACGGCCTTGCCAAGTTGCTGAGGTTTCTCTTGGGTGATTCTCCTACCTCAGTGTCCCAAGTTCCTGGGATTACAGGCATGCACAACTGTGCCCGGCTAAAGCAATGTTTGTTTCTTCTTTTTAAACATATATTTTAGTTTTTCACGGACCTTTTATTTTTATTTATTATATGTGGTGCTGAGAATTGAACCCAGTGCCTCATACATGCTAGGCAAGTGCTCTACCACTAAGCTACAACCCAGCCTAAAGCAATGTTTCTTGAAGTGCAGTTTTAACATGTAGGCTACATGTTAAAATCACCTGGGTAGATTTAAGAACCATGAATGCCAAGCTTCTGTCCACCATCTGAGAGCTTTTTATAGGTAAGGCAAATACTAGATACTGGTGACACAAAGATGAGTAAGACCCAGGCTCTGATCTCCTGAAGTGAATTTTCTACTAATGAGAACACAATGACATCATAACATGGCAGATACACAGTTTGGAATTGCCTACAAAGTGTAAAACAACAATCAGAGCATCCACTGACAGCAGTCTACCAAAAGCTTTCCTCTGTTGTCTGGTGGCACCCACAATAAACTGGATGATGGAGTAGAAAGGAAAGAGATTATTATTATCTTCCTCTTTTCCTGTCTTCCTCCACTTATCCTTGCCTTCCCTTTTTGTGGTGATAAGGAATCAAACTCAGTGTGTCATGTATGCTAGTAAGCAGTTTCCCACTGAACTACACCCCCAGCCCATTTCATAGGCAATCTCTAAGATTGAGGGTTGAGAAACTTGGAGCTGGTACATTATTGACTAGGCATTTTCTTTTTTTTTTTTGGTACTGGAGATTGAACTCAGGGGCACTTGACCACTGAGCCACATCCCCAGCCCTATTTTTTTGTGTTTTATGTAGTGACAGGGTCTCACTGAGTTGCTTAGTGCCTTGCCATTGCTGAGGCTGGCTTTGAACTTGCGATTCTCCTGTCTCAGCCTCCTTAAGTGCTGGGATTACAGGCTTGCGCCACCATGCCCGGCTGACTAGGCACTTTCTTGAATGTCTTTGGAGGTAGCAAACTTTCATTCTATAAAGATGGATTCCATTTTGGGAATAAGTCAAAAGTTAACTCAGCTCCAGAAAGGAAGATAAAAAATCGGATTAGGTAGTGCTTATTCTGTACTATAAAATTTTCAAAATGCCGTATATGATCACTTGTGTGGCTCCCAGGCTAACCTTTAAAGCAATTCCAAAAGAGAAGTTATAAAATGTCTTGAGACACATGGGTACATCTTTGGGAAAAACCTTACTTAGAAACAAAAACAAAATTAATTTCCACTATAAATTTTTATTCCGTTATTTCCTTAAATCACCGCTTTCTGGACCCTCAGCCCCAGTTTCTCCTTGTTCTTCCTGAAGTGAGGATGCCACATAAGATTCCATTGAGCTGGAGGCCCAAGATGGGCAGAACCAAGGGCCATGGCCTGCCCTCTGAGGATGGTGTCTGGCAATCTCCTCCCAGACATCAAATTACTAAGGATTGCCTGTGGTCTATGACGATATTCCGGTCTTTTCTGTTATATGTATTTTTCAAAAATGCAGCAAATCAAGCCATACCTCCCTACCCTGGTTTAAATCCTTTGGTGGCTCTCCACTGTCTACATAAGGAAACCTAAGTTTCTTTAGTGGCTTCTATAATCTGGCTTTTGCTGCCCTTACCATCACCTTCCCCCATCACAGCTTAATTTCCAGACATTCCAATTTACTTGCTCTCTCCTGCCTCCTTGCTCCTCTCTACACACCACAGACTCCTCCTCTCCCTCCCCCGAGGCGGCGCCCTCACCCTCTCCTGGCCTGGCATGCTCTTTCTGTGCCACCATTAAGGCTCTCTTCCGGGCTTCCCGATCCCTGAACTTCACTATGGTTTGGTCTTCCTCACAGTGTCACCCTCACTGGGCCACAGGTGTGCTTAAGAATGGTGGCTCTGTCTTATTGGACTTTGTACCTGGCACCATTCACCAATGTTTGGAATAATAATAATAAATAAATGCTTGCAAATAAGTAAACGTTTCTGAGAAGCCAGTCACCTCCAAAATCTATGGCTAGAATTCTTATTTTGTTTATGTTTCTCCTTGATAGTATCTATATGTAATTCCAAATTATTTAGCAATTATGTTTATAAACCTCTGGTTTTCCAGGCAAATAACTCACCTTAAAAATTCCATGATAACAGAGAATAGGACAGTACTCAAAAACATCATAAGGTATTTCCACCAACACTAAATTTGTGCTGTTCAAATCCAGCACTTATCTTTCTCAAACAGGCCAGTTAAACTGCCTAAAGATCAACATCTGCCTTTGGTTTGCTTCGCTTTGAGGTGTGGGAAGACGCACACACTGTCCTCAGACAGCCTTCCTCTGTGTGGGCTGAAAGATCTTGCTGCTCTCTGCGAACAGCATACACATAGTTTGTCATACACATAATTTGTGTACGGTGTTGACAGCTTCTCATTTCTCTATTAAGTTAAAATTCTTAAGAAACCCAACTAAACGGCTCCTGGTTATTACTTAAGTTTGTCATTCTGTGGAACTATGGATCACAAACTTAAATGATCTGGTTTACGTTTTTTGAGGGGTGGCTTGAAAGGGGAGGCTTGTACTTGAAAAGCAAAGACAGTCTTTTTTGCTTTTAAATAAAAATTTCAGCAAGACAAAACAATTTTTACGTGCTGCTCATGTTTGATTCTTTGAAAAGACCACACTGCTCTGTATCAGAGATGGGCTGTAGCATATTTTTTGTCCGTCACTTCTCTGGAACATACCTCTGGCCTACTGGTGAATGTTCCTGGTCCTTTCAACCCCCAGTTTAATCCCCGTTTCCTCCTAAGAATCTTTTCTGACTACCTGGGCCTCAGGACCTGCTCTTACACTTGAATTTCTTTGGAAACTTTTGTAGATCAAAGTCAGAAGACCTGAGTTTGGAGTTACAATTTGGTCACTAATTGTGACTACAGGAAAGTCACGTTGCTTCTCAGGCCTCTTTCCCCCCATCTGTGATGAGGGGATAGTAAGGTGCACCCTATTTACCTCATGTGGTTAGCATGAGGATCAAACATCATGCCTTCAAAAGGCCTTTGCAAATGGCAAAAAGTTCCAAATATTTATTATCACTTATATTGTAGTTTGTGTGTGTCTTACTCAGGTTGGGCTGCCATGACAAAATACCACGGACTAGGTAACTTAAATAATGTAATTTATTTCCTCACAGTGCTGAATACAGAAGTACAAGGTCAGGCAGCATGAGTATCTGGTGAGGGCTCTCTCCTTGGGTTGCAGATGGCTATAGTTTTTGCTGTGTCCTCACATGGACTTTCCTTAGTACATGAGTGGAGAGACACAGGGAGTGCTTTTGGTCTCTTCTTCTCATGAGGGCACTAATCTCATTTTGGGTTTTCATCCTCATAACCTCATCTAAATCTAACCAGCTTCCAACAGGCCCACCTCCAAATACTGCCATATTGGTTAGGGCTTCAACATACGACTATTTTTGCGTGTGGGGGGACATGCTTCAGTCCATAACTGTGTATATATATCATTTTTTATAATTTGGTACTCTATAATACTGCATACTCCTTTCAAAGTATTTTTATGTATACCATCATATGTACATAACTTATTTGATTCCAACTAACCTTGGAGGCTTATATGCATATTTCTAAATATTTTCTGCCTCTGTTAGACCATAAATCAAAGGGAATGAACTATTGAAAGAATCAAAGCACTATAGAAATGTTAATTTATTTTTATTATGTTCACACCATGAGTAATACACATTCAATGTTTTTGTGTTTGCTTTTTGCCAAGTATATAATCTTCGTTTTTAAGAGACAGAAGGAAAAATAAAACAAAACAAATATCTGTAATTCCATGGCTCATCAATAACTACTGAAAATACATAGGCACATCACTTCCTTCACATTTTTCTGTGTGTGTCTATGTGTGCATGCATATATATTTACATACACACGTATAGGATCAGAATGCATATTTTATTATTTGATTTTCCTATCTGACTATACCACAATTATCTTTTAATTTTATTCACTGTCTAGCACTTGATCATATAATTTACAATCAATCCTTTATTATAAAATTTTTATTCAAATCTTCATTTTTATAAATAATGCTGTGAATAAAATTCATGTGACTCAATATTTGGATTTTCTTAATTGTAGGAAGCATCTATTTTTTTTTTTAACCTGCCTAGCATTCTTTCTTTTGGTAATATAGTCCTTTGTTCCCTTTCAGAAATAACTTTTCACTACTCTCAGTCCAGGTAGTTGGGGTTGGGGTGGGATGATGCTTCCTATCCTTGTCCTAGGAAGGAGACACATGGGAAAGGTCTTCCCAGAATAACCCGTGATTGAATCAGGGCATGGACATTGGAACTCAGGAAGGGCAAACAGAATTGGCTCAGGGACTTATTTTTTAGAACTATTAGGTTAGCCATAATGGAAATATAAACCCAGAGCTTCTGGAGGCTATCTTTGCCACCCTGGGGAAGCCTGCCTTCAGAAGAGGCCACAGAGATGAAATGGAGCCAGGAAACAAAAAACAAAAAAATAAATAAATAAATTATTTTTTTGATTTCGGTTGAACTCTCTGGTCTATCCAGGCCCAAGCTTTATTTCTGAAGCTTTCCATACTACTAATTTCCCCATTTTAGAAGATATTTCTATAATTTGTAATAGAGAATCTCTACTAATACTACTTAGGATAAATTCCAACAATTAGAATTCTTAGAACAAAGACTTGTACAGTTTTTAGTCTCTTGATTAATATGTCCTCCAGAAAGGTTATACAGACTCATTCATACTGTCCTGAATAAGGTGCTTTATTTTGCTTTGATTACCAGTGAACTTGATTTTGTTTTCATGTTTTTGGCTATTTGTGACATGTATGTGTCTTTTGCCTGTTAAAAAAATAGCACATTAATATTTTTGTTATAGATTTGTGAGAATGTTACATGTATTATGAATATAAACTCCCTTTTATCACTTAAATTACAGGTATCTTTCCTAGCTTATAATTTGTTCTTTAATTTTGTTTTAGTGGTGCTTCCTCTATGTATTTCCTGTCTTCTTCCCTCTATCCTTCTCTTCCTTTTTTCTTTTCTTCCACAGAACTTTATAATTTTTTAGTCATAGCAAGCAGTCTCTTTTTTATGGGCTGTCTTTAAGGTCACACTTAAGTCTTTCCCCACATCAAGACCAGGTGAATATCCATCTATATTTTCACCTGTCACTATCACAGTTCATTTTTTATTTGTTAATAATTAATCAATTTAGAAGATTTTTTAGTATGTTGGGCCAGATAAAGTTCTAATTTAATTATTTTCCCTAAATGGCTACCTCATTGTCTCAACTTCATTTCTTGAATAATCTACTCTGTACAGTGGTAACTCAGTGGTAACTTGTTTTAATTATCATAACTTTATAGTGTATTTTGGCATCTGACTAGGAAAGATTGCTATCCCTTTACTTGTTTTTGAACACCTTTCTCCAAATTTGTTTTTAACAGTTTATTTTTAGAACAGGTTTAGATTTACAGAAAAATTGAGCAAACAGAACAGAAAGTTCCTGCTTACCTTAAAACCAGTTTCTTGTATTATTATCATCTTATATTAATATGGTACATTTGTTATACTTCATGAACCAATATAGATACATTATTATTAAGTAAAGCATATAGTTTATTTTGATTTCTTTAGTGTTATAAGCTGAATTGTATCTTTGCAAAATTCTTATGTTGGCACTGCAACTTCCATTATGACTAGCTGTATTTGGAGATAGGGCCTTTATAGAGGTAGTTAAGTTTAAATGAGGTAATAAAAGTGGACCTCTAATCTAACAGAACTCGTCTTTACAGGAAGAGGAAGAGCAACCAGGAACACATATGCCCAGAGTAAAGGTCATATGAGGACACAGAGAAGTGGCTATCTGAAAGCCTAGAAGAGAAGCCTTACCAGGATTCAGCCTTGCCAGCATCTTGTTTTTGGACTTTGAGCCTAAAGAACTGTGAGAAAATAAATGTCTGTTGTCAAAGCTGGCCAATCTGTGATATCTTGTTATATCAGCACACTAACATACTTTGTTTTTACCTAATGTCCTTTTTCTGTTCCAGGATCACATTCAGGAGACCTTATCACATTACTTGTCATGTCTCCTCAGGTTATTCTCAGCTGTGGCAATTTCTCAAAATTTGCTTTTTTAAAAAAATCATCTTGGCAGTTTTGAAGAGTACTGGTATTAATTAGAAGGCCTCACCATTGCAATTTAATATTTCTCTCATGATAAGAGTTGGTTTATGGGTTATTGGAAGAAAGACTCTAGATGTAAAATGCCATTTAAAAAGTGCATTTTCATCACATTATATCTAGAGTACATAATATCAGCATAAATTATGATTGTTGATGTGAACCTCAATCACCTTGCTGAGTGAGGTAGTGCTTCTCGTGTTTCCACTGTATCACTACTCTTTTCTCCCGTTTTCCACATTGTCCTCTGTAGAAGGAAGGAAGTCACTATGCACAACCTACACCTAAGGAGTACATAGTGACTTCCCTTATTCTTTTTGGTGGTGCTGGGGATCTAACCCAAGGCTTTGCATGCTAAGTAAATGTTCTACCACTAGAGTACACCCCCAGCCCTCTCTTGTTCTTTCTATTTAAAATTTTCTTGGCTATCTTTATTCTTCCTCTCTTTCTTTCTACTAGTATTTTTATTTAGATGATATTAGGTTTATAGAATAATTTTGAAGTAACTTGGTTTTTATAAAAATTAAGAACTGTTTTAGAAACATGGTATACATGTTTCCATAATAGTTTGCAGTTTTCTTCATTTATATAAAGGTTCTGAAAATTCTTTATTTCTAGATAATTTATATTGGTAAATTAGATTCTTTTAAGAATATTTTAAGTGGTTATTTCTGAGCAATTACTGACTTTTGTATATTTATTCTGTATCTGGCTAAAATACTGAACTCTTAGAAATTTTGGTAGGTAGCCTTAGATTTTTTTATATATGTAAGTAACTTAGTTCTCTCTATTCCATTTTACAAATAAACTCCTGAGAAGAAGCCATCAAAGATCACAGAGTTAGCTACCAAGTGAAGTCAGAGTCCTAGTTTATAGCCTAGAAAATTTGGAAGCCTAAATACAACTGATACTTTTATAGGTACTTTTGCTGCTAATGGAAAATAAGTACCAAAATAGTTTTTGGAGAATTTGGTAACTATGCTAACAAACATTTGGTGCTTATTATAATAGTTGTGCTAAGAAAGCACAATTATTTCAAACATCACAAACTCTAAGATTCACTTCAAGTGAATTAAACTAGATATATAAAGAATAATAACATTATTAACCCCAAATGTCACAACCATTTTTCTTCTGTGATTCTCAGTTCACATTTTAGCTACTATTTAACATATAAAAATGGCTTTTCTGTTTAAATTTTTTTGACATTTTCTTATGATTTCTAGAATGTTTAAAAACATCAATTGTATGCTTTCACTTCTGCATTTTAACTATCAAAATGTAATTCATGGGTAAAAACCTTATGAATTTTTAATCTTCAGGCGCTCTCCATTAGTAATTACAAGTAACTTAGGGCTCTCTTTTCACATATGTTCAAAACTTCTACAGGAATTAAGATAATAGAGGGTTTAAACACCAGCACATGTGAAAAAGGTGTAAATCTTTTTCCAACATGAAGTAGAGAGCAGAGATAATAGTAACTCATATGAAGAGAGAGGGACAGGTAGACAGATAGACAAAACATGAATGTATGTTAAAAAAAGAGTCCTAAGAAAAATGAGGTCAGTAATACTGTTTATGTCTAGCAGAGCAGGTGGTACAGGGTAGAGATGACTGAGAAGCAGGAGAGGTCAAGGGAGGAAAGAAATCAAGAAAGAAAAGTAAAGATAAAGGAAAAATTAAAAAGGCAACAGAGACAATAATTTAAAAGAAGCAGAGAAAATACAGACAGAAATGGTTAAAAAATTCAAACAAAAATATCAGAAGAGACTTAAAAATTGACAGAAAAATAGGAGCAAAAAATTTAAAATACTTGAGCAAACAAAAACAAGGATAGAAAAATAGAACAGTTGGAAAACTAAGCAAAGAGGAAAATAGACACAGACCTTTAGAAAAAGAAAAAAAAAGATGAAAACCAATGGATTTTCTTTTACAGTTCACCACTAACATGGAAAAAATCTCCTTTGTTCCAAATTTTAAAAGAATGTTAATATTGCCCCCTCAGTTTGGGGTTTTGAAAAGCCAATCCTAAGAAATGTCTTTTGTTTCTCTCTGTTAAGAAGAAAAAAATCCTTATATTACAGAGTGTCTTTAGTAAATACTGAGTATTGTTGGACTAAATGTGGAAGATGTAATTTTCAGAATAACTCCAGAAATAGGGAAATGCAGTTTCTTGGCTTTCTTGACTATCTAACATGCTTAACACGCAGCAGGATACAAGTAGAAAGATTTAAGAGGCTTTCCAGAATAAATCTGTCACATGTATTCTTATACCTGCCTGAGGTTTAACCAATTGCTTAGCTAATAATATGTAATCTATGGCCAGTGGAGTAAAAGCAAGACATAGAGAAGACAGAGTTCGAAATAAAAAAGGCCTGGTAACCAGCCTGGGCACAGGCTGGCTGCCTGTCTCTCAGATTGTGAACAAAGCAAATTTCTTTGATGTGATAGAAACTAATTTTAGGGCAAATTATATGAAAGCACAGATAATACAGAAGAGCTTTTTTCATCCAGAAAAAAAAAAGGCAGAAAAAACAGGTGACTTCAGGGACTAGCAGCTAGAAAGCTCAGAATTAAAACAATCACCATTCCAGGTCCACAACTTTGACAAAATCCTATTTATAAAGAACCACATTGGTTTTCTTGAAGCATTATTTATAGTTCTGTATAAAATGAACACTAGCAAGGGAATCTGGTCTATAATCATATTCCTTTGCTTCATTTTATCACTACCTTAGAACTTGGATAAGAGATAGGGATGGAATAAGAACATTTATATTACACTGAGCTTATAATTCTATGTTCTACAAAGTAATTATATTCTGCTTTATATTTAAATTATATTTATAATGGTTGTTCCTTCGTATGTGCTTTGCCCAACCCCCAAGCTTTTTTTAGTATTAGCCTCAAGGAGAAAGTCAATATTTCATTAATGGAGGCATTACCATTCACTGAAAAATATCAAAACTCAAATTTCTTTCATCTCAGCATGTAAGAATTATGATAGACACTAAACTAACACTGACCACTGTGAATAATAATGAGTTAAGAAAAGATTGTAAAAATGGACAAACATTATAGAAATGGTACAAATTCCAATCAGCATCTTGATAGATCTACTGACAGTGTTAATTTTTAAAAATAGTAATGACAACAAAGATGAGAGCAACAGAGCATTTACAGAACACAAATTATTCCAGACACCCTAAAATACCCCTTAAAATAGCATCTCATTTAATCTACAACCTGACCTATCAAAAAAGTGCTATTATTATCCTCAGTTTACATTTTGAGGAACAAGCTTGGAAAGGTTGTGTAATTTTCTTGAGATCACAAAGCTAGTGAGTTTCCAAGCTGGGGTTCAAATTCAGGTCTGACTCCAAATTTCATGCTCATAATCACTCTACTATTTATATTCCTCTGAAAAATTATGAATGTGGCAAGAGCTTCTTGTTTAAGTTAAAGAAGTGTTTTTTTTAAATATATATATATTTTTTTAGTTGTTGATGGATCTCCATTTTATTCATTTGTTATTTATATGTGGTGCTGAGGATCGAACCCAGTGCCTCACGCATGCTAGGCAAGTGCTCTACCACTGAGCTATAGCTCCAGCCCCAAGTTAAAGAAGGTTTTAAATAACTTTCTGAATTTTAATTCTTCAAATAATATAGGGACAATATCACATGAGAGATATAAGATTTCACATCTTCCAAGATTTAAAAGGAGCTAGACAATTTTTTAAACTAAGTCATTTGTTTGGGCTTATTATGACAGTTTAACAACACTAACAACAAGAACAACAACAAAACTACTGTATTAAAAAATATGAAAAATATGCAGGCTAGCTCAGAGAAATTGTTAGGTGGGTGGGAGAACCTCTGAGGACATGTACAATGCTATGAAAACATGGACACATTGTTATACCAGGTAAGCTAGTAATGCTTTTTTTTTTCTTGGTACCAGGGAATGAACTCAGGGGTACTCAACCACTGAGCCACATCCCCAGGCCTATTTTGTGTTTTATGTAGAGACAGGGTCTCACTGAGTTGCTTAGCGCCTCACTGTTGCTGAGGCTGGCTCTGAAGTCATGATTCTCCTGTCTTAGCCTCCCAAAGTGCTGGGATTACAAGTGTGAGCCACCGCGCCCGGCTAATGCTTTTTTTTTTTTTTAAATAGCATAAAGTGTGATGATACTGCATGTAAGCAATACAAAATCACAAACAAGATTAATATCTTTGAAAATAAATAGAACTGAACTACTGAACCGTGCATGATTGGCTATTTCTGAGCTCTACCACTTCCTAGCTATGAGATCTTGTCCATGTTACTTAATCTATCTGTGCCTCAGGTTCTGCCCATATAATATGGACGCAGTAACAATATCTAGCCTACAGGTTTAAAAGTGACTTGCTTTGTAAATGTTCAGTAGACATTAGTTTCTTACTCTGACCTCTATTTCTACTAAAAAAACAGCACTCAATTGCAATAGTTTGCTTATTGTGATCAAATGAATTATCTGCACAGAAAGAACAAAACATTATTGTTATATTTAACTTGATTATATGCATTAATACAAGAGAGGAGGGATATTTCTACTTCAAATGGCAGCTAATTTAGCAAGTAACAAAGTCTTTGAGAGAGCAATTTGTAGCTTGCCTTTCTATATGGCCCCCTAGACATGTCCTGGGGATTCACATCAGATAAAATAGAAGGAATTGAGATGGTACATTTTCTGAGACTTTGTTAATCTTTCATGTTTTTGGTCAGTTGGTAGGAAAATGGAAAAACTTCTGATCAAATTTCTCATAAAAACACTTACATACCTATACTTGCAAATAGCAATCAAACATGCTAGATTTCATTCTTTTTTATTCCTTACACTACTTATTTTCCATATGCGATCTTTTCCATTACTTTGAAGGGTTTGTCTAAAGACTAATTATTTCCTACTTGGCACTGGGGCTGCAATTCAGGTAGTGGCCACCTGTTAAATAATGGGGCCTTTTTATTGATTCCATGGTCTGTTGTCTAAGCTTTTTCCAGGTGTGGATAACTAAAAGAAAATAAGAATGTAGCATATTATCCACTCACTCAGGCTCTGAAACTAAAAATATAAGCATAGAATAATAAAGGTCCAACTTGCCTTACCAGACACTAACCAGTACTATACTGTTAGAACAATCAAGCAGTGGAGTATTGGCATAGGAGTAGGAAGAAAAAAAAATCAGTGTAAAAAAAAGTAAAACAATGAAACTGACCCCAAAGCATACATAAGCTCTCACTCTACAGTAAAGCACACATTTGATATCAGTGAGGGAAACAGAATTATTCAGTTGTGGTGGTTAGCAATTTAGAAAAAAAAATTATAACATTGACCTTGTATGCCAAATTGATTCCAGGTGGGCTTGGGTTTTTGATGTAAATTGAAAATAAAAAATAAAACAATAAAAATACTAGAGAAATATTTAACTATGTAGACTTGGGACTTTGAAGGCCTTAAGAATAATAGAAGGCAGGAAAATATTGGCAGATTTGGCAATACAAATATTAAAAATCCTATATTCAAAACAAAACAAAAACCTCTATAAGCAAATTATAAGGCAATGACAAACTGGTAAAACTATTTTGAATAACAACAATAACAATGAAATCTTTCATACTTAAGAGATTTTACAGCAAAGAAGAAATATATAAACATAATAGACCAGATAATTAACAACCACCACCACAATAATGATATACAAAAGATCAGATGACATAATGGAAAAGTTCAATTTGACCAGTAAACAAAGAAATACAAATTAATACAAGGTAGAAATAAGCAAGGATTAGTAAATCTATATTTTCAATCTATGCTACAACACACACACACACACACACACACACACACACACACACACACAATTCCCAGGGTAAGGAGAAACCAGTAATTTCATACATTGATGGTACAGGTATAAACGACACAACTTTCTAGAATATAATATAGTGAAAGAAAATGTTTCCAAAGGCATACTTGAGCTGATATAAATTAGAAATTGGCCGGGAGGGCATCAGCTGAAAAGGGGCTTGAGGAAATTTTTTTAAAATATTTTTTTTTAGTTGTCAATGGACCTTTATTTCATTTATTTATATGCAGTGTTGAGAATCGAACCCAGTGCCTCACACATGCTAGGCAAGCACTCTACCACTCTACCACCCCAGCCCCATCGAGGAAATTTTTTTAGGGTGATGTAAATGTTCTATATCTTGTTTTGGTGGGTTTACAAATTTTGGCAATTGTATATAATTCACTTCATCAAACTGAACAGAAAACAACTGTTTTCTCATTTGTAAATTATACCTTAATTAAATTTTTCCCCTAAAAAAAGCCTATGTGACTCAGCAATTTGATTTCCTTTTAGGCTAAAGAAATAATGGATTTATAAAATATTTAACTACTATTTTATTCATTGATGAAAAGCTTACAACACGTGAAATTAATTTTCTCCAAAAAAGGTACTCATTAAATTATGCTATATCTGTATGAGAGAATATTATAGACATCAAATGAGATGTGGTAAAAGAATACTTAATGATATGAAAATACCCAGAAGATGGGTATTATTGCTTAGAATCAAAGGCCTCTGAAAGTCAAGTTCAGTTAAGTTTCTTATCCTAGTGATTATTACTTCATGTTGAAATCACTGTTGGTTGAAACTGGAGTTCTGAAAACAGTATGAGCTCTGAAGTATGACAGATAGTTTGACCATTTATTTCCATGTAATCTGGAGCAAATAACCTAATTTATTTCAACTCAGTTTCTCATTTATGGTATGGAATAATAATTATCTGATGGAACTCTGAGGGTTCAATGAGAGGCAATAAAATAAAGGCAGTAGGGATGTTTGAAATGTAGCACATGCCAATATTTGTTTCAAGTATAAATTGATGGGACCCATAGTCACCTTCATCTCCTAAGACCAGTGTAAGAGTAAAAAACAATGAAAAGGATGCATATTTGATTTAAAATAAAGTATAAGTGATTCTTAATATCAGTTGTTTTTGTATATCTTATTAATTAACTTGAATTATTGATAATTGCCTAAAAGTATGCTTAATGAGTGGCTTCAAAAGAAACGAAGAAATTTTTCATTAAACCAACTCTTCAGAAATGCCAAAAAGCCCATGAAAATATATATGCCACTTGGGGCAGGGCAAATTTGTTCATTTTAATCCTTTACTTAATTTCTTTTTTTTTTAAATTTTTTATTTTTCCATCATGTTCCACCATCTTTACTGTCCCACTGCTCCCTTCCCACTCCTACCCTTGTGACCAAAGTTCCTCCATTCTTCCTGTGTCCTCTCCAACATTATGCATCAGCATTCACTTATCAAAGAGAACATTCGGCATTTGGTTTTCTGATATTGGCTTACTTCACTTAGCAAGATATTCTCCAACTCTATCCATTTACCTGCAAATGCCATAATTTTATTCTCTTTTATTGCTGAGTAATATTCCACTGTGTATATATACCACAGTTTCTTTACCCACCTTTACTTAATTTCTACTTTTTATAAATGTAGTGAGCTGACAAGAACCAAACTTGGGTTAAACAAATGATACTAGAGTTCAGAAACTTCTTTGGTCAAGTAAATACCTAAATAAATATGGAAGGGACATTGTAGAATACTATCCAAAATATCCCTGGATTCCCACCTCTGGCGTGTTAATACCACTACATTCTGTGATCTTTGAACCTCACATTTCCTCAGGTAACAAGAGGACAATAGTATCAAGTTATATGGGAAAGATGAAACCACATCAGGAGAGCTAAGGATTCCCCATGTGAATTCAAGGTTTCTTGTCAATGACTATGAAAGCACTTCATCATTTCCTCCTAATATCTGTTCTAAGCAGAAATCTTCCTCACAATAACATCTCATTTAAGATTTTCGGCTATCAATAATGTAGATAAGTGTTATATCTAGCTTTATTTCACATTCCATACCTCATGCATTATTTACATGAACAGCATTCAAATAAGGATGGCTTTCAAAATATGCAAACTCAATTAATTTGACCTATTTGAATAAAAAATAATTGACTATAATATTAATGCCACTGAATTTTAGTTTCATTAGATTAAAAGTATTCATATAAAACTTGATGACTCAGGGCTGAGGCTGTAGCTCAGTGGTAGAGCGCTTGCCTCGCATGTGTGAGTCACTGGGTTTGATCCTCAGCACCACATATAAATGAGTAAATAAAATAAAGATACTAAAAAAAAAAACTAAAAAAAAAAACAAAACTAAAAACTTGATGACTTATAATTACTTGCCATAGTTCCTACATGTTTTTAAGTACTTTTTAAGAAAAAAAGGGACATATTATTTAGTGGTCTTAATTGATAAACAGAGGTAAGGTCTTTATGACAGCAGTAGTTTAATGAATACAGAAGGCTCAGATCTGAATGAAAGACAACAGTACAGTTTACCTTTCAGCAGGAAATTAGAGAGAATTTCTGAGGTAAGGATAGCATCTAAACAGAAACTCTACAGCTCCAAGAAAGGCTGCATAAAGCATAATTACAGTAACTACTGAAAAGATTACTCCCCAGGAGTTGATGAATGAGTATGTGATTTGCAATCATTTAGTTGAAATTCTAATGCTAAGGGGTTCTCTAGTCTTGGCAAGAAAAACAAGGAGGAGTGCTTTGTAACTAGTGAATAAAAGGCAACTTCTTTAGAGATTATTAACAAGTGTTTATAACAAAATACAATCTCCTTTTGACTCCATGAACTACCAGTACTGCTTTGTTTAGATTAGCTGAGTCAGATACATTTTATTAATTTGATTTAAGGCTTCAGGTATTATCCTATGAGCCATCTCTCAGCTTGGTCCTCTGTACCCCTCCACAGCCCATAGAAATACAAATCCCTGCAGAGATTTCTGCTAATTGTCAGTGTGTCTTCAAGCCTCCTTTGCCCCTTGTATTGTAGCTTTTTCTGGCCTACACTGTGTCAAAAGGATTTGTTTCACAACTTTCCTGAATCAAGTAAATACCATTCACATAAACAAAATTCCACTGAAGGCTGTTAAGAGATCCTGGTAGGTCACATCAGGCATGGCATCTTTCCACACTGACCAGTCCCCTTTGTCTCTTGAGCATAGCAGTTTGGTGATTACCTGTTGTTATCTAAGGATGCTCCTAAGGTACTGCTCTTCAACAAGTGAGGTTGATATTCTTCCCAAGAAATACATTATTCTTACTAAGATCAATTCAGAGAAAACTATTAAGACAAATTTTTTAAAAGAAAAAATATTATTTATGCTAAGAATTCAGTACCATCTGAGTTTTCTAATGACAACAAAAAAAGAATCTGAATAGGTAGTATCTGAAAGAGACAAGACACCTAGCTGGGTGAAATAATTTGGCACAACGCAGTGTGAGACAAATCACTAGTCACGTATAAGTCTTAAAAGAAAAGGAACATAGTGCAGATCTGAGAATATCCAAGGGTGGTGGAGAGCATTGGTAAACAATTTTGAGGCCCCAAGAGGATGGGGTGAAACTGTTGCTCTTTTCACTCTGTCTTGCCTACCACAGTTTAGTGAATGTGGGTTCCGTGCAGGAAGTGCACAGTGGAATGGTGTAACTAGTGCTCCAGATTTCTTGCTGGAGGATGGAAAAGGAGAGGCCCAGGATGGAAGAAGATATTAAGGATATTGTGAAGAAGTAAAGACAGCACATAAAGTCAGTTCTAATTATAAACTGAATACCAAATACTTGTAGAATTTAAATAAGGGATAGCACCATAGCCATGTCCCAGACTTGCCGTGGTTCCTATGCAAGACAGACACAAATAGAAATGCAAAGGAATTAAAAACTGACACTGAAATCAAATCTCACCAAAAGCAGGTCAGAACTTGTAGACTGAACTCAAATGTGTTGTCTACTGTAACAAAATATTAATGTTCATTATAGTATTTACTCAAGACCCAGAAACTCATGATATTCAACATGCTTAGGATGCAAGAGAAAATTACTCAGCATACAAGGAACTATGAATATCTCAATCTGTATGGGAAAAGACAATCAACGGACAGTAACACAGAGTTAGACACTATAATTATCTGATAAAGGCTTTAAAACAATTACTGTAAAAATATTTCAAGAAGTAATGGCAAACACTCTTGAAATAAGTGGAAAAATAGAAAGCTCCAATAAAAAATAGATACAAATAGAAGTTTTAGAACTTGAAAATACAATTAAATCAAACTTAAAAACCTATAGGATGGTCCCAGTAGGAGGTAACAGAGGAAGAAATTAGTGAACTTGAAGACCGATTATTAGAAACTGTCCAATGTGAATTGAAGGAAAAGTGATTGAAAAAAATTAACAGAATCTAGGGTCCTATGGGAAAATAGGGTCTAAAATTCAATAGAGTTAAAAAGACTCAATATTTATTTGTTTTTTGTCAATAGACAAATTGATTTTAAAATTTATATTGATAAAGGCAAAAGAACTAGACTAACCAAAGCAATCTGAAAAAAGAAGGATGTTTTCAGGAATCATACTACATGAGCTCAAAACTTACTGAACTAATCAAGCTAATGTGGGATTGGTGAAAGGGTAAACACATAGATTGATGGAACAGAAGAGAGAGCCCAGGAAAAAGCCCACATAAATATAATGAACTGATATTTGAAAAGTTGCAAAGATGATATTTGAAAGTTTCAAAGTTTAACAAATGGAACAAAGGTGACGTCAAAGCTAAGACTCCAAGAAAAAGTGCCAGAAGGATGAATCAAGAAGGAGGAAGGAGGAAAAGGAGAGTGAGGCTTTCTAAGTAGAGGAGACAACATGTGCAAGGCCCAGAGGAGAAGAGAATATGATAGGTTTGTGAAAACATAGGTACTTCAATGCAACCTTGACATGAGAGACAAGGGAAGACAGGTAAGCAGAGGCCTGATTTTGGCAAGTCTTGTAAACCAGGATAATAGGAGTAGAGTTTATATTGAAGGTAAAGAAAATCAAGGAAAGATTCTGAAAAAGGACTAGTAAGATCCAATCTGTGAATGAGAAAAGTCAACATGGCTGCACAATAATGAATAGACTAAAGAAAAGCATGACTGCAAGGAGATTGGCTGAGAAATGTAGTTATTCAGACAAGAGTTATGGACTCATACATTCAGATATGTGTATGTTGTATTTAAGAGACATCCAATTGCTTAGGAGATATCCACACAGGGATGCTTAGTAGGAAGCTGAATATTTGGCTGTACGGTTTAGCAAAGAAATCTTTGTGGAAATTTAGCAGGAACTGCTATAAGTGTGTAGATAACTACGTGGACTAGTTTACTCACTCAGTGAGGGCTGAGTGGGTGAGATCACCAAAGAAGAAGCATGAGGTTCCAGAAGAAGAGAGGAACTCTGATATTAAAAGAGTGGAAGAAGAAGAGCATTTAATGATGGAAAGATGTGGCTAAAGAAACAGGGAAAAATCAGGCCACACTTGCTCTTTCATGAGCAAAAGCAAGAGAATATTCTAAAGAGGAGGGGGTCATCTACCATTATGATGTACTATGTCTCTGGTTTGGGAAGCCTCCTGTGGATTTTAAATGAAAAGGGGGTTCATAACATTGGCAGGAGTTCTGCTGGAGCAGTAGTGTGCTATGTATGAACCAGAAAAATCAAGTTGGGTGAAACAATGGGGAAAGACAATAGAGCACAATTTTGCCTGTATGATCAGGAGAGAGAGAAGAGGACTAGGTAGTCCTTGTTTTTTGGTGGGAAAGAGCTATATAAACATGTTTAAATGAGGAGAAGTCAAGGAAGGAGAGAAAGATACAGGAGAAAGAGGACAACTAAAGAGAAAGAGAGAGACACAGAGACAGAGACAGACACAACTAATGAAGTAAGATTCAACTAATAAAGTATATTTGGCTCTCCAACTAATAAAGTAAGATTTCTGGGGAGAGTAGGAATGGGATCAGTAGTACAGGGCATGTCAACATTCCTTCCCTAGGAGGGAAGGAGAAAAGGGGATCCAGAGGATTTCCCAAGAAACTGTTAGGATTAATGAGGGAATTCAAAATACTGTCCATGCACAAGAAGTTCAGTTGCTTTCTTAGATCCCAGAAACAACCAACTAGAAAATGTATTGGAAAAAGCAGCTCACAACAGCACCAGAAATGTAGAGTGTCTGGTAATAAACATAATGAAAATGTGTAAAGACATCAATAACATTACATAACCTTTCTTTAAAATTGTTAAGAAAATACAGTTGCTGTCTTTATAACCTCGGAGATGGTAAAAACCTTCTTAAAGGAGATATAAAATGACATAAATCCTAAAGTAATGAGATGAGGCTATGTTCCTAATGGTACCTTATAATGAAGTCTGACTAGGTGGATCTAAAAGTCAATACTTTTTAAAAAAATTATCTGCATTGTTGGTATTTCATTGTATTATATGCTCAAGACAACTGGCATTTGTCATTTCTCTACCATGCTAACTCCAGAGGAAGGCTTTACAATTTCTTGAAGCTAAATTTTGGCTCCAAATTTCAATCTCTAGCAGAAACAAACTGATTTTTAACACAAGTCAAGGTATAATCACAAAAGTAAAAAAAAAAAAAAAAGTCCAGATTCAAAACTTCTAACTCAGGATTATCTTGGAGTTTTTTGAAATCAGGAATTAGACTCCTTGGAGAAGATGACACTCCTGAGAAGAGGATATATGTTGAAACATGTACAATTGTATTAAAAACAGACGTGAACCACACTGTATGTGTACTTAAATTATTTTTTATTTTTTATTTATTTTTTGGTACTGGAGATTGAACTCAGGGGCACTCGACCACCGAGCCACATCTCCAGCCCTGTTTTGTGTTTTATGTAGAGACAGGGTCTCACTGAGTTGCTTAGCGCCTCGCCGTTGCTGAGGCTGGCTTTGAACTCGCAATTCTCCTGTCTCAGCCTCCCTAAGTGCTGGGATTACAGGCTTGAGCCACCGCGCCTGGCTTTAAATTTTTTTTTTACAAAGACAAAAAGTATTTCTTCTAAAATGTTATTCTCTTTCACTAAGCACTGCAAAGAGCCTTAATTAATTTTGAGATTCTAACTGCCCTAAAGGCAAGTCTTAAATGATATTTACTTGGGAGTGTAAATGGGATGACATTTTGGGAGAGCCATTTGAAAATATTTAGCAGAAGCCTAACATGCATACTCACTGACTAAACACATCCAGTTTTAGAAACTTATCCTGAGAAAATGGGCAGTGACATAGATACAGGGATGTTCTTTTTGGCATTATTTATTAAAAATTGGAAAGAGCCTAAATATAAAACAACTAAATCAAGTAAATTTGTGTGGTTCATTATATAATGAAAATACTACATAATATGTTAAAATTATATCATAGACATAAGTATGATAAGGATAAGTCACTATATATTGCTGAGAGAAAAAAGCAAGTTATAAATATAAATGTAGTAGTACTATATAGTCCAAATTCTGCCAAAGATGTATATGTGCATACACATGTATAAATTTATAATACAAACATATGTTTAAATATTTAGTATAAGTTGTTATGTATAAATTAATAATAGTATTTACATTTGAATTTGAGATCCTAGGTGATTTTTGTTTATTTCTTTTGAAAGGGCTTATAATCTAATTATTCTATAGTGAATATATATATATATTTTACTTATATAATAATCATTAAATATTTAATTAAGGCAACCATGTAATTGTTAAGGTTTTTCAAATTTTTATAATATTGAATACTGCATATACTATGGAGAAATATGGTAGAGGGAGGAGAGAGGAAGAGAAAGGAGAATGCAGAACATATGATTTATTATTTTATCATGTATATTTGTTGTGAAGTTTTGAGATAACTTTTGATTTAATAATCTGGAAAGAAATTTTCAACAGAACATATTGAATTGTTAATGTCCACAAGATTTCAGTCTGCTCTCAAAGATTCAATTTTTTGTGTAAGGAAAAAGTCTCTCCATAGCTCTCTCAAAACTTTTTTTCTGAGCTCATCAAGCTTTATTTAACCAAACCCAAACTGGCATATGGGCTTCATCCACACATTCATATGAATCCTTTGGTTGATGCCTTCTGCCATGTGTCTAATCATTTTATAAAATCCATGGTTGGATCTAATGCAGTGGGACTAAGAAATACAGTGACAAAGAGACTGCTCCAGCTGCTAAACTAGAATCTGGTGCCATCAATGCCACCAAATATTGGCGGTATATATCTGGACAAAGGAAGAATCCTAGTAATAGTGAAAAATTTCTACCATGCATTTCAGCTTAGATCTACTAATAACACTTCTTTAAATGCCTTTTTAGACAGTGAAATCTGGGAATAATTATCAAACACCATACACACTGTTTACAATAGAATCATATTTCTTTTCTTTCTCTCCCCCTCTCTTTTTCTTTTCTTTCTTTCTTTCTTTTTTTTTTTTTGCATAAAAAGTAGAATGCTGCTGAATGGTACCCAAATGTCTGTTGTATACCATGCCAATACAGCAGCCCAGCCAAAAATGCAAATAGAATAGTTTGCCAAGTAAAAGAAAACATAACAAATTGGTAATGGTTTCTATCTTGACAGAAAATGAAAATGATCCCTCAATGTGTGGCCACTCATGCAGACACATAAAAACGTCTTAGAAGCAATCATTTTACCTCAGATAACAGACTCTGACAGTGTAGTACAGCACACTGGTTGACTTATTTCTTAGAAAAACGGCAACCATGACCTACAAAATAGTCTGGTAACCATGTAATTTATGCATAACACATATGCACATGCCATCCACTCATAATATTTGCTATAAATCATTTTGAATACAAGACTGCTTTCCTAAGTTGAATATACTTTATGAGAGAAGATCTAAATTGCCAAAGACTTGATAAAGCTGAACTGGTTTATGAACATAAATGATGTTGTTGCTTATAAGATTATAAAACTCCAATGATCTACATTGCAATAAGAAGGCATTACATAAGGTCCCTATGTATTCTATGATTCTGCACAGTGCCTTAAACACTAAAGGTATTTTTACTAGATGTCAAATAAAACAAATACCAAAATTATTCTGGAGGTGCATAGTATATAGATCTGACTTTCTGTTTCGGACACTGCAACTGAAAGCAGAAGTGAACCCCCTGAAGACCTGTTAATGGTTCTTTTAACTTATATCGCTCTCCTTTATGACATTTTTTTTTCTTCAAATGAAGAATTAGCTAACATCACTGACCAGTGACTATTTTTTTCCCCCATGTGGTGAAGATTTCCCATTTGTTTAACTTTCTAATGAGGCTATTAGATGGATTGTATTTATCAAATCCTACCAAAAATGAGAATGGCACTTCTAAAAACACATAACTGATATATGAAGATAACGAAGAATTCAAAATGAGAGAATACTGAGCCAAGGGGCTAGGAAGAAGCTTGGGAAGTAAAATGATCTTGCCAAGTTGAAAATAAACTTGAATCCTGTGGGTTATGAGTTTCAAATGAAACTTCTGGGGTTTGAATTTGTTGGTGACTTTCCTGTTCAATAAAAAAAGGCTTAAATGGCTTATAAAAAGGTTAAAAAAACTTATTGGGCATCAAACTGCTCTTACAAAACACCATCTTGATGAGTTAAGTGTAAATGAATCAGAAACACATGGGTCATATTTCCTTAAAAAATGCATATGGATTCAAAAATAAGGGGAAGAGGACTTGGCAAAACATTTTTTTGTGTGTGGTGGCTGAACCTAAAACATTTGAAAGATATTTTGAGACATTCAAGGAATCCAGAATAAAACTAAACCTGTCCAGTCATATAAAAAAGCAGAAAGTTCTTTTATGTAAATGTGCATAAATTTATCTCTATGGGTCAATCAACATTCACTGAGCCTTTGTCTTTGGCATGGAATTATGGAAGGGACCAACTTCTGCCTTCAAGCAACTTTGAATTTAAATATAGACAAATATGTAAGTAAAAGAAACCTGTCACAAGAGATAGAGGATGTTATAAAAATTCATATCATAAGCCAGATTGCATGGAAACTATACATTAATTGAGAAATTCACAAGTGCTTTCAGGATCCTGGGTTAGGTTGTCTTCATTCTATTCAAATCATAATCTTCTCAGTCCTTTTAAAGTTGTATACGGTTGCAGAATCTTACTTGTTTAAATGTTTCCCTAATAATTGTTTTTATGTCTTTTTAAATGTGTGTCCCAGCCCTCCTTCCTTCATCCTCCAGATTTGTGAGTGCTTGACAAATGTTGCTGACTGGTTTCCTGGAGGATGGGAGTGTTGAACAGTTTTGAAATAGAGGAGATGCTGTTTGGCAGGGAACTTGAGGCCATGATTCTGGGTTGGGGTAATGGCACATGTGATGGTTCAGAGGCTCCAGAGGGTGAGTCATGAGTGTGTGTGTGGGGGGATACCCTGGCTTGTCTGCAGCAACATGCCTGAGCCAGGGTGTAGTGGGAGGTGGAGGCAGTTAGGTGTGGGGATGCCTAATATACTGCATGTGAAGTCAACTTGAGGACAGAGGATTGTGATAAGGGAAAACATGATTCTTATTCTTTTTTTTTGCCAGCATAGGATAAAGTTCTAAACACAGGACACGTACATGTCATTAGTTTCTTATCAGTGTCTGTAAGAGCTGAAAAGTATTCAAAGATAAAAATAAGATTAACTGTGTATGCATTGCTAGGATCCTGTAGATCATAAACTTGAAGAGGAAGTTAGAAGGGTTATGAAATAGATTACTGAGTTTAAAAACGTTCGTGGGAAAGTGCAAAAAATTATTGACTTACTGTTTTTAAGGGTATTTCCTAGCTGTTTAACATGCATTTTACCTTTTCTACAATTTTAGAAGTTACTTAGGGCAGGGATGGAGTCCAATGTTTCTTATACATTTTCAACCCGCTAGCACAATATTGGGAACATATCAAGCACTCGATAAATGCTTTACTTTATAGTAAATATTTCACTTTATGTTGAACTGAAATAATGTAAAAGGGTTCTGAGACCCTGTAATATGATAGTAAAGTATGAAAAAAAGATGGTATAGTGGAAATGTTTTCATAGTGTCTCTATTCTGTTCATTCATGGTTAACACAAAGAAATCAAAGTTCTTACCATCCTTCATCATCTTCTACTTCTGTTTCAGAAATGTCATTTTCGGGAGTTTCAGCAATTGCTTGAGTGAGTTTAGATTTAAACTGGTTCAGCAGTGCAAGGGTCTGAAATAACAATTTGATTGCTAAGAAAATATCCTACTTGGATATAAAGCACTTATAAAAATGTTTGATTTTTGAAGGAAAATAACTGTCTTCAGGCTGTAACAATGACATTAACAAATCTTGACATTGTTCTGTTTGCAGTTTTGGTGACATTTTTCCTCAGAGACAGTTCACCATTTTCTAATTCTGGGAAAATAGATTTGCTTATATAGAAGACACTTTCATTTTAAAAAATATATGCTTATTAATAGTTAAGTTTTTAATATCCAAAAAACAGGAAGATAATTCACTAAGATATGTGAAAGCAAAAACATATAACATTAACAAGTATATTTTTCATTTAATAAATTTCTAAAAATGTAAAATTATCAATATTGGGAAAGTAGAATGAATGAACCCATTAGCAGCTGTTGGAAGATGGGCAAATTGAATAATAGCTTTAGAAAGCTGTTGACATGTATCAAAAACTTAAATTTGATTATTCTCTCTGATTCAGTAATTCTAATTCTGGGAATATATTCTAGAACAATAATCTGAAACAGAGAATATGGCTTATGCATTTTTCCATATAAATGGAAAAATGGAAATATTCAATGTCTATCAATAAGAAAATAGATCAATTTGGCCGGGCATGGTGGCTCACACCTGTAATCTCAGCACTTTGGGAGGCTGAGACAGGAGAATTGTGAGTTCAAAGCCAACCTCAGCAACAGGGAGGCGTTAAGCAGCTCAGTGAGACCCTGTCTCTACATAAAACACAAAATAGGACTGAGGATGTGGCTCAGTGGTCGAGTACCCCTGAGTTTAATCCCTGGCTCCCCCCCCCAAAGAAAATAGATCAATTTGGTAAAAAGCAATAAATATGCTATTATACTGTAATTAAAAATTGTACACAAAAAACACTGCACTCTATTTTGAGGAGGAGTATCATGTTGAATATGCTAAAAAAAAAAGAAAAAGAAAAAAGAAGACCAGTACTCTGAATTCTTGTTTGGCTCCCATGCCCTTTGTGGGCAAGCAGCAGCAAGTGGTAACAATTTTAAAATCTCATTGTTTCCTGGCTATGTCTTACAAGCCCACTCCAGAATTTAGGCAGAGAACACAGGCTAGGAAAACGTTTTCTGTTCTACATTTTTAAAGAGTACAATTTTATGAAGTGGCATAAAGTACTATGTGTCTGAAAAATCAAGGGCTTAATAATGATTTTTGCATGATGAATTTGAACTAAAATTCTCACATTTCATAAGGAAAACAATGTGTGACTGATTTAGCTAAACATGTGACTGAGCTGGGCATGGTGGTGCACACCTGTAATTCCATCCCTTTCCCTCCCCTTCCTCCTCTCCTTTCCTTTCCACCGGTACTGGGATTGAAACCAGTCACTCTACCACTTTTTTTGAGACAGGGTATTGTTAAATTGTCCAGGCTGACCTTGTACTTGCAATCCTCCTGCCTCAGCTTTCTGAGTAGCTAGGATTACAGGCATGCACCACTGTTCCTAGCAACAATTTGTTTTTAGAGCCAAATAACGTGCTACTGGCATTGGTTCTAAAGTGGGGACTATGACAAACAAAAAACATGATTTTGGGCCCTTCTTAGCTTTTCCTATATTCAAGACTAGACTTTGTTTAGCTGCATTCCAAAACAAGAGAAGGCACTGGGCAGAAAAGAAACATCACAAAAACACAGGGGCACATTATAGTGTGAAGAAGATAGTATCTACGCGGAGACATTTCTGTTTGGCAGTAGACAGGGAATTATTCAGTCTTCTGACTTTTGATGAAGGAATGAAGTGGCAACCATTTACAGCATGGCTCTTCAGCACATAAACTTCTCCAGTTAGAGAAGTTATTCTAAAGGTACTCAGCCTTAGTAGACTCTGCTGGTGCATATCTACACTAGAGTCTCTCATTTGGAGTCTGTGCCTCCAGTTCTGCCCTGGGTCCTGTCTACTCTTCACACTGCTGTTGGTTGGATGGATCTTCCCCAAATGCAAATGAGATCATGTCACTTCTTTCTGTTAATGGTTCCTCACTGTCCTTAGGGTCAACTAAATCCTTAGTACCGATCAAAAATACCTTTCATAAATGGACTCCTGCTTATCTCTTCAGCCTCATCTCTTTCCTTCTCTTGGTTATAGTACAGTCACATTTAATATCATTTAGTTCTTTGCAAAGAGGATAAAGACTTTTCACACACTATTTCTTTTGTCTCTACTTCACCTAGTTATCTCCTATTAAACTTCAAAACTTGGCTGAAAAGTCATTTTCTCAGGCAGACCTTCCCAGGGTCTTAGGCCATGTTTAGTTGTTATTGTTACACATTTATATTGTCCCTTGTATCTATTCTTTTCAAAATGCTGGATCCCTTCTATTGGTATTACTTGTTTAACTGTTCTTTTCCCTAATAGCTCAGAGGGCAGCAATGTGTCTTTCTGTTGACCACCATATATGGTTATTAATATATATTTTAAAAATTAGTTGCTTTGGGGTGAGGAGGAAAAAATGCATGAATAAAAGTGATCTTCAGCATCTTTGGTAAAATAGTTACTATAACTACTATTCAAAAGACTCTGTGACTCTGTGAAAAAAACTTAATAATGCATTTCATCTTAATTTCACTTATGTGCCATTTCTTTCGAAAACTGCATGTAACTTAGTATTCTGTAATTAAAGTTTCCTATACCAAACTTCTTGTCAAACTTTCCCTATGATTATTTTCATGCTAAGAACTGATGCATGATCTTTCTTTACCAGTAATTAGGTGTCATTTATAACATAGTTTCTGATTAGATTAATTTAAACAAATAGGCTTGGGATTTTTAATTTACTTTCATTTTGCCTGTTTTAGTTATTATGCCTAAAATGGTTATGTCCTTGTTTATATATGGTAACATCAAAAATAAATGATTTTGGTCTGCCCCCTACCTTTTCAACATGAAGGGCTGTTGAAGAGATTTGTTTTATCAAGTGCCAAATATTGCATGGTGTATGGAGCTGGCTCCCAAACTGTTGTGCTAGATCTTTCTCTTCTGATCCCTGATTTTTGATAATTTCCTTATATTGCTACCTAAAGATTTAGTGATTACTTACAATAAACAAGGTTTTACTACAGTAGAAATCAACTTGTAGATCAAATGCCTTATTTCTAGGCAGTTTACCATTTCAAGTTGAGTGGGGTGGCTGGCATGTGACACTCTGAGCTGAAAATTTCTTTGATCATTTGCAATTACTTCTCCATTTCATAATATTCACATCTACCTGAATTTCTGAAGGTGTGTGTCTCTATGAAGTTCCTATACTTGATATGGGAGTACCAGGTTAAAATTTCAAAGTTTTCAGGCTTTTTCATTTAAATGTCTCAAAAGAACTCTAGAATTTGGATCCTTATATGAGTGGCCCAGGTCCTTTGCACCCTATCCTATATATTTTTTATTTTTAAGAGATATTGCTTTCTCAAATATATAATCAAAATAGGCTCAATTTAGCAACATTGGAAAACAATATATGTATGGAGTTAAAAAAAATTTTTTTTGCAGTTATAGATGGACAGCATGCCTTTATTTATTTATTCATGTGGTGTTAAGGATTGAACTCAGGGCTTCAAACATGCTAGGCAAGTGCTCTGCCACTGAGCTACAGCCCTAGCCCCGGGATTTTGACTTTTTGAGGTTACCTGGTCTTCCCGGGAAGTTCCCTTTGCCTGTTGCTTTCTCAAAGCTTCATACTTTAGCTTTTCTCTTCTGTATTCTGCAACAGCACCATCTGGAACAGTGTCTTCCTCTAAAACATAGAAGAGTAGTAGAGTAAGTAAAACAAAGGCTCTGTGGATTTATGTTAATGTATATGCTCATATCACTAAAAAGCAAGTCTAAATTTGGGTTTGGTTTTTCTACATTTAATTTCAAAACAAAACTAATAACTTCCATCAGCTCCACAACCATTTCTTCCATGAGAAAGGGTCTGGTGTTAATTTATTAATGAATTTTGTGAACATCTTTATTCTATCCTATACTATTTTAATTGTTCATCTCAGGGATATTTAAGAAGATTATAAAATCATCTATCTTCACTTTTAAAATAATTTACCTTACATTGTTCTCCTGCCTCACATGACAGAACCTTTCAAATATCGGCTGATGTTAGAATTACTTGTCAATTTTGTTTCCCAGTTATAATAACAATGACAAACTTCAACTTGATGGTACCACAGAAAATAAATATATCTAACAAATAAGTTGGGATATGAGAAGCAGACAAAAATAACTTTCACTAAATTAGAATTTAGAAAATAAATCTATGGGTTTGATCCTGCAATAATTCCATGTGAAGATTAGTTGACATTTTATTTTCACATAAAAAAATGTGGACAGTTTTATCTAAAAAATATAAGTAACTAGCATTTAAAACAGCTTCTAGGTATATATTATATATTAATAACTATTATGACTAAAAACAAAAATAATTAAAACAAAACAAAATGAACCCCAAAGAACCTATCACTTCTTGTCTGGCAAATCAAGATGAGTCAGATGTGATCGAGGAGGCTGGTGTCTTTCTACTCAAGTGTTAGTTATTTGCTGCATTGTTACTTAGTTTGAGGAACATTACGAATGTGTAATGTATTAAAAATTTGTTCAGAGAATGGACTAATAAGTTGTCTTTTTGTGGTTATTTAATATGGGTTTGATAGAACTTGAAAAGATTAATTTGTTTTATAAACAATTTTATATGTACTCTTTTAAAGTACTATCTGTCCAACTCTGCTTTCAAGACTAATAGCTGTAAATGCCAAAAG
Organism: Xerus rutilus; assembly: GCA_028644305.1. Taxonomy (NCBI): domain Eukaryota; kingdom Metazoa; phylum Chordata; class Mammalia; order Rodentia; family Sciuridae; genus Xerus; species Xerus rutilus. The sequence goes on along the minus strand of CM053405.1, from coordinate 45,558,139 downwards.
CTGAGCAAATTAATGAACAAGGAACTTTTACAGAAATAATATCTGAAGCACATATGCTTAGAAACCATTAGCAAAGAGAGAATGTTATCAGTGTTGGTATACATAAAGTGATTCTTACAATAGGCTTTAAAATTACTTTCATATTTTTCTTTTGAATTGTATCTTCTTTGAATCCTATAATAGTTGGATTTGCATTGACCTGGGATAAACAACAAGCACCTTAACATCTTAGGATCCCCAAATGCAGTAGTTAATGCTCTGTTTCCTAGTCTGACTTCTCACAATTCCTTTGCCACATCCATCTTGAAATCCTTTCATTTGGTTTCCTAAACATTATTCTTTAAATTCATCTTGCTCTCTTGAGCCTGAGGCTTTGCACCTGCTGTTTCTTCTTTTAGGAATACTAAAAACATTGCATATTTTCATTTCCCAATTAATTTTCCTTGCTTAATTTCTATCCATTTTTTAGATGTCAACTTTATTGCCACTTCATTCAGGGAGACTTTTTTGATTCCAGTCATAAAGTTAGGTTTGGATGTTGCTCCTTTGAGCTTCTATAGCACCTTTTACCACTTATCACACTATGGTAATTTCCTGTTTATTTTTCTTTAATCCTCACTGAACATTAAGCTTTTTAAGGAAAAGTCACATTTCCCTGGCACTGAGAGTAGTGTTTGGCAAGTGCTGGTAGTTCACTGAAGAGTCAAACAAATGTAGTAATAATGGAATTAGAGAAGGGGAAAATCATCAGATAGTAGTTTGATTCCCCTCACCCCTGAGCTTCAGTTACAGAAATATTTGTGATGTACTTGGAATTTCCTGCTTCTTCATACTTAAGGAGTCAATGATATTTCTCTTTTGCCATCTCCTTGTGGTGGAAATTTCATAAAATCCTAAGGCAAATTCTGATTACTATCCTTAGAATAACTGTCTAATGTTTTTTTTTTTTTTTTTTTTTTTTTGGTACCAGGTATTGAACTCAGGGGCACTCGACCACTGAGCCACATCCCCAGCCCCATTTTGTGTTTTATGTAGAGACAGGGTCTCACTGAGTTGCTTAGCGCCTCGCCGTTGCTGAGGCTGGCTTTGAACTCGCAATTCTCCTGTCTCAGCCTCCCTAAGTGCTGGGATTACAAGCGTGAGCCACCGCGCCCGGCTTGTCTAATGTTTTAGTAGTTAAAACAAATGCAAAGGAGAAAGGACAAGTTCTTTATTTAAGCAGATTTTCAGCTACTTTTCAGGAATGTGTAGGAAAAAAAAACTGTGCCACAAAGAAGCCTTAAGAATCAATTAGGAGGGCTGGGGTTATGGCGCAGTGGTAGCGTGCTCGCCTAGCACGCGTGAGACACTGGGTTCGATCCTCAGCACCACATAAAAATAAAATAAAGGTATTCTGTCCACCTACAACTAAAAAATAAATAAATTTAAAAAAATCAATTAGGATAGGTAAATTTAGGTATATAATACAGTAAAGAAAGTCTAGGGCCTGGGGTTTGGTTCAGTGGTAGAGTGCTTGCCTAGCATGGTTCTCAGCACCACATATAAATAAATAAAATAAAAGTCCATTGACAACTAAAAAAAAATTAAAAAAAAAGAAAGTCTATAAGCTATGCTATTTATAATGTTAGAAAGTCTTTTAATAACAGAAAAATGCAGTCATCTCATCTTGGAAACTGGTAATGCCAAAATCTTTGTCATAAGACTTTCAGTTATTATTATTTTAAGAAAAATAATTCACAATATAAATATATGTGTGTATACACACACACACACACACATATACATGCACAGGGAATTGCCTGGCAGGATATATGCCAAAGCATTTTTTAAATTATTACTGCTGTTATTTATTTAAAAATTTTTTTATTTGTTGTTTTTAGATACACACAAGAGCATTAATCTCCAGGACATGCAAAGAATTAAAAAAAAATTAACACCCCAAAAACCAAATAACTCAATTAATAAATGGGCAAAGAACAGACACTTCACAGAAGAAATACAAATGGTCAAAAATGTGAAAAAATGTTTAATATCTCTAGCAATTAGAGAAATGCAAATTAAAACTACACTGAGATTCCATCTCACTCCAGTTAGAATGGCAGTTACCAAGAATACAAGTAGCAATAAATGTTGGTGAGAATGTGGGGAAAAGCTTTTTAAGTAGCTATATTGAGGTATATATTTTATATATAGTAAAATTTATTTTTGGTATACAATTTAATTTGTTGTTGTTACAGTATGTTATTTCCACTGTAATCAAGATATAGAACAGCTTCATAGCTCTATAAAGTGCTAAATATATAACTCTTAGTTAATTTTATTCTTCTGCCATCAGGCTTCTGTGATTTACTTTCTACCTTAAGATTGCCATAACTAGAAGCTCATATAACTGCAATTAAACCATATGTAGTCTTTTATGTCTCATTTCTTTCACTAAGCAAATATTCTTGAGATTCAACTATGTTTTGGGGCATTCCTTTACATAGTTGAATAGCAGTTCATAGTATGGATATACTTTAATTGGTTTATTTTTATGCCAGTTGGACTTGAGTTGCTTTCAGCTTTTGTGTAATATAAATAATACTTTGATGAACATTCACAAGTCTGATTGTGGACATATATTTTCATTTCTCTTGGATAAAAATCTAGCAATTATCAGGTTATTTGATAAGAATATGTTTGATTTATATGATACTATCATACTGTTTTTAAAATAAGCTGCACCATTTGGGCTGCCAGCCAAAATCAGTAATGTAGGAGAGTTCGAGATGCTCCACATCCTCAACTCTATCTGGTATTATTTAACTTCAGTCATTGTAGTTGGTGTGAAAGTGTATCTTGTGACGGTTCTGACTCTCGTTTTTCTGATGACAACTGATATTAAAACTTTTTATGGGTTTTTATTGGCCAGTCACATATCTTCTCTTGAACTGTTTGTTCAAATCTTTTGTCTATTATTTTTTTTGTCTTATTAATGTATTCTGAGTTTTAAAAATAGATTCTAAGTAGCCCGTCAGGAATATATTCTGAAAATGGTATCTCTCAATCTGTGGTTTACGTTTTCATTTTCTTTAGTGTGTCTTTTGAAGAGCAAAAGTTACATTTTGATAATAGTATTTTATCAATTTTTGTTTTATACACCATACTTTCTGTATGTTCTTTAAGAAATCTGCTTGTCCAAATGTTACAAAAGTTTTTTTCCAATGTTTTCTCCTAAAAGTATAAAATTAATTTAGCTCTTTATAAAAGATATATGATTTATTTGAATTGATTTGTGTATACAGATCAACTATTACAGCATCATTTGTTTAGAAAAAGGCCTTTCCCCACTGAACTACCTTGGCACATTTTTTGAAAATCAGTTGGTCATACGTGTGTGTCTATTTTTGGACACTGTCCTAGTCTATGCCTCTCCTTTTGCCAGTAGTATACTATCTTGATTACTGTAGGTTTATAGTAAGTTTTGACATTAATTAGTATAAAGCATCGAACTTTGTCTTCTTTTAATACTATTTTATTGAGTTTTGTTCCTTTGTCTTTTCATATAAATTTTAGAATCAGCTTGGCAATTACTTCAAAAGATATCTGCTATGATTTTAATAGCAGCTGCACTGAACAAATAAATTAATTTGAAGAGAATTGCAATCTTAACAACATTGAATTTAATAAAATTTCACTGATTTAATCTGTCTATATAATACAGTTCTCTTGGTTCCAGCCAAGAGTGGTGGTGCTAGTTGTAGGGTACAAATGGGGAGTAGTTATTTGTTTTAATTTTTGTAACCATCCCAGGATCAACATATCAAAGACAGTAATGTTTTGGAACAACTACAGGTAGTTGGAGAATGATTTATATTCATTCTAGAAAATAATGACATGGCAAAAATAAAGAATAAATAGTTTTTATGGAATGGAAAACAGTCATACCTCTTTTCCACAAAAACATCACAAGAATATTAAAAAGATGTGTGCAATGTAATTAATTCTCATGTGAACATTCACTGAACACATTAGTGAACAACTCCCAGACAAAATGGGTTAATTGGTGAAAAGTAGTTGTAAAACAACAAAAACGAACACAATTTTTTTATTAAGGAAAACTGCCAACACAAGTAAAGATAAAATAGTATATGACCATTTATATTTCTACTTTTGGGAAGTATCTGTTTAATTCATTTGCTAATTTATTCATTGGGTTATTTGATTTTTGGATGTTAAGTTTTTTGAATTCTTTATAAATTCTAGATATTAATCCTCTGTCAAAAGAGTAGCTAGCAAAGATTTTCTCCCATATTGTAGGTTCTTTCTTCATATTCCTAATTGTTTCCTTTGCTGTGAGGAAGCTTTTTAATTTGATACCATCTCATTTATTAACTCTTGGCATTATTTCCTGAGCTTTAGGGGTTCCACTGAGAAAGTTGTTGCCTGTGCCTATCTGCTAGATTGTTGGCTGACCCTATGTTTTCTTCTAGGAGTTGCATAGTTTCTGGTCTAATTCCTAGATCTTTGGTCCATTTTGAGTTGATTTTTGTTCAGGGTGAGAGATGAAGGGTCTAGTTCATTTTTCTACACATGGGTAACCAACCAGTTTCCCCAGCACCTTTTGTTTAAAAGGCTGTCTTTTCTCTAGTATGTTTTTAGCACTTTTGTCAAGGATCAGATGACTATATGTATGAGTTGGTCTCTGTGTCTTCCATTCTGTGCCGCTGGTCTATGTGTCTGCTTTTCTTTCAGTACCATGCAGCTTTTGTTACTATAGCTGTGTAGTATAATTTGAAGTCAGGTATCGTGATATCTCTGGCATTGTGTGGTTTTTGGCTTAGAATTGCTTTGGTCATTCTGGGTCTTTTATTCTTCCAAATGAATTTTTGGACTGCTTTTTCTAGTTCTGCGAAGAATGAAATGTATGAAAAAATATTCAACGTCATTAGCAATTAGGGAAATGCAAATGCAAATCAAAACTGAGATTTCATCTTACACTAGTCAGAATGGCAGTCATCAAGAACACAAATAATAATAAATGCTGGAAAGGATGTGGAGAAAAAGGAACATTTTTACACTGTTAGTGAGACTGTAGATTAATACAACTACTATGGAAATCAGTATGAAGTTCCTCAAAAGACTAGGCATGGAACTACCATTTGACCTAGCTATACCACTCTTTTGTATTTATCCTAAAGATTTAAAGTCATCATGCTACAGTGATACATACATACCCATGTTTATAGGAGCACAATTCAAAACAGTAAAACTATGGAACCAGCCTTAGGTGCCCATCAACAATGAACGTATAAAGAAAATGTGGTATATATACATAATAGAATTTTGTTTAACCACAGAGAAAAATGAAATTATGTCATTTGTAGGAAAATGAATGGAACTAGAGGCCATTATGTTAAGCAAAATAAGTCAAACTCAGAAGGTCAAGGTTCATATGTTTTCTCTCATGTGGAAGCTAGAGGAAGAAGGAAAAGAAAGGTGGCAACTGCTGCTGGTGGTGGGGATCTCATAAAAATGAAAGGGAGATCAGCAGAGGAAAGGGTCAAGGGAATGGGAGATGGGGAGGGCAGAGAGAAGTGCTGGGGAATGATACTGGCTAAATAATATTGTTATATTGTGTGCATTTATAAATATGTAACAACAAATCCCATTACTATGTACAACCATAATGCATCAATAAAAATGTGGAAAGGAAAAAAAATAGCACAATTTTTACATCACCTACTACCAACAGTTATACCTGTGAGCAATCTTATTTAACTCAGAAGGTATTCTTAAGGCATTAAAACTAGCACTCAATCAGAAACTAAGAACTCATACTTTTTCTCTGATGGGTAGAAAAAGTCTGTTACAAAAGAGGTCAATGAGCATGGCATGATTAGAAGATTCCCTGGAGTGAGACTAATCTGGATTCTGGTTCCAGAATTTACTATATGTGTGACACAGGGATAAGTTTGCATCATCTTTCTGTGTCTGTTTCTTTAACTGTAAAATGAGGATAATGGTATCTACTTAACTTGTGAAGATTAAATGAAATACTGTCAGACACATGGCAAACACTTAAAAAGCTATTATTACTACTATCCCATTCAGATAAAAAATGTTAAGATACCAAAATATACTCATGCATACTATATATTTATATGCTAACACTATACTATATATATTTTTCTTTGTTATGATTGACTTTGATAACTTTCAAGGGATATTGCACACTTTTCTTTAAGTTGAGCCTATCTTGATCTCCTTCCACATATAAATACACTCCTTTTATATTAGGGAACTTTTTTACTTTTATTGAAGGAAAAAGGAAACTTTTTTGGGGGGTGGGCAGCCTATAGAGCAATCGACAGTCTAAAAATGGTGATACGGATTCCTCAGTAGGGATGCTCTTAGATATGTTCATATTTTTATTTTACTTTTCCCTTGCATTCCTTGCATTTTAACTTAAATGGAAAAATTAATTAAGACAACTTGAATAAATTTCCTCAGTATTTCCACATTTTTTTGCATTTTCTAGCCATGATATGAAAACACAGGCATATGGTTCCAGTACACCTGAAGATATCTGCCCTGATAGTAGCTAAATATTGTCTTCCTTCTTAAATGTAGTCATAACCATCTTTTATAAATGTGTTGTATAAAGCTATTAGTAGTGGTGATGGCAAGCATTTAAAAATGAGTAATATTCCTTCATAAATTTTAGGATTTGTTTCACACAATCTCTTTGGTGATAGGAGTACATTTAAAATGATAAAGGAATGCTTTGCCTTCTGAGTGATGAATGAAATGAATTTTACTTTGAAACATTGTTAAGGAAACAATTGGATAAAAGTGTAGGGCTTTTCATCATTATTTAAATGATCCCAGATCAAATGGCTAATTTAGTTTTCTGTTTCCACAGGGCTAAAAACTGTTTCCAAGATGTGATAGATACCACTTGTATCTATCACATCTTTAACTATATCCAGTCTTAGTAATACTCTAGGTCAACAATTTTCAACAGATGGAGTGAGAACTACACAGAATTCTAGAATGCCATCTGTACCTCAATTCTTAAATCAACTGTCATCTAACAAAGTCTTGGGCTGTAATCTTATCCTGACTGCAGCTTTTGGCTTCCCAAGGGGAGAAGTATGTAAAAACTAGATTTTCAGCCTTTTGGTCATGAGCAAGACCATTTTGACTGTAATACAACTACTGACTTTTGTAATGACAGTTAAGAACTCAAATACTTGGTGCCTCAGGGTTAAATGGGTAAATCATGAGATGTACTCTATCATTACATAGCTGCAAATGCTCTGCTACTCCTCCTAGTAAAGAATGCTTTAAAAAGATTCAGATTATTTAGTTGCTTAGGACTTATGCTTTTTAACTACAACTATGTTTGGTTTTGACTACTTGGATATATTCTGGAATTTTGAATTTGATTATGGATATTAATCATTTAATTCCAATTTATCTTTTTAAAGGTATACTAAATATTGGTATGAAAAATGTCCATTGACTACCAATTATAAGTAGACTAATAATAGTTGAGAGGAACAATTAAATTATGCAAATCTGACATTAGGGAAGAACAGATGGTTGGGCAACTGAGATTGTTTTAAGGGTGTTCTTATTAATCTGCCTATTTCCAGAATACACAATCTTAGCAGTGAAACATGTAGCATTTTTGCTTGTGTTCATTTAATCTTGTGATAATTTCTTGGAAACAGCTAAAAAATAAAAACTGATATTCTTTAAAGGGGGGCAACTTGATGCTACATTTTGTCTGCCTGCCTGCATAGAGGATTAGTTGATTTGATGCAACTCCAAATAATTAAGATGCCATATACTACTAAATGTTCTTTACTAAAATGTTATCTTTAGATAAAATAAAAAGGATAGATCATCTCTTATGGAAATGATATTTTATTCTAAGAATTTAAAAGATTTTCTAAAGTTAATACTAATTTTAATATTACAACTAATGGAATCCTTAAAATCTTGGGCCAGAGTGGGAATGTACAAGGTCCTGAGTTCTGTCCCCAGCAATGAAAAAAGAAAAAAGAAAAGAAAAGAAAAGAAGAAGAGGAAAAAGAAGAAGAAGAGGAGAAGAGAAGAGAAGAAGAAGAAGAAGGAGGAGGAGGAGGAGGAGGAGGAGGAGGAGGAGGAGAAGAAGAAGAAGCCGCCAAAAAACTTTCTCACAAAAGCAACTTTCCTACCCAAATTAATATTCACAACTGCTTCATAGTAAGGACTCACTCTCAGACATATCAGTTTGCTAATGCATCCATTCATTACATCCATAAGGAAAAAAATGCCAAAAGTTGGTTAACAATGTTCACAGAAATTCCTGGTAGAAAAGACTAATTAGGTAATTTATCCTAGCCATTTGCCAAATGCCAATGAAAATGAAAGCCAGCTTTGCATCAAGAATTAAGAATAAAATTTGGCTCAGGAAGACTGATTCAGTGCAACAAACTGAGGTCAGAAAAACTGGCCTCTAAGTTTTCATAATGTAGATGTCTTAGAGTTACCAAAATGGAAAACATATCAGGTAAATATAGAAACTCAGTCCAATTCATGGTATGTCAATTTTTTTCTACAAAGTCATAAATCTAAACTATTAAGATCAGACAAGCCTAGGCATACCTCTGGGTATGCTCACTGTCTGCTCTAGTTCTTTGTTTTGTAAAATGCCGTGACCAGTGCAGCCAATCTAGCAGGTTCCGGCAAGGGGCAAAGGGGGATGAGGAAAAATAAAGACTCACGGACTCAAGATTTTGGAGATAACAGCTAGGGTCAGGTGGAGCCCTGCTCTCTGATGGAGAAGCAGGTCTAAAGAATTACATCAGCAATCTTTATATATACTTCTTATTATCAGGTTAAAGACTATGTAAGCATTATTCTTTGTATTCAGGAAAGTTACAGAGCTAGCAACATTATGTAGCTTATTCCGCAGTTATATTCTACAGTTGCAATGTGCAATGTTAGGAGCTTTGTGTAGCTCTCTAGAAAGTCCATTGTTTAAAGTTACTGTTAGGCAAGCAGGTTCAGGAGCAGCGGAGCTTGAAATATTGTGGTTGTCTAGCAAGAGAGTTCCTTTATTCCCAGGAGCTGTGTGCCTGAGATCCAGGTGGAGACTGATAAGACTCTAGCACAGAGCCTCCGCATGGAGGGCATTACCACAGCAACTAGGCGTCCTGCACCTTTGCACAGAAACTTTCCCAGGCACCAACCATGCCACAGCCATGAGGTCATCAGAGACCCCAATCTCAGACACTGCTCTCCCATTCTCTGTCACTGCTCTCCAAGGTGAAACATTTTTAGTCACTTGATTTAAGGATGTCTTTTCCCTCCTTTTGTTTTTCTTGCCTCAAATGAACAGTCAACAGCTTGAGAATAGCTGTGAGGTCTCTCACTATAGAAATCTGTTATACTAGGATTAAACCTGCTAAGGCTCCATCTGGACTGCATGGAAACTGTAACTCAAACATTTTACATAGTACATAGAGCTGAATGCAATGATATCTGCTATACAAACTCATCTACATAAAAAAAAACTGGCAACTCATCTATTTCCTGACTGGGTATATCACATTAGTATAAAGTGTGATCAACTATGAATAATCTCAGGACATTCATTTCTTTTTTTAAAATATTTATTTTTTTTAGTTGTAGGTGGACAGAATATCTTTATTTTATTTTTATGTGGTGCTGAGGATCGAACCCAGCGCCTCACAGGCGAGCACGCCACCACTGTGCCACAACCCCAGCCCCCGGACATTCATTTCTTTATGTTTTCATTTCTCATCAGTATACTCTGAGTAATTTCCTTAGCTATATATTTTAGTTCACTAATTCTCTGTTTAGTTATATCTACTCAGCTTTTATTCATCTATTTATTTTTTAAAATTTTTATTTTGAGATGGGGTAAAAGTTGCTTAGGGCCTTACTAAGTTGCTGAGGCTGGCTTTGAACTTGTGATCCTCCTGCCTCAGCCTCCCCAGTAGCTGGGATTATAGGCATGTGCTACCATGCTTGGCTCTACTCAGCTTTTATACCATAAACTGAGTAATTGATTATAATAACTATATTTTTTATTTATAGAAATTCTACTTGGCTCTTTTTCAGATTTACCCACTCTTCTTTTCATAGCTTTAGTTTTTTATTATGATTATTATTCTTTTAAAATTTATTTATTTATTTATTTATCCATTCTTTTGGTACTGAAGATTGAACTCAGGGGCACTCAACCACTGAGCCACATCCTCAGCCCTATTTTGTGTTTTATGTAGAGACAGGGTCTCACTGAGTTGCTTAGCGCCTCGCCATTGCTGAGGCTGGCTTTGAACTCATGATTCTCCTTTCTCAGCCTCCCTAAGTGCTGGGATTACAGGCTTGTGCCACCGTGCCTGGCTTCTCTTCAATTATTTAAAACACACATTATGTTGCATCTTTCAGATTGTTTTTGGGATATATTAATGTCCACTCTCTTCCTAGAGTGGTCATTCCTCTAAATGTTTTCTGATTTTTTACTGGACTTTATTTTCAATCAGGGCAGCATCTTCATCACACTCCACAGGAATCTTGGCATCCAAGATTGTGTAAAGGTTCATTCAAAGGTTTTGCATTTGTTTCTGACAGACAATCAAGGGATTTCATTGGTCCAGGGCCATTTGTTTGTCCATATTAATTTCTTGATTTAGGATTCCTATACCTTATACATACATAGTGTACATTCTGACTTTATAGCCATGACTGTTAGAGGTATAGACTTCTGATTTTTTAAAATGAGAACTTTAGTTTCTACCTCTCTAATGCAAGGCCACATCTTCTATCCAAAAGTGAGATTAAAATTCCAACTTCTTCCTATTAGAGCCTACATCTAGGTCCAATATCCTCTTGGACAACTGTAGTATCAGCTTGATTTCTTTCTTCCTTCCTTTCTTTTTTTGGTCTGTGCTGGGGATCAAACTCAGGGCCTCACACATACTAGGCAAGCCCTTCACCAGAGCCATATCCCCAGCCCCTCATCTCTTTTAAAAAATATATTTTCCAGTTGTAGATGGACACAATACATTAATTAATTTTTTTTTTTTTTTAAATATTTTTTTAGTTGTAGATGGACACAATGTTTTTTTTAATTTTATTGCTTTGTACGTGGTGCTGAGGATCGAACCCAGGGCCTCACGCATGCAAGGCAAGCGCTCTACCGCTGAGCTACAATCCCAGCTCCTCATTAATTAATTTTTATGTGGTGCTGAGGTTCAAAATCAGTGCTTCACATATGCTGGGCAAGTGCTCTACAAATCAAGCCCCTCAGCTTGATTTCTTAATGTTCTGGTTATGTCTTCCCTTTGTTTCTGGCACCTAGAAATTTCTCCTCTCTCTCTGTCTGTCTACCTCTCTCAGATGGGCTAAAAATTTAAAGTGGGATAGATTGTATTTTAGCCAGCATTTCCATATATATATATAGAAGAAAGTTCTGTATTAGCTCAGTCTATGTTGCCAGAACAGGAAGTAGAACATTCTTTTCTTATATGCTTGTATCTTTCTGATTAAGCAAACATAGAATAAGCAATTAACCTGAGGTTAATTTTAGTGATATAACACTAGCTAATTAAATGCACAGGAAGTTAAAAAAATTTAGTTTCTCTATGTAGAGAGTGCTCTACTAAAGATGTAATATAATGACTACTTATTAACTGAAATGTCTATGAAACATGCTAAATAAGCAGGAATTAAAGGTAGGATAAAAACAAACATTTACAAGGACTTAATATTTGTTAGGCACCATTCTAATGTGTTTTGATTATCTATGGAGAAAGTACCTATCATTCTATTTTACAAATGAAGAAAGAAATAGGATTGCACTTGGATATGGTAAACCTGGGAACTGAGCCCAGGTTTGTATTATACTAAAGGCCCACTCTGTTATTCTATTCATTTAAAGCTTAAATTCAGAAAATAAAATTCTCAAAATATCTTCTATGAGCCTGGTATTCTGAGAGATGAAAGAAATGTAAAACATACATGATACATGCTGTCCATTCCAGAAAGTAATTTAAAGGGCAAAATGAACCTAACTTGTGAAAATAGTTAAGAAATCAAGCCATTGACTATATACTGTGTAAGTATCAAATCTTGTATTCATGGGTATAATACCAAGATCCTAGAGAACTTAAAGATTATATATGTTCTGGTATTAGAATAAAACTTCTAAAATGTATTGGGTATTTATGAGACAGAATTAGGTAATGTACATGGGGAAGAGAATATATAACATCACTAGAACCATCCAGTTTTTGACCGGAGCAGCAGAGATAGATGGTACCTTGAGCAACTTCTAATTTAACTTTTCAGCTTACAGATGAAGTAACTAAGGTCTAGGTAAGTGTAGTTACTTAACTAGTGTTCTATAAGTGCTAGTAGCAGAGCCTGAGTTAAAACTTACTGAATTCCAACACCTAGTATAGACAAACTGTAGTAAGACTGCAAATTAAGTACACACTAAACCTTTGTTCCTGCATGTTATAATGTCCCTAACCCTTCCCCTAGGAGCTAGTCCGAAAGTGAATCCTTGTTCCACTTGAATTTCTTCATTGGCTACCTAGCTAATCAACCAAGGATATCCATCCACAAATCTCATTTTATCTATAAAATGAGCAATATATTCACATTTTTTATTGTCTCAGGACCTGAGCTTGAGGCTATCAGTTCCAAGTAGCTGCAAACTCATTCAATAAAAAATAAAAAAAGAAGTGAATTGAGTGGCTATTATATCCCAGAAACTGTTAATAAGGTTGCTCATGAAAGATTTTAAATGGCTCCAAACTCATTACTTCAAGGAAGTTTTTGCAAAATTCCCATAATAAATGAATACTTTTACATAAATAAAGGTTATGTGGTAATAACAGTAAACATCATTTAAATGATGAAAGTGATAGACTTTAATGAATATAGAAAACTATTAATGCTACAGATATCTAGCTTTATCTTATCATCATTCTGGAAACAATAAAGTGTTTTTTCAAAAATTTTAACACATCAGATCTTAATTAGTTTCAGGAAAAATGCCAGACTTGAAAAAAGCTAACAAGATAGCTAGCATTTCAAGTACTCACTATGAGCCAGATACTAGGTCAATTACTTGTTTAATCCTCATAATCGACAACTTTGTGAGGAAGACATGTTATTAACCCATTTTGCCAATGAAGAAACTAAGGTAGTAGCAAGAGATGAAATAATTTATCTCTGGGATTAACCTAGGCATATAAACCCATGTGATTTAGATCTAAAAAATATGGGCTCTTAACTAGCTTAGTTATTTCTTTTATTATGCTTAAGAAAAAAGAAAACTTGGAAGAACATATTTCAATTGGACATAAAAAAGAATCAGATAACATATCTATGCCTTGATGAAATAAAATCCTATAAAAAAGGATCCTGTATTTCCCCTAGACCAGAATATATGGTTCAAAGGATAATGAAAGAATAAGAGAAGAGCAGCCTGCCAAATGTGGGTTAATTCAAGTAGTTTCCCTCCAGGAAGAATGCCTTATGGCTTTGTGTTGATTGTCTTTAATGAATCACACTTTCCCCTCATTTGAACCTTTAAAACATGTCACCGCTCCTAAGCACTGTATCATAATTGCCTCTGTCTATATTGCCCCCAAGCCTGCAAGCCCACACAGGCTGAGTCCTCACATATATTATAAGCTCAATAAATAGTAGCTAAATAGACAAATAAACAGACTGATCATTTTTAGGTCTTGAATTACAACAGTATCTAAAGTGACTTTATTGCTTTTACTGGGTGGAATGTGTCACTGAGGAGCCTGTGGGGTCTTATGGCCCGTAGAATACAAATACTTTTTCAATAGATAGATGCCTAATTACACTGAGTTTTAAGAATTAGATATGTTTTGACTCTTGTTAAATAAAGGTGAAACGAGTTGGTGAGCTGAACTTTAAGGCAGTAGCCCCTGATTAACTAAATGAGTTAGTGAGCTGAACTTTAAGGCAGTGCCCCTGGTTTTCTGGTTGAATCCCTGTATGAGTTGCAGCCATTCACTGAGGTTCTACCATCTCCTTTATCATCTTCCTCAAGGAAATACTGCTGATAAATGATATATTCCCTTCTCTCAATCAGAATGCCTTTTCTTTATTAAGAAAATCCACTATGGAGGTAATTTTAATAAAAATAGTCTGTGATATTAAAATGATAGCCTATATATATCTATTACTATCATTTTTTATAATTAGGACCCATAATATTTACCACATTTACTTACTTTGTTTTAAAGATACTTGTTCAGATGATATCTTCAAAAAGCGAATAAGACAACTATTCTCTTCATCTAATGAAATCACCAAAATTAAAACTTATAATAAAGAAATTATTTAATGGGGGGGTATCTCTCTGTATACACGCACACTTACAAAAATGAGGCAGAAGAATGCCAAAAGTTTAATTTTTTTGTATTGTGGGCTACAATAAGAAACCTAACATTGATTCATTCTGTTTAAACAATTTTCATTTTCAGCGTACTATAAATGGAACAATACTGGCTCCATCTGGTGGTCAGTAAGTCTTCATAGTTTCACAAAAATTAGAAGTGGTTAATTTAAAGGCCACCTGAAATATACTTGAACAATGAAGTATGCCTCAACACTGAACACTGATTAAGTGCAAATCAGTCTAATGTAGATGACAGTGTTAATTTTTTCTCCAATAGTTTATTCTAGTTTCATTGTTCATATTATTTTGGGGCTTCAAATAATTACAAAAATAAAATAATACAAAATGTTTTCCTCTGTAGTTTTCTATTACCTAAGCTGAGAAATGTATAGGCACGAGTTGTTTCAGACAATTAATAATATGGTTAAAATTTATCCAGATTTTCAGACTGGATTACATTTTGGAATACAAACCATAAAAATTGTCATTAATTTTCAGCTGTATTTTCCATGAGATTACAGAAGAGTAGGTTGTAGAAGTTCATATCTAGAAGTGCTACACATTTACAGATGCTTAATCTTGATTTTTAAACTCTATAAAAGGAGTATGTCCAGAATCACAACATAAAGTGTTAGTGTTAGAAGTTCTTAGGCATCAACAACCTGCTCATTTTGCTTAGTTTACAGATGAACAAAACAGGTTCAGAGAAGTTAAATGATTATGCTAAGCTGGATATATCAGAAACCAGATTTCTTGACAGCCAGTGTTGTTTTCTTCCTATACACATGATCATGTGCACTTTTCCTTTATAGTAATACTCACTATCTAATAACCATTTGGGAATTGTACACTGTGATAATTTATGAAATGAAATATACCCTTAATATAATTTTAATTCTCTTAATTTTTGTTATTTTCCTTTAAGATTTAAGAAATTTTTAAAAATTTGTTTTAAAGCCCTATTCCTATCCAAATACAAAATTTTATCTCATTGTTTGGAGTTTATAATTCAAATAGCAGTCATGTTGGTAATAATTTAGAGTCAAAATAGCACATAATTTAAGCTACTACAGAACATACTAAAATCAGTTCAAATGAACTTAAGTTAAAACATTAAAAGAGTAAAGACAGGTTCTGAACAAAATTATTTAAATTGGCTTTAGTTTTCATATCTTTTACTGAAGTAAATAGTACATTTACTCTATGAACTTAGAGACTTTTGGACTCTCTGGTAAGTGGCTTTTTGCCAGGTGTTTCTCCATTCTTCTTAATTATTATTCCAAGAAACAACTGTAACATACAAATGATTATTGAGGAGTTTTGAGAATTATTGAGGGACAATAACTTTTTTTTCTGGGATCTCCAGCTTTCTACCTATCAGCTGTAGTCTGCTGCTCCTGCTCACATTCACCTCCTAGTCTCTCATGAGAACCTGTAGACTAGCACAGAGGCTGATTGATGTTGCCCTCAGGTCCCTCAACAGAGCACACTTTGTACTTCTCCAGATGGTGTGACCCACAATTCTTATAGTTTGATGGCCATTTTGACAACATCCCCATGTTGCCCTGTCATTCTGGAAGTGGAAACTACAAATTATGTATGCTGTGCTGTAACAACAAGGAAAAAAAACCCCTAAAATTCTTCAAGATGAAAAGATTTCATGAAGCCAATCAGGTATGATTACACCAGCAAATTAAACACTACAGAATATCTGTGTTTCTAACACTACTTAAAGGAGGGTTTTACTATTTTGTAATAAACTCATGAGATAATTTTCTCTAAGTAGTTATAAGCGTTTACAAACCAGTTCAAAATAGTTCTTAAAATAACGTGTGTGTGGTATGGCATTTTTCTTTATTTCTCCCACATGATTGCAGAAACTGAAACAATAGATATAGTACCTTCTAAAATATAAATTTGACCAATACTACCAGCATTATGAGCACATTTTAGGACCTGGCATATCTGAGATAAAATACTAAGAGCTCTATGCATGCTTTCTCACTTCACTTAATTCTGTAACAACAGAAGAGGTATTCTTATCCCTATTTTATGCATGAGGAAACAGAGATTCAGGGAGATTAAGTCTCTTGCCCCAAGTTGTATGGCTAGTAAATGACAGAGCAAGGACTTGAAATCAGGGCTGTCAGACTTCAAAGCCCACATTGCTTCTACTCTATTACACACAGTCATGGTTGGGGGTTTGGTGATACTATGCAGGGGAATGAGGGAATCAATGACAGTTCCGCATATTAGAAGTTTGTACCCTGGACAAGGAACAAGGCACACATCATTAACTGTGCAGTGAAACAAATGACATGAAAGAAATCCTGATAAAGTATTTAGGAAATTCATACAGAGGAGTGAGAGAAAAAGACTGGTGGAGGAACTGGCAGTGTAACTGGACCTTGAAGGAGAAATGAAGACAGCCATAGCAGGTAAAAGAGACATCGTAACCAAGGCATGAAGGCAACACAGTGCAGGATGCACGCAAGGAAGAGGAATGTTGTTCTCTGAAAATGAATAATGGGTGAATAAGATGGGGAATTAGAAAAATAAGACAAAAGTCTCATTGTAAAAGTTCCTGAGTATCAGATTAAAGAACTGAAACTTCATTTTAGCAAGCATTGAACAGCAACATTTTATATCTTTCTGGTCTATACTGCAAAGAAATCATTCATAAATGTTTGTGAGCCTTTTATTAAAACTAAATGAAGTGTGTTATACCACTCTAGACTGTTATATTGTTTGAATTTTTAAAAATGGTTTTGTTTTTTTTTTTTGAAATTTACTCAAGTACTAGCTTGAGTTAGTTGACAAAGTGGGGGTGAAGTTCCAAGTTTTTAGATGCCCACACTTAATCAATGAACAATGCATTCCTCAGTAGTTCAGTGAGGGGGACTCCCAAAATCTTGGTATTTTTTCCCCCAATAATTTTAGGAAGGAACTTTGAAAAATATTCTGATAAAGTTATTTTTTCATACCTATAAGAATATTCCAATTTAAATGGGAAAATATGTATAAGTATTTTGAAGCACATATCTAGCTATTTCTGGCCCTCTTTCACTGTCTCAGAATTGCTTACCTGCCTAGACCATATTCCCTACCAAGGTACACAGATTCTAGTTCAGATTACAGCCTTCTTTACCAACTCCATGTTTAATGACAGCTCTAAAAAATTCAATTTTGAGACAGAGTGAAGGTAGGAAAAAAGTCACCAAATTATACTTCATCTTAAGTGTACTTGTGTCCAAATGGGCTTCTGGAACCTGGGACTGCAGGGTGAATTGGATAGGGGTCACTCTGCTCAATTTTATTGGTAATGCTGTGAATTGTAGGCTCACACTCAGTCTGCTGATTCTGGCAATAAACTAACAGGTCATGTTGCTTGTGGTTTATTTTATTTTTTAAGGAAACAATGTTTTGCAATTTTACAGTGGAAAGAATATTGGAGAAAAGTTCTGACTCCTCAAATGGTTAGGGTAGTACTAAATATCTTTAATGCTTTGGTTTCTTCATTTGCAAAACTGAAACTATAATACTTGTTTAATCCAATTCTCAGGACTGTTACAGAACTAAATGTAATGAAGCATGTGACAGGACTTTCTAAAGTGCTCATGTTATATAAATATGAGGTATTATTATTTGGCAGTGAATACTAGGCACTGTATTTTATGTCTATAAGTGATTTTATAGTTAAGACTCCTTTCAAATAATTAAGTCTCATTTGAGGATGCAGGGAGTAGATACAATATTTTTCATTTTAGTAATATACTAGTTAGAATGAAAATATTTTTGTATATTAAAACCTATTTTCAAAGCACTAATAAAACTTATAAATTGGAGAACTGTGGAAAGTCCTTTTGTGAAGTGAATCATCAAAATTTATTTTATATTTTCTATAAATTCAAGTGCTCAATTGTAGAATTGTTTATATGGGGCTCACCTATAATTCTAAATTTGCTTGGAGAATAAAAAGTATTTGCTGGCATGCTGACATGATGGAAAGTGCTTTGCTACTTTTACTTTTGTCTTCTACTTATAGCTGGCACTTTCTATGTGCTAGGCAGTATTCACAGTACTATAGGCAAAATAACTCATTTAAATATAACCAAAGAAATTGCCAGTGGAAAACCAAGGCTTTACCCTAGAAACATACCCTTCTGGTAAAAGCTAAACACTGTGGGAAAGTGTATGATAAGAGAATGTCTGCTGATTCTGGCAATAATCAGCTCTGACTGAGAAGGCTACCAAAGTCACATCCAAGAATATAAACTTCTTGAGGGAAGAGATTTTTCTTTCTTATCCACTATTTTATGTCTGGAGCCTAGAATATTATCTAATGTACCTTACATTTGAAAAATATTATTTGAATAAATGATTTTTTTAAAAAAGGAAAGTGATTTTTCAGTGAAAAATGTATTCTTAGAGAACGGAGGGCTGGGTACAGCCTGAGTATTCCTGCAGTCCCAGCTCTTTGAGAGGCTGTGGTAGGATGACTTGAGCTCAGGAGTTTGAGGCCTACTTGGGCAACACAGCATGAACCATCTCAAACAGTGGAGAGATGGACAAAACAGAGTAGGCTCAGTAACCGGCTCTTCTTGTTCCAAACCTAGAAGAGCTGAGGTCATCATATGCCATTTCAGAGTTAATGTCACTGGACATTTCTTTTGAGGTACTGAAAGCCAAAGGAGTTCTTAAGAAACAAGAGAAATATAATGCTCATCAAGATGTCTTGTCAACCAAAGCCTCTTAACTCTATATTACAAAGATTGATTTTCTGAGTTAAATAAAAAGTATTTTAAAACTTTTTGGTTTGGAATGGCATTAATTAATCCTTTAGTAGAGAGACTATTTGGGTTTGTCTGATAAGTTCCCTAAACTGAATTTATCACTAAAATAATCTTACACTTTTTTCTTGGTTAAGTGAAAAATTTATCACTTTCTTATTTTGGATTAGAACATAATTACAGACACATTCTCAATGATTAATTTTTTTAAACCTGTGGCTTAGCCACTATACAAAACAAATACACTGAGTAGGTTGAATATTTTGAATTAGCAGCTATATATTCTATTCCCAGTTGTACATTCACTAGCGTGAAGGTTCCAGTATGCCTCATAAATGCTTATCTGTTTTCTAAGATGAAAAATACACTACTAATTAGTATTATCTTCAAAGTATATAATGAATTAATTTATGTAATGCACTGTTACATTACCCAGAATAACAGTCTGAATAATAGAAAAATAAGTAACCAAACTTGAGAAATATTTCTGAGAAGCTGAGATTACTGAATTCTTTCCCAATAGTTTTCCCAGCATTTTCACAAGATATGTACCACTGACTAGCAAAGTCTTTGGCAGTAGAAGAGCAAATGTTGCAACCCTTTGCTCTTCAACCGCAACCAAATGGGTAAAAATAAAAATAATTATTCTTTTATAAATGTCTCATATGGCAACTTAGCACAGTATGGAATGAAGAATAAGGAACTTCCTCATGGGTTTTATAGAAAGGAAAATACAAAGGATTTATTTTTGATATTCTTCTATAGCAGACTGAAGCCAGATACCTGAAGTCTCAAATAAAACTGCAACTAAGATGTTCAAAAACAGAAGAGTGGACAAAAAGAAATTAATCCTGCTAATTCTTGGTTGGAATTATTTGAATGGAGCCCAATGTAAGTTGTTTCTAAAGAGAAAGAATAGAAATATAGTATCTAGTGTGTATTGCCAAATACTAATTATAAAATTATAGATTTACATAATATAATAAAGCTTTAATTTAATATTCTTTCTTAGGCATTCTGAAAGTATATAGATGTTCTGTCTTTATGCCTTAAATTATTAGCATGAAGGGAAGAGTAAAATATATGGAATGGAAGATCCCATACCCCTTCTACTCTGTTTCAGACACAATTTGCAAGAAATGACATGATGCTTTTTCTTATCAGCAAAAATTTGTACATGCTTACCCTTTGTCGGAAACACCTTTATTCATCTAATTAACTGACCTGAAGCAGTAGTCTAAATAATCTGTATAAGCAAGAGGTTTCTAGTGCACAAATTGACCTACTGAGGAGTAAAAAGAAAATGTTGAAATGCTATGTATTTTATCTGTTAAACTATTCTTTCTTGGTTATATGATAAATAGTACACCACATATACATTTAGTTGTACCTACATATAAGTCCTAAATACATTTCAAAAATACATATTTTGAAACTGTTCAACATTTATTTTGAAAGTATTAACATTATTTTACAATCCAATGGTCCATCAACTGTCAAATGAATAATATAACATATAGTATATCCATAAATTGGAATATTATTTGGTCATGAAAGAGAAAGAAGTATTTTATTCATTCTACAACATGGATAGACCTTGAAAACATGCTAAGTGAAAAGAAGCCAGTCATAAAAGGCCACATTTTATATAAGTTGTCCAGAAACAGAGAAATCTATAGAGGTAGAAAGTAGATTAGTGGTTGTCTAGGTATGGAGGAGTGGGGACTGGGGCTGTAGAGGTGATAGATAAAGAATATATGGTTTCTTTCTGGGATCATGAAACTGTTCTAAAAGTGACTGTAGTGATGGTTACAAATATCTATGAATGTACTAAAAAGCACTGAATTGTATACTTTAACTGGGAAAATACATGGTATGTGAACTATGTCTCATAAAAGCTTTTAAAAATAAATAAATAAATCTTTATTCTTCAGGTATAATAAAATATTTTTGGAGACCACTGGTCTTAATAACATATGATTCTACTTGGGTTACTCTATCTAGAAATAATAGTGCCTTCTGGATTTAACTGCTTTTCCTTTGCTTCTTCAAATTTTCATGATAATATATCCCTCCTTCTGCTAAATTTTGTTTTTATCTTTATTCCCATTATGGACTAAAATAATTTTCAGGTGGTTTGAACAAATAAAAGTAAAATGATAAAACAGAGGGAGATATGGATGATTGTTTAAGTGATTTTTATCAGATATGCTGGTCATCTGGTAAGTTACTTTCATGTAAAAATGTCTAATAATAAATGTGATATCATAATTTTGACACTAAGATGTTCAGAAATAAACTACAAAACAATGGTAAAAAGAATAATTAGCTTAATTAAGTAAGAAATAACGTTAATTCTATGCAAACTCTCCCCAAAACAAGAGAAAATACGTCCTAACTCATTTTATAAATTGAACACTCTGATATGAATTTTATATAAAGATATTACAAAAAAATGAATCCTAAAACTATAGACCAATAGCTTTCTTGCAAATAGAGGTAAAATTCCTCATGAAATTTTTCAACAATGAATTCAATAACATAGGGGAAAAAAGGGATAATTCATCCTGAAGTGGAGTTCATCTCAGGATGCAAGATTGCTTTAATATTAGAAAATTAATCAATATAACACACCACAGTAAGACTGAAAATGAAAATCACACAATCATATCAATAGATACAAAAGCACTGGACAAAATTCAGCATTCATGTATGACAAAAACTCTTAGCAGAACAAATAGAAGGAAACTTCTTTCATCAGAGTATCTACAAAAAAGTCTTTGCTAGCATTGAATTTGCTGGTGAAGGACTGAGTACTTCCCCTCTAAGATTGGAAACAGGTAAGGATATGTGTGTTCACCACCTCTATTCCACAGGTGCTACTACAGCAATAAGGCAGGAAAAATTTTTAAAAATAGAATAAAATTATCTTTAGACACAGAAAATTCAAGTTAAAAAGAAATTACAAAAAAAATCCATAAAAAAGTTACTAGTACAAGTAAGTAGGCCTAGCCAAGTTGTAGGATTTAAAGTTAATACACAAAATTCAATTGTATTTCCTTGTACTATCAGAGCACATTTGGAAATTGAAACAAAAATATCATATTTACAATATCAAATAACATAAAATGCCTAGTGACATATATTAAAAATAAGTGAAATATTTGTACACTTGGAAACTATAAAACATAGTCAAAAGAAATAAAAAGACAAACAGACAGACATACTGTATTTATGAAAAAAATCCACCTTAATATTATTAAGATGTCAATCTCCTGAATTTATCTGTAGAACTGACATGATTGCAAACAAATTTTAACAGGACTTTTTGTAAAAATTGGCAAGTTGATTCTTACCCTGGCTGAGCTAGGACATGATAGTGCAAAGCAGGAGGACTTTCTGATTGGAGGGCTGGTTGACTCAAAGATTTATTGTAAATTTAAATTAATCAAGACAGTGTGGTGCTGGTGTCAAGAGAGGTATATAAAGAATGAATCAGTTCTAGAGATAATGTACACATAAATGGTCAAGTGATTTTGTTTTGTTTGGTTTTGTGTTTTTGGTACTGGGGAAAGAATCCAGGGGCAATATACCACTGAACTATATCCTCAGCCTCCTTTCTTTTTCCTTCCCCACTCCAAACTCTTCTTATTTTTTATTTTGGGACAGAATCTCACTAAATTGCCCAGGCTGGCCTTGAATTTGTAATCCTCCTGCCTTAACCTCCTAAGTTGCTAGAATTATAGGTGAGAACCGTTGGGCCCAGTGGTCAATTTTTTTTTTGATAAAGGTACTGACATAATTCAATGGGGAAAGGGAAAAGGACAGTTCAACATGGTAACTCAACGAGATAGGACATTCATAGGCAAGAAGAAAAGCTTGATAACACATATTAAAAACCCTTATAATGCATATGAAAACTTATTATAGTTCAATCGTTTAAGTGTAAAAGTAAAAGTTTAGGCTGTAAAACTTCTAGAAAAAAACATAGGGAAGGGAGGGGGATGGGAAAAGGAAAGACAGTTGAATGAATCTGACATAACTTTCCTATGTACATATATGAATATACTACAGTGAATCTCACCATTATGTACATCCATAAGAAATTAATAACAACAACAAAAATAACTATGGGTGAATGGTAGAAAGATCAGTAGAGAGAAAGGAGGAGAGGGCATAAGGAAGGGAGAAGGTAGGAAAGATACTAGGGACTGAATTAGAACAAGATATATTCCATGCTTTTATAACTATGTCAGAACGAGTTCTATTGTCATGTATAACTAAAAAGAACCAATTAAAAAAAATAAAAAGAAAACATAGAAGGAGATATTTGTGACTTTGGATTTGGTAATGATTTGTTATAGCATAAAAGAAATATTGATAAACCGAACTTCACTAAAATTAAAAACTGTTCTTTGAACTATACTCTTAGAAAATGAAATAAGCTATCAATTGGGAAAAATTTGCAAAACATATCTGATAAAGGACTTGTATCTAGAATAAATGAGGAACTCTTTTAAGGCAATACCAAGATGACAAACAACCCAATAAAATATGATTAAAATAACAAAAGACAACCTGATTTTATAAATGGGCAAAAAGAGGGCTGGGATATAGTTCAATGGTAGAGCACTTGCCTAGTACGCATGATGCCCTGGGTTTGATCCCCAGCAGTGCAAATAAATAACTAAAAGAACTCTGATTAAAACAAATAAGAATCAGAAAAGGGCAAAAGACTTGAATGGGAACTTCATGAAGGAATGGCAAATAAGCACATGAAGAGTTGTTTGACATCAATGATCAGAGAAACACAAATTAAAACTACATCTGTAATGCCATGACACATTCTCTAGAATGGCTAAAATTAAAGACTAATAATACCAATAACTGCAAGGATTTGAAGTAACTAGAACTTTTCTACATTGCTGGGAAGAAGGAAAAATGATATAGCTGCTTTGGAAAACAGTTTAGTAGTTTCTTACAAATACATAACTATCATATTTCCCAGAAATCCTACTCCTAGATATTTACTTAAGACAGATGAGTACTATCAATGTTTATAACATGTATTCATAACAGTTAAGAATGGAAAATAACTCAAATATTCATGATAAATGAACAAACATTATGGTATACACACACACAATAGAATACTATTTCCTTTCAATAAAAGGAAACAAACTACTAATACAGGAAATGAATCATCAAAGCATTCTACTAAGGCTTTATGGTTTGGATATAAAATGTTCCCCCAAAACTTGTGTTTTGAGAGCTAGGTCCCCTATGCAGCAAAGTTCAAAGGTGAGGCTTTTGGGAAGTGATTGGATGAGAGGGCTCTGACCTCATCAGTGGATTAATCCACTGATAGCTGAATGGACTACTGGGAGATGGTAGAAACTATAGGTGGTGGGGCTAGGTTGAAAGAAGTAGGTCATTAGGAGAATGCCCTGGAAAGGTAATTCTTGTCCTTCCTCATCTCCCTTTTCTCTTTCTTTTTCTTGGTTACCATGAGCTGAGCATCTTTCCTCTACAGCACCCTTCCACCACAATGGTCGGCCTCACCTCAGACCCAAAGTGATGGAACCAGTCACCATTTTCTAAAACCACGAGTGAAAATAAATCTTTCCTTCTCTAAGTTGTTTTTGTAGGTACCTGTCACAATGATGAAAAGCTAACACAATAAGAAAAGCCAGATACATACTGTATGATACCATTCATATAAAATTCTAGTGAGACAACTATAGAGAAAGAGAGTATATTATTCGTTGTTAGGCTTGGGATTGGTGGATACTAGCTGCAAAGGGACACTTCAAAATATTGGAGGGGTAATAGAAATGTCTTATGTCCTGACTGTGGTGGTGGTTACACAACTGTACACTTTTGTCAAATCTCATTAAATTGAACACTTAAAATTGTGAATTTTGTTGTATATAAAGTATACTTCCATAAAGTGATTTTTAAAAGATACCATATCTTATCTTAATTTTCTATAATGGAAAATAGCAAAATAATTCAAATGGTTTAAATGGTATTGGTTATAGTTCTCATTCCTCTGAAATCTATATCTGTTAACTTAATTTTATATCATTATTTTGGTTAATTTTCAGTATTTTACATATAATAAGCATTTGAATGTTTGCTGAATTAAGAAATTAATGAATCAATGCTTTATGGGCAAAGTTCTGGTATATTGAAAATTTATGTAATGCTTAATTTTTCAGTGAAGGAGAAAAGGATCAGAAAAACACCTATGTACACTTTAGATGGATATCATAGATGACAATTAGTAACAATTTATATAATATTCTCATATGATGATTAATGACATACAGCATATGTTCTTAGAAACGTGTCATTAGGCAATTTCATAATTGTTCCACCATCACAGATTGTACTGACACAAACCTATGGATATAAGTCAATCATCTGATGTAGCCTCAATGCAATCAAGAGATGTAGTAAACATGAGATGTTTGAGGCTGCTGCTAGGATAACATTACACTGTTTTACAATGAACTTTTTTTTTCATAAGTAGAAAGAATATACCCTAAAACAGCAATAAAAAGTATAGTATAGTCAACATGTACATCAGTAGCACAGTTATCACTATCAAGTGTTATGTAATGTATATAGTTGAATGTGCTATACTTTTATGCAATTGGCAGTACAGTAGGTTTCTTTGTACCCACATCAATTCAAATCAAGAGTAATGTGTTGTGCTATAATTTTATTATGGCTAGACATCACTAGGTAATAGGAATTTTCAGCTCCATTTTAATCCTATGGGACTACTGTGGTATATGCAATCTTTTGTTAACTAAAAACTTATTATGTGGTACATGACTGTAGTTCAGTATCTTTATAATTTTTCCTAGATTAGCACTACCCAGTAAAAATATAAAGCAAGCCACCAACAGAAATTTAAGTTTTCTAACAATTAATTAAAAATATAAAAGGAAGCTGATGGAATTAAAATATGAAAATTTAATACAATATATAAAATTATTTCAATATTCAACCAATATAAAGTTATTAAAGAGCTAGTTGGTATTAAGTCTTCAAAATCTGGTGTATATTTACACTTATAGCACATCCTAGTTTAAACTAGTCACATTTCAATTCACAGTATTATTACCAGTGGATCTTCAAAAAGTACTGATGCCCAAATATCACCTTCAGAGCTTGGGAATTTCCACGTTATTGTAATGTACAGAAAAATCTGAAACCACCAGTCCAGTGATGAAGGAGGATCAGGAAAAGCATCTTAGAGGAATAATCTTAAACAATGACAAAAATATTGGTATTTATAGATATAGAAGGCATTCTGAGAAGTGGGAGCTGTGACAGCAAAGGCCAATGTGCAAACAAGTTTGTATGTAGAAAAATTCAGTCTGTATAAAGCATAGAATTCATGACAAGAGATGAGTTTGCTGTGGAAGGCAAAGTATAGACCATGTAGGACCTTGCATGACATGCAAAAGACTTGATCCTGTAGGAAATGAGACACCATTAAAGAACTTTATGAAGGGGATTGACACATGATCATGTTTGTTTAAGAAAAGCCACACACAGAATATATTGGCAGGATCTGAGATTAGCAACAGAAATCTGTTGGCAGCCTGTTAGCAGGTTGTTAAAATAGCCCAAGAGAAGTACTATGGCTAAAATGGTCATGGTAGAACATAAGGCTCCAACTTGAAACAGGTAGGGAAAGGGGTGACATTTGCAAGAGACAAATACAAAGAGCAGATTTGTTTTGAGGATATCCCAGTATTTTGCAATTTAAATCTAATTCAATTCACTCAGAAAAAAATGCAAATATTTTTCACGTGGCTCAGTGTTAGAGTGCTTGCCTAGTATGTGTGAGGCACTGTGTTTGATCCTCAGCACCACATGAAAATAAATAAATAAAGATATTGTGTCCACCTACAACTAAAATTTTTTTTAAAAAATGTAAATACTTACCCCTCATTAACATATGATAAATTATTTTTTTCCAAAAATATTTCTATGTATCTAGACATGAAACAGTTCCCCAAATAATCATTCTTAGGGTATGAATTTCATATTCATTTTAAGAAATCTTAGGAATTTTTTATTTACTAAGTAAAATAGTAATTTCCCTAATATTTTACTAAGTAAAATAGTAATGTTAGAAGTAATATTTTCTACATTTCCCAAAGTTCTTGAAAGAAAAATCTAAGTGAAATTAAAGCTGTTTTACATGATACCATAGGCTCGAAAGTGAGATTTTAAGTCTTCCCAAACAGTATGTCCTTGACCATCATAAAGCCAGTGTCTTCCAAAGCTGAACTGGTTTCTGATTCTATTTCACAAAAATTATTTACTACTGATGATTTTTTGCCTTATACAGCTTATTTCTTCCAAGGGGTCAGGTTCTTTAGATGATTGCTAGACTCATGCTGTAGAAATGAAACATGAGCATTCTGTCCCCTTTCCTCTGGCCAGATTACATTTCTTTATTCACCTTGCTCAGTGAGAAACCTTTTTGATATGAGTCCTCATTGCTCTGAATGTTTTCATAGTTCACCTGCACACTAAATTTTAGCACCTGAAATACTGCCTACTAATCATGAACACTGCTTCATTACGACTGTTAATTATTAATTCTTTTAAAATGTTAACTAGAAAATGTTTATGTCCCATGAATGAGTCTTGTTCTACTCAGCAGAGTCTAGCTCTTTCAAAACTAGTGAAAGGATCTTGTGGGATTCTTCTGGGCCTAACACAGTGCAATTAGACATTTTCTAACTTGGTGATTTTAAATTCTTTTGATTAGAATTATATACAAACTATATTTTTCATCTGAACTCTATACATGTTTGGTATAGGCCTAATAATACAAAACTGTCTAAGACTGAACCACAAAAAATTATTGACATTACTTTTTTTTTTTTTTTTACAAAATGGTAATTTCATATTCAACTGAATACAATTTAAAAAATCAAAATTTCACAAAAACTTATTTAGGATTACTACATGTGATGTCCTCTGGTGTTTTCTGATCTGTGCCATTCCATTAAATAAAAAAAATGCTAATTGAAATATAGTATTAATTTCATGACCCACCAATGAATTTCTGCATATAATTTTAAAAAAACATGCTCTACCCTCTAAATTAGAGGCCTGCCTCTAGCTTAAGCCTTAAACTAATGGTTTAAAATGTTTCTTAAAGGCCCATAAGCAGTCTAGTGCAGCAGAAAGAATAAGAAGCAAGTAATCTAGATGGCGTATTTGCCTGAAAACTCTCTATGTATCCATGAATACTTAGCAGAATTGGTAAGGACCATAATAAATGCAGAAGGAAGGCTTTGAATAAGTTTTTTTCTGATTCAACAGAACTAAACTGATTATATAACACAGAAGATGATTCAGTGTAGTTGCTTGATAATGTTTAGAATGAAGATTAACCTTTTGGACATAGTGATATGTCTTAAAAGATTCCGAAGTCCTTTCCTGAATTAAACTATTTAGGCTTACTATATGTGATGTGTGTGTGTATGTGTGTGTGTGTGTGTGTGTGTGTGTGTGTGTGTGTGTGTGTGTGTGTTTTGTCAGATTTTCTTTCTACAAAGACAAGAAACTCATAGGGAGCATTTCTATCTGAATTTGTGCTTTCAAGATCACCATTGCACTAGAGGAGCTGAAACTCAGCTTGCTACATAACATTTTCTAAAAGTGAAGCTTATCCAGTTCTGCTAATAACTAGTGAAACAGTACAAACAATAACAGATTGAAGACATAGTGCTTTATTCTGGTTAGGCTTTTAACTTATTAAAATGGATGTTTATATAAAGAGCATGTACAAAAGCTTAATTAACCATTTTTGTCAATGAAAACCAAAAGACATGCATTCTTAATCAAACGACTCAAGTGTTGTCAGACAAATACTGATACTTGCGTAGGCAAGTGTCACCACCAGCAGTAAGACTAGACTTCAAGCAGGAGCACAAGAACACTGGCTAATACAGAAGCAGTGAGAATGCTGTTAGCCTGTTCATTGGTGCTTGCGTGGTGTGCACGTACACCACTCCCCCTCATCCTTTATGTTACCAACAGCTATTTATCTGATGGAACAGTGTTGACAGAAGTTGAATGGGTGCCAAACCTACTGATGAGAAACAAGGTGGAACAGTTGCTGGCTGTCGGGAATGTTTCCTTTTTAGGAAGTAGCAGAAAGATGATACATGGAAACACGGTTGGAATGGACTATCACAGGTTGCTGATACAAGAAATGTTTTTAGTTTTTAAAAATCAAAGAATCTAAGAAAGTCAAAATAAATGGCCAATGCATATAAGAAGGAATTCAAACGCTCACATGAAAAATATGTCTAAAAGAAATAATAAATGGTGCCATAGACTTGTGTACTAGCAATTGAGCTGAGTTATAGTTGATATAAAATGCTGTTTGGTCTTTTTTGCATTAGGCAGATTAAGCAAAAGAAGAATAGTGAGGACAAAAATAGTAAGTCTGCTGAGAAGGCTGACTACTTACTCTGCCAATCAAAAACCACATTCAACATATGATGCCAATATAAAAAGCAGATGGAAATCAAATTGCTTGTCCAATTGCAGAAAAGAAGTAAAACTTGAGACAGTTTTACTAAGCTAATACCAAGGGCAAGTGGAAACAGTAGTTTCATTAATAAACATCTTTCCTACTAAAATGATGTATTCATTCTCAAGTCTCAGACCAATAACCCACATCTACTTTCATATGCTCTTTAATCTCATATTAGTGCACCAGGGCAGCCATTTGTTTTCTCCAAAGAATAGTGAAGCTGAATTTTCATCACTCTTCTGCATGAACATCTATTTACCACAATGCAGTGATAACTGATAAACCTGATATTTACTGAAAGGATCCACAAAATACAGAAATGCATTTTGAAGTATCAAACAGTAAATAAATAACATTCTGTATAGTTTTAGTGTTATTTTATTATATGCCATAGTGCGTACATCTTTAGCATAATTAGTAACTTAAAATAATATCTTAAGTGTACAAATGTCTTTATTACCTCATAAAAAGTTAGTAATCATTTGATATTAATTAGTCAAATTGTGATCTTACTTGGTTGATTAAAAATAACACATTTATTTAGCATTTTGAGTACTCTGACTATGGTTTTGGCTTGAATAGTTGCTGAAGTTGCTTCTCTGTTTGAGAAGAGAAGGGGATAATGTAGGTGGAATATGGAGGAATCTGATGGCAAAGCAACATATTCTGCATTCCACTGTATAAAAAGTACATATAGGCAGTAAATATCGGTAGCTACTTTATCAATTATTACAAAAGATTTCAACTCAAGATATAGAAAAAATCAGAATCTTAAATATGCTGTAAGATATTTTCTTTTTTATTTTTCACATTTTAAAATGACAGCCACTTCCCCTCCCTGCTAAGACAATGATTAACATCATTTTTCTGTACATAAAGGGTTGCTCTCTTGGCTTACATGGATTATAGAGCATTTTATAAAAATATTGTATTCAATATTGACTGTTACCATTATGGAAGGAGGAATTCAGCTACTATCAGGCAATCTGGGTCTTATCACCTATGCTGGTGCTCTTAGAGCACAATCAATGAACTTATGTCAGTCACAGTTTCCTACTTGTCTTACCTTCTCCATGGTAGGAAACTATATTCAACCTATGATGCCAATATAAAAAGCAGATGAAAATTAAATTGCTTGTCCAATTGCAGAAAAGAAGTAAAACTTGAGACAGTTTTACTAAGCTAATTTTTCTCTGTCAGAGAAAAATGTTTGGGGGCGGGGGGCAAAAAATATAAAAGTGTTTCAAAAGTACAGATTTGTGTTAGATGTAATTAACTGCTCAAGTAATAACTCTCCTAACTTCTTTTTGGTAACAAAATCAGATTTGTTTTAGGCATCTAAATGCTCAGTATTAAATGACAATTTAGGAGTCTTTTTTCTTTCCTTTTTCTGTAACATTGGGGATTGAACCTAGGGCTTTGTGCATACCAGGTAATCATTCTGCCACTGGGCTATACTCTCAGCCCTCAAATGTCAAATTATGACTGTTTAAGCTATATTAGCTCATCATTCACTTATTCAACTTATTCATTTATTTTTGAAGAATATCAAATATAGATGTTAAAAATAACAATAAAAATGACAAAAATTCTAGGGGGGAAGGTAGAACATAAACAATAAATACATAAAGCATATAGTATGTCAGAAAGAGATAATATAGAGAAGAATACAGTAGGGGAGGGCAATTAGAAAGTGCCTGCCAGGGCACTCAAAGAAGGTCTCAGTGAGATGGTAACATCTGAGAAAAGACTTGAGAGGTAAGGGAATGAGCCATGCATGTATCTTGAGGAATTGCAGTCCAAAGAAAGTAATAGCATATGCAATGGCCCCAAGACATGGAGCATGCCAAACATGTACTCAGATCAGCAAAGAGACTTCTGTGCCTAGAACAGAGTGAATAAGAGAGAAGGAAATGAGATCAGAGAGGTAAAGAGGAGTAGAGAGGGTATGGATTATCTAGAGTTTATTATGCCTTTAATGAAAGCCATTAGTGGGTTAACAAAAAGTGACAAGATCTAACTTAGATTTTAAAAGGACCACCCCAGCTATGTTGAGAGTAGACTGTCAGAGGACCCTGGCAGAAATCAATTAGGAGACAACTGCACCAATCTCATGTGGGAAATGATTGTGGCTCTGATGAGTTGGTAATCAATTGCCTGGGAAGGAGGGTGCTAAAGAAAAAGGAGTCAAGGATCATTCTAATACTAACTGAGATAGAAATGATTTCAGGAGGAATAGGTTTGGAAGGTAAGATCAGTGTTTACTTTGGGACGCATTAAGATTAAGAAGCCTATTAATCACTTTGTGGATTATTAACATATAGATGGTATATAGATCCATGAAACTGAAAGACATTGTCAAAAATTAAATGTAGTACAGTTTAAGAGAGAAGAAATTACAGGCCAAGTAACACAGATGATTCAAGGAGAAAGGTCAATAGTGTAAAATGCTGGTGATAGATCTCTTAAGAAGAGGACTGTGTATTTGACTTGTGGGCATGAAGTCTAACTGGGGTAAGAGGAAAGGAGCTGGGTGGAGAGGAATTGGAGATGGCAAGCATATCCATTCTTTCAGGAGGTTTTCTGAGAAGGGGAGCAAAACTAAAGGCATTAGTTAGAGAGAGAGATGAGGCCAAAGTATTTTTAATGGAGAAATTACTACATGTTTTAATTAATGTTGATGATAAACAATTCAGTGAGGAGAGAAATTTGATGATGCAGGAGAAAAAGATGAGAACTGTCAGTGTGATGTTGTATCCACACGTAGGTAAGGGGGGAAAGATGTGGTAAGGTACAAGTGCAGGAGTTGGCCTAGCACTATAGACTGCTCATCCTTAACTATAGGAAGGCAGGCAACCAAACAGCACAGGTGCAAGTGAGTTAGTAGTTGTAGTAATAGGAACTTTCTTCTGGTTGCTTATAATCCAGAAATTTTACTTTTTCCAAGTGAAGAGTCTAGGTCATATGTTCATTCTCAGTAGACTTCATTTTGGCCAATGATACGCAAAGGGTAGTCTGTTAGGTGGTTTGGGGAAAGATTTTCCTTTCCATAAAAAGGCCCAGAGGAGAAAGCCATTTTCCTCTACCTTTCCTTCCTACTTTGGATGCTGTTCTGTGAAGATGTGATGCACAGAGCTGCCGCAGACATTTTATGACCATGAGAAGAAATCTACAATGTGCCAGGAACTTTTAAAAATTATAGATAGAATGTAAAGTTCATGAGGGCAGAGGTCTTTATTTGGTTCCCTATTGTATACATAAAGTCCAAAAGAGTGCCTGGCACATAGTACATGTTGAGTAAGTATTTGTTGAATTTTGATCAAGATGTGCCACGTCTGTCAGAAACTCATAGTATGGTGGTTTACACCAGCAGGTGAAGGGATTATATTCCATGATGTAAGTGTAAGACAGGGATAGTTCAGATTGTTGAGGCAGGTTTTGCTATCCTTGATTTTGAAATGCAATGAACTTCATCATATATGGTAGTGACAGTCAGCTTGCCACTGTTTAAATGTTATAAAATACTTTGTTCCCTATCAGTATTTTCTGGTAACTTCTTTAATTCCTTTATAACAATTAATTGAAAACAAATATATTTCATAAATCCTTATATTTTCACTTTGTAAGACACACATGGAGCCATGATTTGGTAACATCTGTTTTATTCATCAACTTCCCATCTTCTTGTCACCATCTTTTTCTTTTTTGTTTTTTTGTTATTTTTTTTTTAACCCAGGAAAATCATACTGATGAAACTTTTTACCACAGCTATCACTAGTTTTTATTGAAAAGTATACAAGATGCCCTGTTTTAAACATTTAAGAGTTTCAATGTCTGCTTTTTTCTTTAGAAGAGTTGTATTTCTATGTTCCATGCCAGCATGTTTTTTCTTCTTTTCATTTTTAGCAGATACCATTATCTTTTTTCTAGAATCATTTTTGTATACCTGCACACAATGAGCTCCTTCATCATACAACAGAATATTTAAAATATTATTATACAAGTACTCATGTGGCATTAGATGCAGAAAAGTAAAATTAAAGCTGAAGTGTTCAAAGCCTGGACTCAAACCATATTTATGCTGCTGAAGGGAAGAAAAATTATTTAGTCTACAGTAATGAGTAAGTAGCAGCAAAACAAATATTTGGTTGACTGTGAAAAGCCAATGTTTTCATTTCTTGTCACAACCATAAAAGCTAAAAACAGGCTGACCAAGCACATTCTCACAGCAAATAACACACGTATTCATCAATCTTTTGGTGCATATAAAACTGTGATTTCAAATCTATGGATTTATATACAGTGTGGGCATAACTAAATTTATCTTAAATATATTATATTATGCATATATGTTTTCATATTGCTCATTTATTTTGAAAAGATTACTGTGTATTCTTTACTTGTATAAGATATAGCACTTCTTGCCCTTAAAAGTGCTTTAAGCTAGGATAATATATTTAGCATACTGATAAACTTATTAATAAGCTACTTTCCTACACATGGAAATAACTGCTTTAGTAACCTGCAAAAGGGTTATAATTTGTTAAATGCCTGACATGCCAAGTCTGTAATTGGGGACTTATGTATATATTATTTAATATTTTATTACTCCTATTTTACAGATAAGGAAACTAACACTCAAATAATGTGCTCAAGATTGCTTAGTCCCAAATCAGAGCAAGTAATGAAGCCTATCTATTTTCGAAATAGCAAGATTCTGTGAAATCATATCCCCAAAAGTGTAAAACAGGGACAAAATGCCTCGCAAAAATAAAATTTTACATTTAGCATTTAAATTCCCAACCTCATTTAAAAAATGAAAGTCTAAATACACATTATTTCTATATTGATATACCCATATATTCAGAAAATAAAAAGGAATAGGAGTGTAATTGCATTGGCTGTGTATGGGTGAGAATAAAGGTAATTTTATCTTCTTCTTTTGTTTTATGATAAGAATGTTCTATAGTAAGCCAGACGTGGTGGCACATGCCTGTAACCCCAGCACTTTGGGAGGGTGAGACAGGAGAATCGCGAGTTCAAAGCCAACCTCAGCAACAGCGAGGCTCTAAACAACTCAGTGAGACCCTGTCTCTACATAAAACACAAAATAGGGCTGGGGATGTGGCTCAGTGGTCAAACACCCCTGAGTTCAATCCCTGGTACCAAAAAAAAAAAAGTTCTATAGTAAGTATGTATTAATTTTTAAATAATGTATTTTCCTGAATAAAAAAAGTAGCAAAGGAGAAAAGATTCTTACTGTTGGAGAATATAGTTATAAATATGGAAAGAAGGGAAAACTAGAATGTACTCTGGTATGGATCTGTAATTGGCCTATTAGTGTATCTCCTTACTCCTTCACTTGGAGAGCCTAGAAGCAATGTCAATGAGCACTCTAGCACCCAGATCTTGATTTCTAAATACAACTATTCTCTTTTTAAAGTAACCAGAGCTCCTTAGAAAACTTGATGATCTCAGGACTCAAGAAGGCAAAGTGTAACATGAACCTAGAATACTTTGTTATAAAAGAAAAATTAGAAAGTACTCAAATAACAATTGAAAATGAGCAGGACTGTCATTACCAAATATTACATTATATGTTTATATGGATTTTTAACTGTTTTTGTTTTAGAATAGTAAAGAATGTATTTCAGAGAAGTATTTGGGAGCACTATGTCAAAAGTCTGAGGAGGTAATGGTGATAAGAAAAAAAAACAAGTTCCTCAAGGGAGTGTGAGTACTGAGAAAGGCAGGGAGTATGCGTGACTGTTACTGTTATCTTTTATAAACAATTTCAGTTCAGTTGAGAAATTAATAGGCAGGTCCCAGGAAATGATTAGCAGCTGTGAACAAGGGATTTAATAAGACTTTTCAGAAGTAGTTTCAATAGTAGAAGGCAGGGTTTGGAAGGGAGTACAAGGGAAAAATAAGGTTAAAAATTACCTTTGAAACCAGGGAAGAAATAAGCAGGCATGTGAGCAAGGGAGAAAAGTTAATAAAGATGGAGAGAATTCGGCAAAGGAAGCAGAAGAGAAAAATTCTGACAATCGTGGGAAGCGAAGCCTTGAAAAGAACTAGGGTCACTTTGTCCTGAGATAAAAGACAGGCTGAATATGTGTGGTGAAACAGAAATTTGGTGGTTAAGGGGAGTAGAGTTGAAGAAGTTCATGATAGATGGTCTTTTTAAAAAGCAAACATGAAGCAATTTGTTAAGAACAGGCAGGAGGCAGGGTTGGCATTGGGGATGTAGGGACTATGGAAAATGCTTGGCATTGAAAGGCCATGTGGAGAACAGCACAGAATGAACAATATAAACATGACAGTCTATGTTGAAATTTCTTCATCTGTGAGAATTTAATAACATAGAGTACACTAACTTGTACGAAAAATGATGATGTCAATGACAAGTGAACTCTTTGATTTTTCCCTATTTTATTGGAGTATTTGCCAGATTTACTACATGATTCAACTGCTCTGAAACTGTTGCCATCCTTCTCTTACTGAACTAAAGATTTTAAGCTTTCCTATAAAGTCACAAACAATATATAAAACTCAATTCAAAGCTAAAGTTAAAAAATATAGTGCTTAGCCGGGTGCAGTGGCACATGCCTGTAATCCCAGTGGCTTGGGAGACTGAGGCAGGAGGATCGCGAGTTCAAAGCCAGCCTCAGCAATGGTGAGGCGCTACACAACTCAGTGAGATCTTGTCTCTAAATAAAATATAAAATAGGGCTGGGGACGTGGCTCAGTGGTCGAGTGCCCCTGAGTTCAATCGCCAGTACCAAAAAACCCAAAAAACCAAAAAAAAATATAGTACTTGTTCACTCTGAATTAGAAATACATTTATTTATGATTCTACTTACATTTTATTTTAAACTAGTAATAATATTAACTAATTCCATTTCTTATTATATATACCTAAGAAAATGAACTGAATGAAGGTTTAATTATCAATAAACATGCTGTTATATAGCAAAACTCACCATTCTTAGATAACAGTTTTTAGGAATGCCTCTTGATTTTTAAAGCAAATCAGAGGAACTCAACTGCTCATAATATAAAATGATGGCTAGTTCTAGCTCAGAGATTAAAAAGCAAAGAAGTTAAAGCTAAAAAGGCATACTTTGGGATAACTCTGGGAAGGAAGTAGTATAATATGCCTTTTCTTTCTCTTTATTTAAAATCTGTCCCCTAAGAATTTCCTTTCATATAATAATCTTACAACAGAGATTTGAAAAACAAAGGAACCAACAAACTGTTTTCTGACAACTAAAAATGAGTAGAACTGCCATTACCTAACACTGTGTGTATATTTACCTCTTCACTGTTGTCCATATTTACCTGAAGCCCCAAGAGAATAGGCATTTTGTTTGCTCCATGACTTATTCTCAGTGCCTTGAAAAACTCTTAAAATGTAGTAGGCCCTAAATAAATATGGATTCATTAATGGAAAATCAAACATAGAACACTAATGTACATAAGAAAACAGCAAGCCTGATCAAAATAGGTTCTAATAGTTACAAGTCAAATTTGCATTGTGGATTTCTAAGAATATGTTTGGTTTTCTAGATCATTGCTAAATATCTTAAATATACGAGGGTCAAGAGTTCATAAAATTATGTATTAAAGAATTTAGATTAAAACTTTGTCTCGCATAAAATCAATAGGTTTAAAGTTTCATAAATAATGTACATTTAGTTGAAATTAGGTTTAATTCAATGAAATGAGTATTTCTGAGAGCTCATAGAGTATATGATACTGATTGATGAAGAAGATTAACACAAAGCAGAATGTAGTATAAGATGTTCAATGAGATATCCAGTACATGGTTTTTAAAATGTGTGTGTGAAGCTTGGAGCTAGAAATGAATCTTCTTGGGAAAGAATCAGAACCACATATTTTGTGGGATTTTTGGATAAGCCCTAATGGAGTTTGGGAAAGGTTCATAGGAGATGAAGGTGTTTGAGGTGGGACATGAATTCCATAGGCAAAAATGATGGAAGATATTCAGGCCAATGGAATTGTACAAGTAACATGACCCAGATAATAAAAGTAGGGTGTAGTCAACAATTCATCAAGATAGTTTGGGGAGAGAGAGAGGGCAAGATGGCGGCTTAGAGAGAGGCACCTTCCAGTCTCGCTAAACTACAGACCAAAATTTTGCTTCACAAACTTCTTCCAACCAACTTTTCGGCAGTGGATTACAGCCATCAGCACAGAAAATTTAACTTTAGAGTG
>CM053405.1:45507576-45519580 GCA_028644305.1 Xerus rutilus | reverse complement strand
TAAGTTGGTGTTATTATTGTGGTAAGAGGCACTCAGGGTACTTCTCCCTGCACTCCTAAGTCCATATGACTCTAATGGTACTGCCTCTATTACTGGTTTGAGAATTGGCATGTGACCCAGCACTGGCCAATTAGAACCTTTAATTCCCTAGCTATAATAATTGATTCAAGGATGGTTACATAACAGAATCAGTAACAGTAAGATCCTAAAACATTTCTGTTGAGATTCTAGGATGAAGGCAAGCATTCCTGTCCACTGGATTAGAATCTTGGAAGATGTGAGGACTTGTTTGACTGTTTAAACACACTATGGGAAAAGCATGTCTCAGAATGGCACAAATAAGGGCCCATATGTAGGGGACTGGGTGGAGATGTGAAAGCAAAATCAAGAAGTGAAGACATAATGAGAAAATTTAGGTTCACTTGACATTTGTAGTCTCTGATAAAGCTGTACCTGAAATCAGTTCTACCTACAGTCCCAGTGTAAACATTTCCATAGAAGCCATATTAGCCATTAGAAAACATATTATTCTTAACTGGTAAAAGGCCTTTGCCATTTTACAAATGAAGAAACTGAAGGATAGAGAAAGGAAGTAATTTGTCTATGATCACATGAGTTTTAAGTAACAGATTTACAGTGTCAATTTGTATCTTATGATTCCAAGTCCACAGTGCTCATAATTTTCTCATTTGTGAGTTTTCACATATGTGAGTCTAAGAGTAGGAGTGAGAGAGAAAATCAAAACTTAACTTTGGTTACTTTATTTCAGTATATAAAAATAATAACTCCAACTCTTTAAGCACAGTGCTAAGTGCTTTATATAAAATTTCTATAGATGCTGATCATTACCAGCATATCCATATCCACTTCTAATGGAATCTTTCTTGACCATGACTCCTGCTCCCTCCATTCACTTCACATGTTGGGGCCAAAGGTAGCATGAGTCATGTGTGTTCACCAGGGCCTATGGCTTATAAAGCCAATCAAAATATGTAATACGCTAATCAGATTGCTTTCTTGGAAACATGGTGAGATTGATCCAATGGTGGTAGCAAAAGGATGTGGACATTCAGATTTGGGGTGGTAATTTGAGACCAAATTATAAAGGAATCTAAAAGGAAAAGATTGTGAGTACAAAGAAGAGTGTATGGTAGGTATATAGAAAGAATCAGAGATGCAAAGAGAGGAGCAGATTATACAGATTGGAAGGAGATCTGTTTCATCTTCTGATCACATTCCAAATCTCTACGCCTCATTTTTTATCTTTTGAGTATTCACAAGACGCCATTGTACTTTTACAAGCATCTCCCCTTCACTTAAACTGGTGTGAATGATTCTTGGACCAAGAAATCAATAAAGTATAGATCAATAAAGTATAGATCATCTATGGGAATTATCACAGCAATCCATGAGGTAGTTATATTCAAGATAACAGATTCAGAGAGTTCAAGTAAACTTCTCAAGATAACAAAAAGAATGAGTTGAAATGGGGAGTAAAATCTAGGTCTATGTATCATAACTCCACCAGTATGGGGCTAAGTGGAACAGAGAAACATCAGAAATAAGGAAATAATTAGGAAGTAACTATAATAATTTAGAAACAGATACCAAATGACACATCTAGAACAATGGATATGGTAACAGGTGAAAGGATGGGTAAAAATTTAAAAGGAAGTGTATAAGGGTTAGGATGAGTAGTAAGCAAAGCACAAGAAGCCAAAGATGATACTAAAATTGCTTAACTTGGCTAGAATTTAATTTGGTTAGAACAGTGGTGCTATTAATAATTGCAGTAGGGACTTATGTTGGGGATGGTTATTGTGGGAAATCAAATACAATTAATTTTGGTCACTATTAGTTTTAAGTAAATATATTTAAAAAGAATTGAAAATGTGAGCTTGAACAGTGATACAAAATGAATTTGGGAGTTATCTGTAAATAAGAAAATTCACTGCAGTCTTAATAAAATTCAAGAGATCAATACACACAGATTAAAAAAAATTGCACAAGTACAAATCTTTCAAATGAAGAGATAAGCACTACATTTAATTCCAACATTTAATTCCAAAAAGACATTGCTTTAGATTTCTAATTTTACTTTGGTCAATATTTATGGTGACAAACTTAATGAGCTAAAATGACAAAATGAAGCAATGAATCTAGTTATGAATTTTATATAGTAAGCAGGCACACACACACAGAAACAAACAAAACATTTATATTCTAATGGATATAATAATGTTTTAAATTGTACAGGGAACATACATGGAAATAATGTAATAAAAATGACTTATATTTATGTCCTACATTTCTTCATGGAACTTAAAATCCTTTAACAGACATTATCTCATTGTTTTAAGAACTGCTATGAAACAATATGACATTTATATAACACCATTCATTCTCTATAATCCTAAAGGGCTTTATAAGCCCTAGAACAATGACTTTGTTCATGTTCAATGTGCAATCACTGAGGGAGAGAGGTGGGAGTGGGTGGAGAGATGGACAGGACTATGGTAGATGTTTCATGAAACACAGCAGCAACATGCTATTTAAAAAAGGAAGTCAAAGACATTATTAAACTGAATCCATGAGTAAAGAAGAACAGAAGAGATCCAAGTTAAGACTATATTATGCTTAAATGTGACAAAAAATTTAATAACTTACATTAATTTTTGTCTCTTTTTGTATTTTAATATCTGAATACTTTCAAGATAAAAAATATCATCTGCTAAACTGCCATTTTCTTTTTGAACCTCTTTTAAAAATTAATAAATAAAATTGCATATATTTATGGTGTATAATATTATAGTTCAAAATATATACATACTGTGAGATGGCAGATCAAGCTAATTAACATATGTATTACCTCACACTCTCAAATAACTTTGTGTATGTGGGTGTGGCACTTAAAATCTACTGTCCTTGAGATTTTCAAATACATAATATGGTGTTACTAACCACAGTCACCATGTTGTATAATATCTCCACTTAGTTTATTCTTTCTGTTTAAGTTAAATTTTGTACCCTTTGACCAACATTTCTTCAAT
The DNA here is from genome assembly GCA_028644305.1 of Xerus rutilus. NCBI lineage: Eukaryota > Metazoa > Chordata > Mammalia > Rodentia > Sciuridae > Xerus > Xerus rutilus. Next base: position 45,516,530 of record CM053405.1, on the reverse strand, counting down.
CTCTACCCACCATCCCCTATCCTAGCTCCTGGTAATCACCCTTTTACTGTCAGAAGAACTCCATTTTCTATAGTGTTTTCTCTGTGAGTAGTGGTCTGTTTTCCAACTGTCATCCCATCTTAGAAGCTAAATTATCATTGGCTTAATATATTTTTGAAGACCCCTTTTCCCCTTTTAGGTTGAGACCAAGATACTGAAAAAAAGTTTTGTTTTGTTTTTAATTTATTAGGTACCAACCACACAGAGATGAATCTGACTCCGGCCTGTAAGGCACCTTTCCCACTACTGTATTACTTATTGTTCTATTTTGCAGTGGAATCTTACTTGTCTTGAAAACATGTCTCAGATACGTGGTCAAGCTTCTACTGAACAAATGAACTACTGTTTCTTTGGTTCTTCCTAGAATTCTGTTTATATCATACACCAGAATTGCCTAATTTTCCTCATTAATTCACTTTCCTCTTTTACCTTTAGTGAAAGAACCAACGTCAGATTCCACTCCTGACATTAGATTTTAGCCAGGAACTTGGATAACCAAGTGGAGATTAATTTCCCAGTCTAATTATAGCTAAGTATGGCTATATGATTTCAGGAATAGTATGGTGTGTGCAAATTTTTGGTTATCTCCTTAAACATAAAGTTACTCATCTGGACTTGTTCTTTTCTCTTTCCCCTTAGTTAGAACACAGACATGAAAGTGAACCAGGTTCAATCATGTGGACAACAATAACTCCTTAGGAGATGATAAAAACAAAATGAAAAAAACTTGGTTCCTAGAATGACATGTTGGCCCTAAAGATTCACCCCTAGACTCTTTTGTATGAGAAAAATAACCTTCAATCATATATAAATGCAACAATTTTTAATCACATTTTAAAAATTAAGGCCTTACAGTTACACATTATAGTTGGGTTCATTTTTACAGAATCATACATGCATGGAATTTGACTTCAATATCTAATTCCCACCTTTCCTTCCCTCTTCCCTCCCCCTACTCCCCTTCCTCTACTACACTAATTTTCCTTTCCCTCATTTATTTATTTTTGGTTGGTATTTTCTACATATACACAAAGGTGAAATTCCTTGTGGCACATTCATATATGCATATAGCATGATTTTGTTAAATTTATTTCATATTTCCATTCCTCCTCATCCCTCACTCTTGATCTCCTAGTCCACAGAGTTTTCCTTTATTATGTGATATCTGATCTTCACCCCACTTCTTTCCTTTATTTTGCTCCAGCTTTCACATATGAGAGAAAACATTTGATCCTTGATTTTCTGAGTCTGGCTTAGCATGATTGTCTCCATTTCTATCTATGTACAAGCAAATACCATAAGTACATTCTTAATTCGGATTGAGTAAAACTTTATTGTGTATATAGACCACATTTCCTATTTCCTTGACCCGTTCATCTACTGATAGGCTTCTAGATTGATTTCATAATTTGGCTGTTGTGAAATGTGCTGCTATAAACATTTAAGTGGCTGTATTGCTACAGTGGGTTGATTTTATTTCTTGTGGATAAATACCAAGGAATGGGATAGCTGGGTCATATATGGTAGTCCATTTCTAGGTTTTTGAAGGATCTTCATATTGCTTTCAAGAGTGGTTGTACTCATTTGCAGCCTACCAACAATGTATGAGTGTATCTTTTCCTCCACATCCTCACTGGCATTTACTACTTGTGTTCTTTTTATTGGTTCTTCCTAGTTATACATGACAGTAGAATCCCTTTTGATAATATTACACAAGCATGGAATATATTTTATTCTAATTAGGACCCCATTCTTGTCAGTGGCCATGATGGTGGGATTCACTTAGGTATTTCATATGCGTACATGGAAATTACGTCTTGATAATTATCATTCTGACAACGAATGATGAAATCTTAAAATTGTTTTGATTTGCATTTCCCTGATTGCTAGAGATACTGAATATGTTTTCATGTATTTGTTGGCCATTTGTGTTTCTTCTTTTGAGAAATGTAAACAGCATTTTTTTGAGTCTTTATATGCCTGCCTGCCTGCCCCTGCTTTTTTTTCTTTAATAGCAACTTCTTTTGTAGTTAACACTATTAACAGTGTTAACAGAAATTTTTCTTATTATACTCCTTATATATAGCAAATACATTTTACTTTCTCTGCTAGAAGGCGATCTGGAAAGAACAAGTGACAAATATCTAATACAATAAAATAAAATTATCTACTATGTGTAAAGAATTTAGAAGTTATTCTGCTAGTCATTTTTATTGTAACTTGGTTCTACAAAGTATTTTCTATTTTACTGACTTCTGTTCTTTATTGTTTCCTTTCTTCTATTTCACTGGGTAATTTCGTCAACTTTAATTTTTTTTTTTTTTAGTTGTAGATGAGCACAATTTCTTTATTTTTATGTAGTGCTGAGGATCAAACCCAGTGCCTCACACATGTGAGGCAAGTGCTCTACCACTGAGCCACAATCCCAGCCCCAATTTCGTCAACTTTAAATGGGGAACTTTTTTTTTTTAGACATAGGTGAGGCCTTTATTTAGTCTTGCTTCACCTTGTGACCAAAAGTTCCTCACCAACATACACAACTCCATGATCATTTAGAAGATTCATCAATTTAAATAATTCTATTGCAGCTGCCAACTAAATACAATTAAATCTATTTACATAAAATTGTATCACTATATTTTAGGAGAATATTGATATTTTTATGTGATGCTTTTACAAAGACTTGAAACGATCATTTGAGATACTGTTGCATTCAAGTAAATTCTCTGATCAGTGCCTGTATCTCCAGTGCCATCTGACACAAGAGGCAGGCAAGCATTGGAGGCTAGTAAAATATGGCAGGAGTCATGTCTCTTTCTTTACATCATAGCCGTATAGGTGTCGGGGCTCATAAAACAATACCTCAAAGTATGGTATTTTGAACCATAGGAAATTGGAAAGCCTAAGAAGTTGCATAAGAACCAAAATTTCTCCAGCCTTCCCTTATTAACCCCACTGAAGTGCAAGAAGAAGCTTTTCTCTAAGGTTCCTTTATCTACCTAAAGATAGGATATGCTCAAATGGAATACAATTGCCTTTAGTTCTATTTTTTTTAAATATCACTTTATTGTTGTTTATTTTTTTCATATTTAATTTATTTATTTGTCCTATTGAGGCTTACATGATAACAGAGTGCAGTTTGATTCATTGTACATAGACATCAATTCTCTAGTTGTAAGTTGTATAGAATCACAACATATATGCAGTTATACATAAAGTTAGGGCTATGATGACCATCATATTCCACCACCTTTACTGTCCTCATGCCCTCTCCCCCCTTATACCCCTGTGAACAGAGTTCCTCCATTGTTCCCATGTCCTTCCCCACATTATGGATCAGCATCCACTTACCAACAAGTACATTCGGCATTTGGTTTTCTGAGATTGGCTTACTTCACTTAGCATGATATTCTCCAACTCCATCCATTTACCTTCAAATGCCATAATTTTATTCTCTTTTATTGCTGAGTAATATTCCATTGTGTATATATACCACAGTTTCTTTATCCATTCATCTATTGAAGGGCATCCACAGGTTAGCTATTGTGAATTGAGCTGCTATAAACATTGAAGTGGCTGCAGCACAGTAGTATGCTGTTTTTAAGTCTTCTGGGTATAGACCGAGGAGTGGGATAGCAGGCTCAAATGGTGGTTCCATTCCAAGTTTTCTAAGGAATCTCCATACTGCTTTCCAGATTGGTTGTACCAATTTGCAGTTCCACCAGCAATGTATGAGCGTGCCTTTTTCCTAAATGGGGAACTTTTACAATACTATCCTGAAATATTGGCTTCTCAAGGAATAACTTTGCTTCCTAGTACTGCAATAATGGCAATAACATACTTGGAAATCAATAATCTTTAATATCATTGTTAGTACAGTAAACTCCTGGTACCTGTGGTGGATTTGTTCCAGGAATACCTCCCTTCTGTGGATACTAAAATTTGTGATGCTCAAGTCCTTTATTATATAAAATGGCACAGTATCACATATAACCTACATATATCCTCCTGTGTTTCAAATCATCCCCAGTTACTATAATACCTAATACAATGTAAATAGTTGTTATACTATATTGTTGAGGGATGATCAGGAAAAGAAGTCTATTTTTCCGATCCCTGGCTGACTGTGTCTATGGATATAGAACTTACACATATGGACAGCCAACTGTAATTCCTAATAATTGTATTATATTAGAGAGTATAGTCTGCCTGTAAATAGCACTCTAAAAATTCTCTGACTTACTTTTTGGTTCCCTATGTAGTCACTCTCTAGAAATATTTTAAGAGTGCTAAAACAGAGTTGGGGCATCAGTGGTAGAGTGTGTGCTTAGCATGTGCAAGGCCCTGGGTTTAATTCTTAGCACCATACACACGCACACAAATAAGTTCTGAAGCTACTGTATGCAATATTCTCTTTATGTTAATTGCATGAAGCTTGTTAACTCTGTGGTCCAAATTGTCTGTTATCATTTTTACATGCTTATTTAATCTGTTACTGAGAGAAATATATTAAATTTTCCCATTATGATGGACTTTCTTACATATTATAGGCCTATCAATTTTTGATTCATACATTTTGAGTCTGTTTCTAGGTCTGTTCAAGTTTGAAATTGCTGGTAAATTGAAGTTTTATTATTACACAGAGACCTTTTTTTATCCCTAATCTTTTTTTTAAAACAATGCTACATACATTATTTTATTGGTTCTTTTTAGTTGTACATGACAGTAGAATCCATTATGACATAATTACACAAGCATCAAAGAATCTTATTCTTATTACCCTATTCTTGTGGGTATACATGATTGTGGAATTCACTTAGGTATCTTCATATATGTACATAAGAAAATTACGTTAGATTCATTCTACTGTCTTTACTATTTCTATTTTCTCTCCTTTCCCTTCATGTTTTGTCTTAAATATTTGATTGTCCAAGATATTTAAGATGGTTTTCACAAAACAGCATATGATTGAATTTATCTTTCAGCCCTGATTGAGAAAGTTGGTCTTTTAAGTAAAGCATTTGACCTTTCTTGTAATTTCAATTGAATTACCAATGTCTGTATTTTATTTGTATCCTATTTTGTGCCATAATTTTTTATGCCAGTTTAACATTACTTTTTTTTCTCTTTAGTTCCTTTTAGGTTGATTTTTGTTCCCATAAGTTCATCTTTTCTTGTATTCGTTTGGAAATGATGACTTTTTCCTATTCCTTTGGCAGCTCTCCTATTGATAGGCATATATAGTTAAGTCCAAAGTTAATGTGTTTCCTTATCTTCTTCCCCGAAAGATATGACCATAGAATGCTTTTCAGAGTCTTTTTACCCACCTCTTGATGTTATGTTGTTATGCATTTTAATTTTATATTTATTTTGAATGTAATAACATAATCATTACTGTTGTTTTATTCAATGTTTATTTAGATTTACCTATGTGCATACATATTGTACTATATATATGTGTGTGTGTGTATATATATATATATATATTTTTTTTTTTTTTTTCCCCACTTCCATGGTCCTTTGGACTGCAGATCTTCTGATAGGATTACCTATCTTTTGCCTGAAATATGGACTTTCAAATTCTTTTCAGTGAGGATCTACAGGTAGCAAAAATTCTCTATCTTTATCAGAAAGACAGCTTCCCTGAGTATGCTGAAAATAATATTTTGCCTTATGTCCTTACTTGTTGCTATTGAGAAATCTGCTCTTGCTTTTCTAAAGGTAATAATGTCTTTTCTTTGTAGCTACTTTTAAGATTTCTTCATACTGAATACTCTGAAGCATTAGAATTTATCCGGGTCAAGGTTTTTTTTGGTTTTGTTTTTTAAATCTTAGTTTGTAGGGAAGCTTCTTTACCCTGTGGACTAATATCTTTCATTAGTCATAGAAAATGCTCAGCTAAGACTCTTATTGTTTGTACTGAGGATTGAACCCATGGACACTTTACCAATGAGCTCCATCTCCAGTCTTTTATTTTGAGGTTCTCTTACCTCAGCCTTTGGAGTCACTTGGATGACAGGCATGTGCCATCACACCTGAGATACTAAGGCTCTTTTTAACTATGTCTAATTTGCTATAAAACCTGTTGATATTTAAATATCAACTATTGCATTTTTCATTTGTAGACAATCTTCTTTATTTTAATGTTGGCTTGTTCTTACATTTTCAAACTTATCATTTCTTAAAGTATATTGCATACCTAACATTTAGTGTCTGCATAAAACAGAATTTTTTGTGGGTTTGATTGTTTTTTGTGATGTTTCCATTAGCTTTTTGTCAGGATGACTGAATTCTGTGTGTGTGTGTGTGTGTGTGTGTGTGTGTGTGTGTGTGAATTCTGAGGCCACCCACTTTCTTCTGTACTTTCTTTAGTACTGGGAATGAAAGTAAATTCCTTATGAAAGACTTTGAGACTTCTCAGGCAAAGTGAATTTGGGTTCCAAACTAACAATAAGGTAGGTGGCCCTGTTGCTAGAATTCTCAGGAATTTTGCTCTTATCCCAAAATATTCTGTGCCATGATTTTAGATAGGAACTTTTCCTTGTAATTCTCCATTGTGGGTATAGTGACCCTGCTTTTTCTAGTTTTCCCTGCCACTAATGATGAGGTCCATTGGGCCTCCCACTATATAGAACTATTAGACATCCCCAAATTAAAAAGAATGCTCTAGTTTACATAGTTTAGCAAATGCCCTTCGAGTTAAAGACAGACCTACTGCCCCACCTATTTCTTAGTTCACACCTTTACTTATTCCCTAGTTTAACTATTGTTTGCATTTTTGTAAGCATAGGAGCATACAAGAATTAGTATTGTATTATAACCAACAATTTAAGTTGTTTTCAGCCGTAGGGTCAATTGAATTTCTTAGACTGTCTTGCTGCCTGAAATTTATGTTTTCTGTAACATTAAAAAGAAATTTTTTTGTGATTATGTTTAATTTCTGAAAAGGTACAAGTTTATGATATAATGTACTCTTTTAAAGACTCCAAGTCTGCCAAGGGATTTTTAGAAACAATTATTCTAGCAAAACCCAGAGTGGACTTCAATAAATATCAATTAAAACTTTACAGACTTAATTTCTTCAAGGCTGGATCAAATTGAAGTATAGAGTAGTAGAAAGAACACTAGACAGGAAGATAATGGTCCTGAGTTCTAATGCTATGACTTTGCTGTGTGATGTTTGTTAAGCCCTTTAATTTGCTGGCTCTTGGTTTCCTATGTATAAAAGAGAAGTAGGGACAGATGATTCTTTCAGTACCCGAACTGTGGATGATTGCACAGATACATACAATACAGAGCACCCAGATCATAATTTGATACTTAGCACATTTCTTAAGGCTAGCTTACTTTTAAACATACTGTAGCATAATATTTGAAGTAAGCCTACTTTGTGGTGTGTCCATTTTTTCTAAAAACAAACAAAACATATAAAATATAAATAAAAAAAGAGTCTTAGCCAGGCACAGTGGTGCACACCTGTAATCTCAGCTACTTGGAATGCTGAAGCAGGAGGATTGCAAGTGCAAAGTTCACTTGGGAAACTCAGTGAGACACTGTCTCAAAATAAAATAGAAAAGGGTTGGGGATGTAGCTCACTAACAGAGCACACACTTAGCATATGCCAGGCCCTGGGTTCAATACACAGTACTGGAAAAAAAATCTTTATGATTTATTTATATTTGGATATCTTACTAGTTCAGAGAACTTTATTATTCCTTTTTGTTCCTTTCTTGCATTTCACTTTTTTATGTAGTTATTAATATAATTTAGGGATTATCTGATGTTTTAATGAAAAATGCTAACATTCCAAAGCTGCAACCTATACCATCTGCCCGGAGTTTTTATGAGGATTTTGAAAATATAATCATTTAAAACTGTCAGCATACAGCATTAATTATTTAAGAAAATCAACCTAATACCATGCAGATTAAACTGTCTAAAGTCAATTTTAATGCAACATATTCACAGGTTTACACTATAAAATTGTGATAAGAATATCATTTTCAAATTTGATTAAGTGCTGCAAGATGTTGAAGAAACTCAGCACAATGAATTCCTTTATATGTTTGATGTCATTTCTGGCAAAATCTCAGAAAATGTCACATTAAAAAATCTTACTTAAAATAAGATCTTGACAGCAGTCTGAAAAAGTTAGCAACTTCATTCCCACATGGGAATACTGGTTATAATCAATCGAACTTTTAATGATGGTATTAGTTCCTCCCTTGAGAGAATCTAAACACCAAAACAAAACAACCACCACACACACACACAAAATAAAAAAACAAAACAAAACAAAAACCTCTTTTACTTTCTAAAGTGGACAACTTCATAAATTAAGTTAGTCTCCAAACACTTCATCTGATTCTAATGTTTCCTTGCAGAATTACCAGTGGCAACTTGAGAAGGGAAGAGAGGGCAGACTACAATATCAGGTAAGAATTTTTTTAAGTGTTTTTTTTTTTTCCTTTAAATGGGAAGCACATATAATTCTTATCAGCCATAGAGATGTAGTCCCTGGCAGTTATTGTATTCTAAACCCTAGAGCTAAAAATGGTGGAAATTTTAAAAAATTTTTTCAAGTACATTTATATGGTCTTTACACCCATAATGCTCTATATTTTAAACTAAAAGAATTAAGAATAAATACTCTTAACACAAATTAACCCTTTAAGAGTTATTGATGAATTTCAATAAAGACTTGGTTTTAAAATCTTTCACACACACACATCCGATAGAGTACTAATCTGCAGAATATATAAAGAATTCAAAAAACTTATCATCAAAAAAACTAACAACCCAATCAATAAATGGGCCAAAGAGCTGAACACAAACTTCACAGAAGATATATAATCGATCAACAGACATATGAAAAAATGTTCAACATCTTTAGCAATCAGAGAAATGCAAATCAA
>CM053405.1:45453442-45507476 GCA_028644305.1 Xerus rutilus | reverse complement strand
TATCATGCTAAGTGAAGTAAGCCAATCTCAGAAAACCAAATGCCGAATGTACTTGTTGGTAAGTGGATGCTGATCCATAATGTGGGGAAGCACATGAGAACAATGGAGGAACTCTGTTCACAGGGGTATAAGGGGGGAGAGGGCATGAGGACAGTAAAGGTGGTGGAACATGATGGTCATCATAGCCCTAGCTTTATGTATGACTGCATATATGTTGTGATTCTATATCACTACAACCAGAGAAATGAAATGTTATCCTCTATCTATGTACAATGAATCAAATTGTACTCTTTTATCATGTAAGCTTCAATAGAACAAATAAATAAATTAAATATTAAAAAAAGACTTGGTTTTAAAAAAGCATGTTGCAATAAAATTACATTATGGGGGTATAAAATACCTGTGTTTTTGCCAAGATATGTTCCAGAAAAACAAATATTACAACTCCTGGCTATCTTTGAGGTTATTGTTATTATGGGGTAAATTTCCTTTTTATGCTGATACTTTTTAAAGGGTAAGTTACTTTAATATTTTTTGTTCACTTATGCATTCATTTATTCACTCATTTCCTCCTCAAACTTTTCATTTTAAGAAAATGTCAATCCTATGAAAAAGTTAAAAGTATGTTGGATTCCCATATACCCTATACCTAGCTTCATTACTTATTAAAGTTTTGCAAAAATTGCTTGATTGCTCTCTTTATTTTTTCCCCTGAAACATTTTAAAAGGAAGCTGTAAATGTAAATATCATGACATTTCACCTGCAAATAGTTCAGTCTCCTACAAGCATAACACAAAACCATTGTCACATTGAAAAATTTAACATCAGTACTATAAAATATTATTTACTATGCAATCCTTATTCAAATTTCCCTAGTTGCCCCACTCCCCAAGTCTTAATGGTTTAAAAATCTAATTTCTTATCTAGGATCATACATTGCATTTTGTTAATTGTTTCTCTCATCTCATTTGATCTAGAAGATTCACCCTACTTTTTCTGAGTCTTACATGACAAATTTTTTTGAAGAGTGTGAAAAGGTTATATTCCACAGTTGGGATTTATTGATTTTCGCATGATTATATTTATATTATGGAGTTTGGGCAAGAACAGGACCTAGCTGACGATATGTACTTGCTTTTTATGTTTTAAAAGTTAAGTTACTTTTTAAACTGATAGAGAAAAAAACACAACTTGTGATATTAATGGGGCATGTTTGATGTTTTGGAACATGTACATATTGTGTAATTAAACATTTCTATTTCCTCAAACATTTATTACTTCTTTATGGTGAAAACATTCAAATTTCTTTCTTTTAGCTTTTTGAGATATAGCGTTTATAATCACTACATATGTTTCCTTTTATAATTGTAATAAATACAGCTTTAAAAAGAAAAGAGATTGTAATGGCTTTTAAAAGAGAACAATAAGATTTTTTCATCATGGCTAGTGAGAAAGTTTGAGATCGATTGTCCAAACTACGGGCTTTCAACTTAATTTTACCCAAAGATTAAACTCTTGATTATAATTGTAAAGGCATATACGTATTTCCATTTGCTATAGTACTTTAAAAATCTTTCAATGTTTTAAAAATTATATTACTCAAAGACATTGTTAAATATACATTGTTTTCTAGCACGTGAAGTTTAAATAAAATTAAATATTAAATAAAATTTGCTTGAATGTTCTTTATTTAAATTTATTTAAATATTAAATAAATTTGGTATTAAATACAATTTCATTTGCAAGACTGATTATTCTAGCTTCAAAGTGAAGTTTTATTTTTCCAGGACTTTCAGGAAGTGCAGTGTTCTATACAATTGAATAATCCAGATAATATAATCTTATATTTAATCAATTAAAACAATTTTTTTTTTACCAATTAGGTTAGAATCATTGACTGTTTTTGACTTTATTAAAGAACAGAAAACACCATTTAACCTTTTCTTAATAAACCATTGTCATTATAATAAGAATTTTATTCTTAAAAGATACTGACACATTCTCAGAGCAAAAGAAATATCTATAGTAGATATATCTATAATATTTGACCACTAGGTTCTTATGTGTTCTAACCTAGTATGAAATGCTTGCCTGTCATCTCTTTCTGCTACTAGAATAATGTTAGCAATGTTTTTCCTTTGGACTTAAATTTTGTTTTTTAAATGTTGACACTGGGCTAGAAAGATCCACAGGTGGACCTCTGCTTTGGTTTTGTTTTGCTAAGTTATTCTTCCTAAAAAAATATTGAAATATCCTTCACATAGCATACAACTCACTATTTTAGGGTATACTTGCCCTCACTTTCATTACTTATTAATCTCTTTAAACTGAGAAAACCAAATAATCAATTGTTAGCACCATCCCCAAACTAAGGAGAAACTGAAGATGACAGATGACCTGAAATGCTTTCACAACCTATCAAGCCTGAGGGGCCCTAGTCTGATTTAATCCAGTATTAAAAAGATAGTTTGAAGAAACTTGAAATGGCACAGTGCAACTTGAGAGGTACTAAGCACCTCAGGGATGTGTTTCATGAAAAGGCTTTAAAATTCTTTCTTGATTTACAAGCTCAGATTGCTCTTCCTTCTCTAATTTTTGGCACAAGTCATAGAGCAGGTATTGTCTGCTTAGAACTTTGAAAAGAGGATCTGACACCTTATCTCCCCTAAAGCTGATTAGAGAATATGTCCAAACTTGTATCTCTGTTACTATGTTCAGTTTGTTACTGGTTTAGATATGATAAAACTTAAAAAAAAAAAAAAACTGGAAAGGACTTGGAGACATAATTTAATGAAAAGGATTATATAGTTTATTAAAGAACTTGACAGAGCCAACACAGGAAACCAACTTTATCTCCAGTTAATTATCAAACTTATTTGGAATTTATTACCTCCCCCAACAATTCTATGAAGAGGCCTGGATGATTTACAGTGGGACTAAAGAGACTCCAAGGCTGTAAATAGGATTGTCCTGCAATACATCTCCTTTGACATTGTTGTTATCTTAAGTAAAACATCACATTCCTTATTTATCTAAATTTGGGTGTCAGAGTCTACTGCTGATTCTATACTCAACCTAGAAAAGCAACTGTTTTGAATTTTACAGTCAAATTTAATGCTAATTCAAAATTTTAATTATATGACTATACTAATGATTTACTTCTTGACATTTGATTTCTTTCATTTACTCCTTTACACAGTATTTGAAGTCATTAAAAAGTAGAAAACAAACAAATGGCAAAATTATGGTAATATATAAATAATGAATTTCTTCCTATATATTACACTTATATCTATTAACCGACAACATCCTTGTGATACAAGGAATAATAGATCTTATTTGTCTTTAACTGATAAATGGAAAAACAAATGGGTCTAGATTTAAAAGTAGCTTCCCCAATGTGATAGGAAAGATTTAAAAGTAGAACTATGACTAAAATGTAAGTCCTTAATTGTCTATACAAATCTGGCAAAGGATCTGGCCTGTGAAACTGGGTAGAGATTGTAAAACCAATGGAATATTAATCCCTTAATCAAAAGTGATTTCCTAAGATGGCAGAATCCCTGAAGAAAGCATCACGTCTGTCAGAGCACCTGGCTCAATGGGAGGCCTCCATTCAGGCAAGCAGGCCAAAACTAGGTATTTTAATGCATGAGCATTAGAACACAAAGCTTTTTTGTTCTTATAATAAATTTCTTTCCAAGTGCTTTTAATCCAAGTATAATACATTTTATTCTAAAACGAAGTGGCAATAGTCAGCAAGTGTTAAGACTTGCCAGATGGATTAAAAAACCCAGGAAATAATATCATTGGAAGCTTTACTTAAAGAATATACATAAATTTGCACACATATGTTCCTTTTAACAAGGAATATTGTTATAGAAGTGTAACTCTGAAAAACACAAAAACAAAAAGTTCATTTTGAGATTTTAATTATGTCATATTTACATATAACCATATTGATTATAGGCTGTCTACAACTAACACAGCATTAAAATTAATATTTTCAATTTCTTGGATTTGGACAGGAAAGAAAATGAAACCAAGAATAGCTATATTTTTCTTACAAATTTGAAATTATTATTATATAGTTCTATCAATTATCAAAAAGTTTCTCATTATTTTACTTTTCACAAGAAGTCTAAGGGGTACATTCTAAGGCATTTAATCCCTGGATTTATGATATGAAAACTGAGTCATCAAAGCTTAAATAATTTTACTGCCAGTAACTATAAAGAATTATAATACTTCCTTACTTATATTTTGGAGAAGCTATAATATTCCAAAAGATACTTTTAATCCATTAGTGTTATATAAAGTAAGCACCTAGCATTACTATCAGAATTACTGTTAAAAATACCAAAAGAAATGTATTTTTAGTCTCTCTGTATTAGCAAATGTAGTACATACATCAAGTGGAAATTCTTATAGAAGGCAGGTTTATATTACACAATAATTTGCTACTCCAAATGATCCAAAAGGCTTTAAAACATATTATCTGCTTCTAAGTTTATTGTTAAAATTAAATTACTAGATATAGCAGAAAATGTTCAAAAGACCAAACCATAAAAAGTTGCCAGAATATTCAGATAATTGTCTTGGACTAAACTAAAATGGTTTATAAGAGCCAGATATGTAGATATATATCCCAATCAAGAAATCTTTTCTGAACAGGTTCATGAAAGTATTCAGCTCAAGCGATGCATGAAGTTATAAAGCCAAGGTCAAAAAACACTTTCCAACTTCTTTCTTGTGAGAATTTTACTATACATATACACATGAGAACCTCTGGATCTGTTCCCAGAGTTCACGTAGTTCTAACCTTGGAATATCTGCTGACTGGGAAGACAGGCTAAGTTATGACATACATTGAAAGATGCTTAAAATTCTACTTTGTTTCTATATTGTTATGTTGTGAGATGGCTCATGGTATATCACTTGTAACCACAGGGAGAGAAGCGTTACTATACTTCAAAACTGCACAGCAATATTTGATTTTCAAATATAATGTGGTGTTTACTGAAATTTATAAATTTTTCATAATAAACAAGTTTTTATCATCATAGCAGCAATACCTGCCAACTTTAAAAGATCAAAGTAAGTTTAGAAGAAATATGATTTCAAGAAAAAGGTAATCCAAAATGTGCATCATAAGTAAGTTCTGAAAGAGGTTTCTAACAAGATAGTGATAATAAAACATGGCTTCCAATAACTCTCTAAAAACATCAGAATCAAAATAGAATGGCCTGGGGCTGGGATTGTAGCTCAGCCGTAGAGCGCTTGCCTTGCATGCGTGAAGCCCTGGGTTTGATCCTCAGCACCACATACAAAGCAATAAAATAAAGACATTGTGTCCATCTACAACTAAAAAAAATATTAAAAAAAAAAAGAATGGCCCACTTACTTTCCAGCTGTTCTTTTCTAAACACAATACTCAAATAAGAGGAACCAGAGTTCCTTGAAGAAGTAGTTTATAGTATGTCTAGAAAAAGGACAATGCATAATAAGCCTATGTTAGAAAGTAAGAAAGTGCTCAAAGGATGTGGCAGGCTGAAAGGACATAGAAGACACCTTGGAAGAGCTACCCACAGCCAGTGTTGCAAAAATCTGAACACAATGATAATTTGAATATGTAGAATAAAATACAAACCCATATGAAATAATAATGAAAAAAAGAGTTCTTTGTTATGAAATTCCAAGTAGTAAAAGTAGTAGAAATCAGGGAAATAGAATGTCACCATTAGAATGACACAATAAATATCTTCTGCAGACGAAATCTACCATCTACCAAGGAATGCTAAAATTAATGGAGGATAGCTTGAAGACTTTAAAACAGGATAACTGCATAGAGTAAAAATTTCTTCCCCCACATACTTCTAAATCTCAGACTGAAAGAGTAATTGCACAAAGCAACAACTCAGCAGATACTACTAAACACGTGATCAAGGCAATGTCATTAGTGATAAGATGGTAGACATCATGTTACTTACTACTGAAAAATGCAGTGATGAAGCAAACCATTTCTGTGGCAATCTTGCCCAAAATGCATAACCTTAATCCAATCATGAGAAATCATCAAAACTCAAATTGAGAGTCATTCTTCAAAAAATCTAACTAGGACTCTTCAAAGTGTCAAGGTCATAAAAGATAAGGAAAGACTAAGGAAGAGTCCCAAATTTGCAAACACTAAAGAGAATGATCACTAAATGCAATATGGAATCCTGGACAAAAGCATAGAACAGAAAAAAGATAGGGGTGTGCAAAATGGTGGAATTCTAATGGGGTCTGTAGTTAGCTAACAGTGTTGTGCCAACACTAATTGCTTGATGTTGATCTAGGCACTTTGGTTATCATCTTAACATTAAAGGTATGTGAGAACTCAGAATTATTTTTGCAATTTCTGCATAAGTTTAAAATTTTAAAATACAAGAAAAATTAGTAAATAATACACCAGTTTCAAGACTTGAAAAAAAAATGTCAGCAATTAAACGGACCTACTTTTTTAGAAGCTAATTTAGAAGCAAATCAGGACAAATTGAGGTATTTCTCTATGATATGAGGAGAATTAAACTCAGAAAAATAATTACTTATATAAATTCCTATCTAATCACAGCATAAAAAAGATTTTAACATGATTGTTTTTTATATACATGGACTAAAATAAGCTCCTAAAAGAAGCTTCTTTTTGTGTGAAGAAATGAGTCATTTAAGACTCAAACCTTTACCTAATTATATTCAGTATCTCAAAGGGAAGAAAAGAACCTATATTGTTTATGTGTAACATAGGCCTTACCTATATAGCATCAGTATAGTAATTACTGCGTTTCTCTCACTCCCACTAGATCATGAATCACAGAGGCAAGAACTATCCATCTATTGCCAACTTAATAGCCCTAGTCTAGCACAGTTCTTGAGATATGGGAGTGCTCATAATTATTAGTTCAAAAATGAATAAAATTCTTAAGTAAAGTTCTTTCTAAGGCAGGCGTGGTGGCACACACCTGTAATCCCAGTGGCTCAGGAGGCTGAGACAAGAGGATTGAGAGTTCAAAGCTAGCCTTAGCAATGGCGAGGTACTAAGCAACTGAGTGAGAGCCTGTCGCTAAATAAAATACAAAAGGGCTGGGGATGTGGCTTAGTGGTTGAGTGCCCCTGAGTTCAATCCCCAGGACCAAAAAAAAAAAAAAGTTCTTTCTAGTTGAATGTGTTTAATATGCTTTTAATTATAAGAAAGAATTCCCTTGTATAAAGTTAAAAATAAAATAATCCTCAGTTTATTTTTTTCAAATCTTAATATTGCCAATACAGTTTACTTCTATTCTGAGTTATATTTTACTTACAAGTAGCCATAAATAAGTTTATCCTTTCTTTTAAATTTCATTCATAATTTGTGTCATTATGGGTGAATTAATTTTTTTAGCAATTAGCTTCATTCAAATATATACTTCAGAGATTTTCAATTTTTTTATAAAGTACCTGACTTTACTATAATGGTCATTGGGATATGGTACAAATAATCTAAGCACTATGCCCTTTAAATAATTTTATGGTATTGCTTGTGCTATTTAAAACAATAAGAATACACTGGCCAAATATTACCATGCTATTCTGTATTAGAATATGTATTTTTTAAGGTTAGATGCTGCAACTTTTTTGGGGGTGTGTGTGCTGGGGATTGAACTCAGGGTCTCGTGCATACTAGTCAAGTACCCTACCACTGAGTTAAATTTCTAGCTCCCATTCTATTTTTTTAATATACCTCTATAGAATATATTTATCTACAGAATCTAGTACATAAAAAAAATCTCAAGGTTTCCAAAAGTATGAGGATACAGATGAAATATATACGAAGCAAATTTATTACATCAAATCTAGTACACATTATTAGGTGCAAATGAATAGACTTTTCAATCATGATCCACAATTATAATTTATTACTGTAAGAAGAAAAGTGCTCTATGCACAGATTTGAGTGCTCTATGCTGCCATTTTGGAAAATGAACATTACATGCTTTATTGTAGAACAGTTTAAAGTACATGAAAGATTTTTAGTGAAAGGAAATAGCTTTTTATGAAGCTATTCTAGTTTAATTAAAATTATAGAGAATCACAGAACATATTCAATCTATACAACTGAAAGTGTTACTTTGATCATTTTTATCAATAGTTTAGATTTTCTGTCTTAACACAAGAGGAAAAAGTAAAAACAAACAAAAAGCAAAAAAAGGTATTTAATATTCCAACCAACACATAAATGTTTATATAAGTCCTAAACATAAGTCTCAAATACTTTTCTAAAATGTTTTTTTTGGAGAGTATGTGGTATTTAAAAAAATGAACATTCCAGTTCTGTGCATTTTTACTCCAGTTATGTGCTATGGCAACATTAAGTTTTGCTTAATTTTAAGTACTCTGTCAAATTCTCATTAGGCCTACTTAAGAGCAATAGTTATGATCATGTTTACATTTAATTTACTTCTCAGAAAAATGTCCTCAGTATAAATTTATTTTATTGGCTAACTGTCCAAAACAAGAATCAGGGAAACAACTACACTACCACTTCAAGGAGGGAGGTAAGAAGGAAAAGGAAGAAGCAGTAGAATAGAGAGGAAGGAAAAAGTTAAGCAAAATGAGGAGGAGGAGTTTCAAGAGAAAATACAAACCTGATAAATGGCCTTACCTTCATTTCTTTTCTCTGCTTTTGATGCATTTTCTACTTTTTTTTGTTTTGCTGCTAAGAGTTCTCGCTTTAATTGCCTCGCTTCTTTTCTGAGTTCTTCACTATAAAGCAAAAAACAGTTATATATGTTTATAGTATAATGACAAAAAATAGCTTAGTAAAAACAGAATTATAGGTTTTTAGGTATTCTAAGTCTAAGAAACAGAGAATAATATAATTCACTCATTTTGTTTCTATATACATACATTTATTGTATAGAAACATACTGACATTTTTAAAGTTGTAATTTTTATAGAAATCTTTTTGTGAGTTAGTACAAAATCTTTCCCTTTTCAAGTATATCAAATATAAGAAGATAAGTGATAAATGACTCATTATCTCAATTCACAAGCAAATTTAATATTCTCATTTCAATTAATATTTCATGGTGAAATGGAGTCAAAACAAAAATTTTAATGTAAGTACATTCACTAAACCTGTATATATACAAAACAATTTGGCTTCAAATTTGTTGAATTCCTGAATTGGCACCAGTAATTATGATTTATAAAGCAATTATTACATGCTAGGTTCACTGCTTAAAACTTTAAAAACTCATTTGATTATTCAAACTCAATTTCATAACTCTTTTACTACTACAATCTGGCATATGATTCCTCTTCTGTGAAATGTACCATGCACCAAAGAATTCTGATAATTAATATACTGCTTCATGTGTTAAAGGCAAACTGAGACATGGGTTGGTGACATGTATGAGAACCAAATTCATTTCTTGGAGGAATCAATTAACTACTCATGTCATAAACCCTGCTACAGTTTGGATATAGTTTAAGTGTGCTGCCCCTGTATTCATCTGTTGGAGGTTTAATCCCCAGGGTGGTGGTATTGAGAGGTGATGGAACCTTTAAAGATGGTGCCTAGTGGGAGGTCTTTGATCAAGTGCAGGTAGGGACTGTGGTATCCTAGTCTCTCTCTGGCTTCCTGTTTCCAGATATAATCTCTCTCTCTCATGTGCCATCACCATTGCCATCTGGTGAGGTGACATAGCTAAGGTGGGGGTCCTTTCTAGAGACTTCTATGTTGTTTGTACTTGCAGCAGCCAACGCTGAACATAAAATGAACATCATTTTTTAAAAAAGTTAGTCTGCCTCAGGCATTTTGTTGTAGTAACAAAAAAGTTGACTAACACAAACCTATAGGGTCATTTGTGAATAGTCAAAGTTATGTGTGTTCTATCTATTGTCAACAAAAACTAGACTAGATCAATGATACTCAGAGAAGCCTGTAAACTCAGTCATCCTACTCTGGAAATGTTCTCCAATGCTCTCCAAGCCAAGGTTTAGTTGAATCTTAAATAAGTTCCACACTGATTCAACCATTAGTGCTTCTTACCTGTCCTAAATCTCATGTTTTTTTACCACTCACTATCCTGTATTAGATTTACCAAACTGATAAGAATTAAAATGTGCCTGACTCATTTCTTTCTTTTTTTCCACATGAGAAAAACAGTCACATTTTGTGTCAGCGTAGCTTTCAAGACCCTGAAATCTGAAACAACCCTCTCAGATCAAAATCCATTACCTTTTTCCTTTTTTCAGTTTTTCATTATTATTGAACTTACATTCACTCATAATAATGAAAACCAATTCCTCAATTATTGTTTATGCTCCATCAGTCTCATTCTAACCCTCATTGGCCTTGTATCTATTCTGGATGGTATGGTCATCCATTTCACTAATGTCCTCTTCAGCTACTTTAATTTTCTTAACTTGTTTGAACCTTGTAGATACATCACAACTATATGAAAGAAATTGTGGATATGGTTTCATGCTGTTCTCCCTCAAGGGATCTGTTCCAAGAGACAAACCTCTAAAGAACAGGGTAACTTTAGATGTGAGATGTTGCCTGGGAATTTGCCCTTGTGACAACTCCCACTGATGATTCCAGTATGCACCCAGGTTTGGGACCCAATGCGTAGCACTTTACTATAGAAGTTATTGTGTCCTTTTTACAATTTCAAGCACTCCTACTTCACTGATCCTTTCATTCAGCAAACAAATATGCTCAAATATCCCTTGACTCTGCTTGAATCAAATGATCATCATCTCCACAAATGGACTCCATTTCTGAAAGAATAGTTTACATACACAGTCTACTTCATAATCTCTTGCAATCTATCCTTCTGATACTCTACTGAAATTGTTCCTATACCAACCAAATTCAATGGCCTTTTTACAGTTCTTTCTCTTTGGCCTATCATTCAATGATGTTAAATGAATACTCTTTCCTTCCTGAAATTCTATCCTAATCAGATTTATGTATCACTTTGGACTCTTCATTTTCCAATTCTTCTCCTGGTTATTCTTTCTCTTCCTATCTTACAATTATTGGCACATTTCTCATCTCCATATCCTATACACAGTCATTTTTATCTAACCTCATAACATCAAACATCAGTCCTATATAAATTTTGTCCAAACCTACATGTTTTGCCTTCATTTTGGTTCTGTATTTCTAGCTTTTTGTAACAAACTTCTATGAAGATGAATGCTATCTAACAGAAATATAAAGTAGAACATAAAGCAGATACATTTTTTAAAAATATTTTTTTAGTTGTTAATTGACATTTATTTTATTCATTTATTTATATGTGGTGCTGAGAATCGAACCCAGGGCCTCACACATGCAAGGCAAGTGCTCTGCCACTGAGCCACAATCCCAGCCCCAAGCAGATACATTTTGATAAAGCAAAAAGAACAGCTTAAATTATTTCAAAAATATTACTTGAACATGCAACCAATTTAAAAAAAATCAATGTGACAATTTACATTTTTTTGTATTGTCTTCAAAATCTGGTGTGTATGTTACACTTACAGCACATTTCAATTTCAACTAGCCACACTTCAAGGACTTTGATCCAGATGAACAATATGCCAGATGTCTTGACATAATTACACACACTTTATTTTCAAATCTGAAGTCATCTCCTTCTTACCAAAATCTATTCCTTCTTCTTCTTAAATGAATCTATTTGATCTTGGAACCACTATCCTTCTAATGAACAGATTTTAAACTTGTTTCCTCTCTGTTTCACTGAATCAGTGTTAAAGTATATTTTCCACTTTCACTCACATATAACAGCTCTTCTTAGAACTCACTATCAATGCCAAGTTTAGGCTATCCTTATGTATGTCTCCAACAAGTGCAGTTACTTCCTATTTATTGAAGTTATATGAATACAATTTTAGAAATCTCTTCTTTAGTCAGCATAAGCTCTAATGGAATGTAAAGAACCTACACAGGGAACAGCAACCACATATTTGCTCCATTCACTAAATCTCTCTACTGTTTATTATGCTAGTTTGCATATTTTTTAATTTTGTAAGTCATTCAGTAATTTAGATGATGTTTCTGAAGACCAAGGTCTTTGAGGTGGAGAATATTTTGCAATTCAAAGAGGAAATGCTACATTACTAAGCAGATATGAGAATATTTCAAATATGAGGCAAAGAAACTGTATACCATGGAAGATACTATTATACAGGCACTAATGTAAAACACAATTAACAAAAGAATTAACTCACATTCAGAAAGTCCTGAATTAGAAATTAACTCCATCACTTATTAGCTGAATGATGTGAGAACAGTTACTTAACTTCTCAGGTTCAGTTCCTCCACTATGCAACAGGGGAAAGATGTAAAATATCAAGCACACAATACAGGTTCAACAAATGTAGCTATTCTTATGTAGGTCATATGTTTAAAACAGCCCTACTGTTATGAGCTATTTGCTATGTAGGAAAATTTCTTAATTATGTTATTTACCATAAATGATTGCTACTTTAACTACATATGGAGCTCAGCTCTGTTCATAATTTTAAAAAGGGCACTGAATGCATAATGCTTGCTTCTAAAAATTTATCCTTAAATAGTCAAAGATTTAGACATACTATTGAAGTATATAATATAATACAAACTAAACAATGATGAATAAAGGCTCAAAAAAGACAAATTGAGAAAGAGAAGGGTAGGTCTATACAGATTATTAAAACTTGTTTCATTGTGTTGAATTTTTCAAGTGATTGAGGATTTGCAATGTTGTCAAAATCTTTCAGACTATTCAAACATCACTATTTGTTAGTACTTGTGGAATCCGTAACTCTTGGGATGAAGTGTAATTTTGTAAACTAATCTTTCGATCATAGTCTAATTTTAGGAAGCCTAATCTTATATTCTCTGGAATTATTCTATCCATTTGGCACTAGAATACATTTAAGTCTGTTAAGATGAGAGTGAAAATTCTAAGTTAGAAATATACGGCAGTATGTACTGCCAAATCAAGGGCTTTCTTTAGAGTTCAGAGAGCCTCTTGGCCTCTCAAAGCTGAGTTTCTCCTTGAATGATAAAAGAAATGGTTTTAATAAATTGCTATTAATTCTAAGATAATTAAATTTTTTAACTTTATCTCCCACATATCCTCCATGGTTATTTTAAATTTCAATCAAATCATACTAGTCATAATCATCTTGGCAAACTTTGAGCTTGAGCACACATACCCTTTTGTTTATGCCATTTCTGTGACTTAAAATAGTGTTTCCCCCTATTTCCCTACTAAAGTCTTCCTTATCTTTCAAGGCTTCATGGAGAAAGTGGTACTCGGGCACAATGGGGAAGGTTTTCTCATCCATAAACTGTGGTTCTATCCAACATGCATGTTATAACATTTACTGATACAAATGCAAAGGATTAATCTGAGTAAGCATCTTAGCAGGGGCTTAGAAGAGTTACTTCTATAATCCAAATATACTACAATAAATTCACAACTGTTAAATTACATTACCAATTTAAAGAACTAAAAATTTTAAAACTTAAAATGATACTAATTACTACACTAAAGAGATCTACTCTAATGTCATTGATTTCTTTTTCTTTTTTTCCTTTTAAATGTCCATTCTTTGTTTTTTGGTATCTGGGATTGAACCCAGGGGCGCTTAACCACTGAGCAACATCCTCAGCCCTTTTTATTTTTAATTTTGAGACAAGGTCTTATTAAGTTACTTAGGGCCTCACTAAGTTGCTGAGTCTGGCTTTAATTTGCAATCCTCCTGCTTCAGCCTCCACAGCCACTAGGATTACAGGCCTGTGCCACTGTGCCCCGAAAAACTAATGTCCATCCTTAGCATTCCAAAACATTAGACAAAACATGGCAAGGGGAGCTTAATTATCAGATTTAGGCCCAATATCATTATCTAGCCATAAGAAAGCAATTAATCTTTCTTTGCCTCAGTTTTATTATCATATAAGAAGAATCTGAGAAAGATATACATTAATAGTTCTGAAATGCATTACCAAAACTATTATATAAGTCTAAGAGTTACTATACTATGCAGATGATTTTATTTCATTTCTTTGGATTTAGGATATTAGAGCCCATGATGAATTAAAATAATTTCATCTCAGTTTTTACATCTAAGGAAATAGTGAGATGCCAATATTATCACATACATCATAGCCACAAAAAAGTTCAAGAATAGAGATAGTAAGAGATATTTCAAAATTATCCATCAATAATTGAAATATAAACATGACATAGACATACTAATTTTTTATTCAGTTTCTAACTTAACTCTCCACTAGTGAAAAGTACTTCTAGATTTGTACTCCTTACTTTTATCTTTTTCTTTTTTTTTTTTTTTTGCAGTTCTGGGGATGAAACCCAGGGCATCACACATGTGAGGCAAGCACTCTACCATTGAGCTACATGCCCAGCTCCACTTTACTTTTAAACTAAATATTTTTGATAGAACAGGAGACACCATGAATAAATAAATACACAGGAAAAATTTTAAACTGTAGTAAGTTATTATACTTTCATTTTTATCAGACTATTTGAATCATTTATTAGTTTAAAAAAATCTGAAATTCTTTTCTTTCCTATTTTTAATTGGTATGTCATAGTTGTATATAATGATGGGATTTGTTGTTACATATTCATACATGCACACAATGTAACAATATAATTTGGCCAGTACTCCCCAGTACTCCCCTGATCCCATTTCTCTGCCTTTGTCTATTTCCTCTACTGATCTCCCTTAGATTTCCACGAGACCCCCTCCCCACCATCTTTCTTTTCCTTTTTCCTCTCTAGATTCCAAATAAGAGAGTAAACATATGACCCTTGACCTTACGAGTTTGGCTTATTTCACTTAACATTAATGGTCTCTAGTTCCATCCATTTTCCTGCAAATGACATTTTTCTTTTTGCCTGAATAAGACTTCACTGTGTATAAATACCACAATTTCTTCATCCATTCATCTGTTGATGGACACTTAGGCTGCTTCCCTGGTTTGGCTATTGTAAATTGTGATGCTATAAACATGGATATCATTGGTATGACTTTAATTCTTTAAGATAGATACCAAGGAGTGGCATAGCTGAATCATATCGTGGTTCCATGCCTAGTCTTTTGAGGAACCTCCATTGGAATTTACATAGTGGTAGTAATAATTTACAATCCTACCAACAGTCTAAAAGAGTTCCCTGCAATTTTTCTTTAATCCTCCAGCATTCAACCTTGAGACTGAGGATTAACATGGCAATCATGGGCTGAGGGTGTGGCTCAGCATAACAGTGCTTGCCTTGCATGTGTGAGTCCCTGGGTTTGATCCTCAGCACAGAAAAAATAAAAAAATTTAAAAAAATGGCAGGTCATGTAACTGGTATAATTTTTAGTTAATTTTTATTTATTCCCAGATGCTTTTCTCATTTTCTCTAGTTTCCATGAATGTGCCTTAGAAAAATTTAGAGTTATATCTGTACTTTTATGTCATGAGAAATATTATCTTAATATAAGGGTCGTGAATTAAAGTACTAAGTTACCTATAAAAAACATTGGTAAAGATTATCAAGACCTGAGGGTTGGACAAACCTTTGAAAAGACCTTTAATCTACAAGAAAGAAATGAAATATGTGTAAGCTTCTTACATAAGATGGTAAATGAATTTGCTTAGAGGCTTTGTTGAACAACCTGATGGCTAAACACACGTCCATTATAGATCGTTGTTTCCTGGACCATGAATGTAGCACTTGTAGTTTGCTTAAGCCTGTTATTTTCCAACATCTGATAAGAATTCGCAACACATGGAAATGATTGAAAACCAAACAGTACACCCTTCATGGTTGTTAGTTTGCTGTTTTAATCACAAAGCTATCAAATCTGTTTATAATGATACAACAGCTTGGCTGTTGATAAAATCATAAAATGACTACAATAAAATCCCATCATAAGTACTAAACAATAGATATATGAGACAGTTTTTACGGTTAGGGTATCATCAGTTGGAACAGAGATATAGATTTACATTGCAGAAAATACTATACAGAATTTATGTATAAATTCTGAAATAATATATTTATTCAGCAAATATAACAAAATTAAACCCAGGAAACCCCATTGTGTGGGTTCAAAGCTTGATTGCACTTATTACTAGCAGTATGTATGGTATTGAACAACTAAGTAAACCAATCTAAGCCTCAGTTTCCTCACCTTGAAACAAGAACAATGGTAGGTTTTTGTAAGAAAGACGATTCTATGGAAGTTAGCATACTTAACATGATGCTTGGTCTAGAATATACACTTAACAGAAATTTGCTTGTGTTATTACTGTTATTGTTCTCACTTCTATCACCAATACTACTGATACTTTTACTATTTAAAGACTCTAAATAATCAATTACTGATAAAATGAGAACTCAGTCTAAACAAAGTGATTAACAAGACAAATCTTTCCATTTTTTTCATGGATGTATAGATTTTAAAAGCTTACTGGTAAGTTTTTTAGTTTATACACCGCTTGGATAAAATATCATTTGCTATAAAAGTGAAAAATCTAACAGTTTAAACAAATTAAAAATTATAAATTTCCTCTATCCTAATTATGGTCACTAAAAACTTAGACCTGAACTGCTTGTTTACTTTCTGAATAACCTAGTTGAAAGGTAAGAAATAAGACAATGAAAATGTGTATATATACTTCTAAATTTTATCAGGAAAGCTAATAGAGAACTTACATTATTTTAGTCTAAGTGATTCTGAAAGGCATCTATCAGAAGATAAATTTAAATTTGAGAAATAGATGTTCTTTGTGCCCTTTATAATCTGCTACATTAATACTTAGAAATAAAATTCTCTGTCTTTAAAAATACTGCAACTTAGGAAGAAGACAAGGGAATCTAAGTCCACTTGTGCCTTTAGACTTATAATCTTACTTATTTTCTATGAAACATTGCATGTACTTTTAAATAAAAATATTAAATTCCTGATATAGAATGTCATTAATCTTTGTAAGATCTCTTCTAAATCTTAAGATTTTTTTAATAAAACAGACTAAACAAATGTGAATCCTGCACAAAAAAACATTAAAAGTCCATGATGAATGCTAGGTAGTATTGCTATACTGTCTAAACATGACATAAAAGTTTCAGAATCAAACATGTTATTTCATAACAAGAGCTCAGCTTAGCCAATATTTTTACAGAAGTGAGGTAAATCTGCTGTGGCAGAAATTCAGTCTTTAGCTATGTGTCTATTCTACAATCCAGCTCTACAAATGATACTAATTCAATATGAAAAACAAAAGAAACTTCCCTTCCAAGTAAGGCAGCATACTAGATAACATGAAAACTCTTGTGATTAAATACCTAGAAGTGCTAAACTGGAAATAATATCATGAAGCTTAAATGGGATAATGGGCCACCAGGTAAAGTAGTCAGATGAAGCATAACCAGTTTTTCTCTCCTCAAATATCTATCAAGAGATACTGCTCTCTCTCAAGGAAAAAAAAAATCAAAAAAGTGGTAGAGGGAAAATAATTCAAATTCAAAGATATATAATCAATGGAAAGAAACTGGATCTGTTATATACAGGGTGTTTTTATTCATAGAAAAGATGATACAAAATGACCAATAATGAAAGTATCTTGATTAAATTAGTAACTTTCAAGGATAAAGGCTGAAACCTTTAAGTAATCAGGCAGTAAAAACAAGTTAGTCTGGGCAGAAGGATGAAAGGAGACTGACTTCAGGCTTTTACATAGACAGTGCAACAAGAAAACGAGGGGAAAATATCCACAATTTAATGAGGGAAAAGAAAAGGGATACAAGAATATCATATCTAGCCAAGTTATACAGACTGAACACACAACCTCAAACACAGAGGGAGACAGAATATGTGAGGCCTTCTTACAGAGTCTATCATGATGAAATCCATATAACCAGAATATGCCTTAAAATAAAGAACTTAGGACTAGAGGTATTAATGTAAAAGGGATGGTGGTAAACAATGAATTCATTTAAATATAGAACTAAATATACAGAACTATGAACACTTTCCATACAAATGTTATGAATATCAACAACATAAAAACAATAATATAACTAACCCAAATTGGAAACTAGAGAATGAGAAAAGTGAAAAAAATTTAAGTACCCTAATTTTCTAAACTTTTAGGACAAGTTAATCAGGACAATCTAAAATTGAATCATGTAGTTTGAAAAAAATTCCAATTTCAATATTTTCATGACATTTTGTGTAAAATGAAGACACTTCTTTAAATAGAAATATTTACATTGAAATTTCTTTAATCAGAGCTGAGGATGTGGCTCAGTAGTAGATTGTTTGCATAGTATGCATGAGGCCCAGAAAAAAGAAATTTCTTTAATCTTACTTCCATTTAATATTTTTATGTTAAATTCAAGTAAAGTAAATTCAAGTAAGGTAAAATACAGAATTTTTTAAAATGTAATGTAATTCTCTTTTAGTAAAATCATCTAACCTTGCTTTTTCCTCTCTGTATATGCATGAAGAAATGTTAAGAAAGAATGCTGACTTACTCTTTATGATAGTTACTGCTAGATAGTTTGAGGTGTGTTGTTCTTTTTGATTTCCTATTTATTCTTTCCTTGATATATTGCCTGAATATTTTAATAATAATTAGGCATAATTTTTACAAAAACCTAAATTCATTTGAAAAAATTACTAAGTTACATTTGTCACAATATCTGACACAGTGATTCAATATGGAGTTGGTGTTAAATAAACAAAGGCATGAACTAAGGCACAAGCGTATATCAGAATATGAATCCTAGAAACTATCAGAGGAATATGTGGGGGCTTGGGAAGAGGAGAAGTTTTGTGGAAAGAAAGAAATCTTAGATGTAGCACATCAAATAAAAATCACTGAGAAAAAGCAGCAGATGAAAAGAAAATGTACACCTGAAAAGGATGAGGTCATTTTTGTGAAGGCCATACTTACTTGATAACAGTAACCATTATGTACATTAAGATTTTCCCACAGAGTTCTTGCTTTGCTAAATCTGCTTTACTGACATCCACATTAAGTAAAAGTATAAATATGTGGACAAATGATTTTAAATACAGTACACATGGTATGGATTAAAAAAGGAAAATAATGAGGTGGAAGTTTTTCTGGCTGACCAGCTACTTTGATCAGTATGGACCAGAATTATATAAAATGGCTTCTAGAGGACTATAAGGTTTTACACAGTGTTTCACACAGGGAGCTTTACACAGGTGATCCTCTTAAACCACTAAAACTTTTCACATTTTAAGTTTAGGCACTGTTGGCCCTGCCTGAGTCATCCAATGCAGGTATACATAAGGAGATCTCTCCTTCACCTGAGAGTGGTTTCCACCTAACTCCTCAACCATTTGTGATGAGAAGAAAGGTATATGATAAACTTCTATTCCACTTAAGAACAAGTTCTAAAATGGTCATTCTGCTTTTTTTTTTAAATTTATTTATTTATTCTGTTTAGGTTTACATGATAGCAGAATGCACTTTGATTCATTGTACATAGATGGAGCACAACTTTTCATTTCTCTGGTTGTATTGTGATGTCAAATCACATCATACATGTGGTCATACATAAAGCTAGGGCTATAATGTCCATCATATGATGGAGTCATTCTGTTTTAAGTCCAAAATCAAGTGTACTTCCTGATAATAACTATATGAGGATGATGTTGATGAGGATACTATCATTTTGCCTTGTTTTCTAATTCTAGACTCTCCTCACTGGAGTAGGGTGGGAGTTCTCCAGTTTTCAAGTCCTCCAGGCAATACTCTTTGCTTTTTCAAGACAGAGAAAGCCATTAGATAAATGGTGCTTTGGCTCATTTGACATTGAAAACTGTCTTTTTTTTATTGCTTTGTCCAATTGGTAAGCTTAGACTCTCGGTACATACGCCTGTCCAAATAAAAGTCATTGTACACTTTTGTCCCTGTGGCTCTGTTATTTTGCTTGCCTTTCAGTCCCTCTCCAAAATACAGCTTGAGAAATTTTAAAAGCTCAAAGTTGACCTCATCATTTCCTTTCTATAGTAGTACTTAATTCTCAGGATCCAAACTCATGGACATTATTATAATGTTCTTCATGGTGTCTGTTCTGCTTTATTTAACATCTCTATCTCTTATCCTATTCCTCATATGCTTTCCACACATGTTAAAATCTTATTAGTTTTCAGAACCTACCACAATCATTGACATCTTTCCTTGAGGAAGGCCTAAAACAGTCCTCCTTCCCACAGCCTTCTTCCTCATAGTTCACGATCACCCTCCAGATCTTAGTTTCAATGCTACTATTCTTCACATAAATTCTTCTGAAACTCTAATACTGATGCACAAGTTATTTACATTTATTCTTACTGTCATGTTTACTATGTCATATTTTAATGACCTGTTCACTTCTTTCTCATGTCCAGTAGTCAAACAAAACTGTGACATTCCACTTCTGCAATTCTAATAACTAGTACTTAATCTGACACATAAACAATGAATATGCCAAACTGAACTAAACTGCTGATAGTGCCGCAATGTTTCATTAACACAATAGGTTAAAAAAAGTACAGTTAGCGGTAAAATAATTCTTAACTATTGGCAAAATGTATCAAGGCTAAAGGCATTTCCACTCTGCAATTCCAGGCATTCAACCTATGGAGCCAAAGTGCTCAAGCACCTGGATAAGCAAAAAAAAACAATGTATAGGGTGTTCATTACAACATTGTTTATAATGGGGAATTTCCATTTCAATAGCTAAATTACATCATATAAATTACCTAATAAAACCAGAGTATTATTCCATTTACATAAAATCATGTGTTTGAATATGTGTATACGTGCCAACACAAAAATAAAGATTTGAAATGTGGTTTACCAAAATGAAAACAATGTTAGCCCTGTAGAATTCAATTTTATGTGACTTAATGATTTTATAAACTCTTAAGTCTGATTATAAAGATAAACTTATTTTTGTTTTGAAAAAGAAATTATTTGGGGATGGCATTTGAAATAATATTCTTTAAACAAATTTGGTAGGTATTATGATTCACCCTTCCTTTTGTGCCCTTCTCAAAAATTAAAATACGAATAATTAAGAAGTTATATTTAACAAAATAAAAGTATTCTGGTGTTAAGGGATATTTAATTTTTTAAAACTAATTTAGGTATCCAGTTGTTAAAAACTTTGATTTCCACCATGGTCTCATTGACTACTCTCAAATATTCTGAAGTGAATATATTTAAGAGAACAAAGGGTATGGAATATTTTTGTGGAATAAATTTTATTACACAGATATTCCAATTTGTACTAAGTAATATGTCTATAATTTCAGTGACAGTACAGAGACTTTAAGCAAAGATTTCTTAAGCTTTCCATTGCAATTTTACTCTCCATAATTATGGATAAATATATTGGTTGTATGAATTTGATAAAAGTGCAAGCCTAAATAGCTAAAAAATACTTTGCTCGAATTTGATCTCAACTTTCAAAATGAGACATTTTGGGAACTATACTACTATATACTTTTGGGAATGAGTCAGTTTTTACACAAAAGTACTATGCCACTAATAGGGAATTCTTGAAGAATTAATACAAACTTTTACTTTTTCATTTTTTAAGTTTCTTTTTAATTCTGAGAGCCATTAGGGCAGGGGACAGTGGGAGGAAGCAAGGGGAAGGTAAGAGGAGAAGAGGGAAGGTTTTATAATTTTCCCAACAGTAAAAAATAGAGCTCCAATTTTAGAGGAAGAAAACAAACAAACAAAAAACTAAACCTTGTTGCCTTTCCTCTCGGGAGAGTCACATAACACATAGTAGAGTATAGCCTGGTGGATACAACAGGCACAGAGCCACAGCAAACTCTGACCTATTCTATGGCTTAAAAATTTACTCTAAACGAATCTGCAGATTCTCTGCTTCTGAAACCCTGGCTGGCATTTAGGTGAAAACAATCTACATCCTCAGAGGCAGTAGTGACTGGATGCAAGGGCTGACTCATTCCTAGGCGACTGCTTCAGAAAGTGCCAGTTTTTCTTTTACACAAGGCTATGAAGACTTAACCTCTCCATGGGTTTCTTACCTTGTTACCACCTGGCAGAAAAATAGAATCAAAAACCTGCTTGAACCGTGCTAGGCCAACCCATCAAGAAAATAAGGACAAGATGGGAGCCAGGAAAAGCACTTTGGAAACTGCTTACACCTAATAAAGACATATTTACAATTTAGTCAATGTGAAATCCAAAGTAGTTCAGTCCAACTGGAACAGATACTTTATTTATATTTGTGTGAGTTCTTAATTTAGGCTTGATTCATGGTTCATGAATAAAAACTACTATTTTATAGAAAAAGGTGAACACTTGGCCTTCATGTACCCTTCCTTACTGCTTTCTCTTCAATAAACCAATATGAAACATGTGGCAAGATTCACTATTTGTCCTTAATTTTGTGAATAAACAAAAATTTTGTTTTACAAAGAAAGTTCATTAAAAATATAAAATCAATAAAGTAATGTAACTAGAATTTTACATGGCTACTTTTACTTTTCTCTCTATTCTAAAAATGCTGTGTTAAGCATAACCACATGTAATTAAACCCTCAAGTCAAATTCTAAAGGGATGTTTTTTCACAGGTAGGAACTGAACACAGGGAATGGAGCCAGGAATTGGAAAGAAGATAGAACATACAAAGATAATGTGGTAAGAAACAGCAAGGCAAATGAAGTAAGACTTCAGCTTACCTGGAATACAGT
Organism: Xerus rutilus; assembly: GCA_028644305.1. Lineage (NCBI taxonomy): Eukaryota > Metazoa > Chordata > Mammalia > Rodentia > Sciuridae > Xerus > Xerus rutilus. Next base: position 45,484,687 of record CM053405.1, on the reverse strand, counting down.
GTACAATAACTAGAACTACAGATAATAAACCTGGGGGAACAAAAATTATATATTTCACACATACATCATCAATATGAAAACAAAAATTTTATCAGATATATGAACCTGAAGACCCTTTAAGAGAACAAGAGATGGTAGGTGGAACATATTTTCAATGGAATATAGTTTAAATAGCATTTCTAAAACTATAGCAAATATCAGAATTGCCTAAATGATTGATTATACACATGCTGCTGATTCCAGAGTTTCTAATGTTGTAGGTTTGGGTGAGGCCTGAGATTTCCATTTATAACAAATATGTGAGGAAGCTGATACTGGTCTGGAGACCAGCTTTGAGAACCAATGGTTCAAAGAAATGTTACATATGTAATATGCACCTTTATTAATATTTTCTTAGCTTTGAAAATAAACCTATGCAAGGTGGTGACAGAATTAGTTACTTTACATTTGGTCAAACTTCAATATTTATAGTTGGATACACTACAAACTTGAGACAACTGGGAAATGGTACATAAGTAAATAAAAATTTTTCTCTCAGATATTAAGTTTTTATAAACTTAGGTATTTTCTAGGAGCCAGAGAATAAGTTCCTCTATAAGCTTAATTGTGCATTCATTCCTGCATTTAACAGAGTTTTCACAATGACTTTCCTTAAATGTGGTTTGGGGGATGATAATAAATTTTGGGTGAAAAGAGTAGTAATTACCTAAAATGTTGATAATTTCTTGATAAATTTCAATACTACTATTACTTCAAAATGATATAAATCTGGTAGATGATATGGCAGCTAATATACAAAGCTAATGCACCAAACAAAAAAACAGAACAAATGCATTCTGGAGGTATGTCTTAAAAAGCCCTTCCTTCTCTTCTAAGGATTCTCTTTCTTTGGGAAAGAGGAGGTTAGGGTTAGAGGTAAGTCCTAATGTTCTGCATTAAAACTAATCTCCAACTGTCACTATGCTACAGGAACCATGAAGTGGGATCTGCTCTGTCACTCAGTGGAGTATGGCTCAGACTTTACAATAGGTCAGGTTCACTTAAAAATGCTGGAGTATTATGGCTGAGATTACTTTCCCATGTTCCACTGATTTGCAGGGTAATTCCTTATAATTGGCACTGGGGTTGTGTCCTAATGCCTAAGGCTTTCTGTGCCAGGACCTCTGACTTAGTCTATAAACTTAAAAATTGCCACAGTCTTCCACATGGTTCAGATTCTGATTGCCTCTGTTCCCTTGGCTGTTAGGAATAAGCTAACGATAAAGCTGACTGGGGGGTGTTACCTCCTCTCAACATCCATGCAAAAAGTGTACCAATAAAATAGAAGTTTGTTCTTGTTAAAGTGCAAATTCATACTGTGATACCTCTTATTTCATAAAACATCACAAGAATGATAATAATACCAAAGTGAGTATCACTTATGTTTTCCCACTTATAAGTTCTTCACGAAAAGATCACGAATTTTGCAATCACAAAGATACAGGTTCAAGTTCTGGTTCAAAAGTTCTCACCAGCTGTGTAACACAGGTAAAGTTTATATAAAACTCCCTGAGCCTTCTTCCTAATATGTGAAAAGGAGGAAGATCCATAGTAGTGATGAGAGTTTCAACAAATCCTGGTGCTCTTTTCTTTCTTCCAATCTTAAGACTAACGCAAACTGTTTCTCTTTTTGCTCGGACCTCTTAAATTTTATTCATCCATATCCTCATGTTTGTAAAATAATGATCATATACTTGAGTAGAAAGTGTCAAAGCTAAAGTGTCATACATTTTCTCTACGTTCTTCCCCATACTTTACAGTGAGTAAACAGAAGAGTGGGCTTTAATGTATAGAACACTGAATCCAAGAGCAGGATCCACATTCTTCTCAAGAGCATACGACACATTCTTAAAGTAGACCATATGCTAGCTCATAAAACAAGCCTTGGCACAATTAAAAGGATTGAAATCATACAAAGTATGTCCTTCAATCATATGGAATGAGATTAGAAATCATAAAAGAGACGTGTGCAGTGGTGCATGCCTGTAATCCCAGTGGCTCAGGAGGCTGAAGCAGGAGGATCGTGAGTTCAAAACCAGCCTCAGCAAGGGCAAAGCGCTAAGCAACTCAGTGAGACCCTGTCTCTAAATAAAACACAAAATAGGGCTGGGGAAGTGGCTCAGTGGCCAAGTGCCCCTGAGTTCAATCCCTGGTACCTCCCCCTCCAAAAAAAGAAATCAATAACAGAGTAATCTGGGAAACTTACAAATATGTTGAAATTAACAAGACACTCTTAAACAACTAATTGATCAAAGAAGCCTCAGAGGAATCAAGGTCCTTTGAGTTGAATAGATGAAAACAGCATACTCAAATTTATGGGATAAACCTAAAACAATCTTAAAGGGAAATTTACAGCTGTATATAAATATTTATATTAAAGAAGAGATCTTAAGAGTAGAAAAGTACATTGTACTGCTCTGATATACTATAAGCCTTAGGTAAGCAAAAACCATCAATATCATTGTTTTCATAGCCTAGTATTGTTTTTGGTATTTTTTTCCTATCATATAAGATATTTAGATAAAAATGAGGCTGGGGTTATGGCTCAGTGGTAGAGTGCTCATCAGCATGTGTGAGGCGCTGGGTTCGATCCTCAGCACCACATAGATTAAAAATAATAGCAGATGGAGAAAAAAAAATTACAAAATAAAAACTATTAGCCAGTGAATTTCTAAATATATTTAGAAAACCAATCTATCTCTCATCAATAATAAATTGGGAACTACTTTGGGGGAAGGGGTCCTAAATGTTAATGTGATGACTTGCAGACAAAATTCACTGGCCTTGATCATTGGTCCTTGAATCACATACTTAAGTTATATCAGCAAAATATGTATATACATATAATCTCACTAGAGTCTCAGAGAGTATGGTATGGGTTTCTATCATCTGTTTTATAGATGAGGCTGTTTTTCCACTGAGGCTTAAATTAAGAAGCTTCCTTAAAAGACAGTGTCTCAAGTTTCAGTAACTTTTGAAATCTCTATTATGTACATTTGTGATGAGTTTTACTAAGGCTTTCTCATATCATTGAGTTATAATGTTTTATTCTTTGTTCTAAATATCTTAACTCTAGATCGATTATCTTGAAGGAATAATATATGACAGAGATGGCTGGAAGACTTCAAAATAAGTGGAGCTTTTTAAAAGATGATTGAAGATATGTTATTTTATTACTAATATTTTAAGACGATAATGTTTATACACAGTACTAGCCAGACTTATCCTGAAAAATTTGCTCAACATGATTGTTCTTTGCTTATTTGTTGAAGAACACAGGGCAATTTGAATGTGGGTTGGGTATTAGATGATGATTATTAAGGAATTATTTATTAGATATAATTAGGGAATTAGATATTATTAGGGAATTATTTATTAGATATAATAAGACTATCACGTTTACATAAGTCGGTTTTAAAGGAACTTATATTGAAGATTTTAGTGGTAGAACATCATCACCTCTGTAATTTATTTCTGTGCTAAAGTATTTTAAAGCAAACAGGAAAAACTTAATAATTGTTAAATCTAAGTCATTGGCATCAGTGTTTTTTCTTTTTTTGTACAAGGGATTAAACTCAAGGGCACTTAACCAATGAGCCACATCCCCAGTTCCCCCTTTTGAAATATTTATTTATTTATTTGAGGCAGGGTCTCACTAAGTTGCTTAGGGCCTTACTAAGTTGCTGAGGCTGGCTTTCAACTTGTAATCCTCCTGCCTCATCCTCCCAAGCTGCTGGGATTACAGCATCCAGTTTCTTTTTCTTTTTGGTATTGTTATATTTTACTTTTTGATGTGTCTAAAAAATGTCTTATAATGAAAAGTTTTTAAAATGATTATTCAATGGACCATATTGGACAAAGTCCACTAACACAGTGATGACTAGGCAGAGGCACTATTTGGGCAAGTGTGCTGGCAGATAGGCAGTAGTAATGTTGCTGGAAGAATCCATCTGCTTGAGGAACCCAGGCATCCTCCCTCAGCTTGGCTCTTCAGGCTTTCCATCAATTCTGTTAAGTTCACTAATACCCTTCTGGCATGTTCATTTATGGTTTAACCAAAAGGGTTTCTGTTACATGCCAACAAGAACTTGAAGAAATACACCAAACCTACTTTAAGTCTAGTATTTTGTGCTCTGCACATAAACACTTCCCCTAAAATGTATTTTAAAATCCTCATAACAACATGCATAGGATAATATAGATATCAGCATAAAAGCATCAGAAGAATGAAACAGTACTAAAATGATTATCATATTTAATTTTCAAAATAGCATGACATTGAATATTCCTTTGGAAAGTAATGAGACTAATACCTTAATGACCTAAATTCATATTTAGATGCAAATTTTATATGGAAGTGTAATGTAAGGCAGTATAACAGCAGTTGAGATCTGAAATCACCTTCCTGCTAAATTATGCATATAGGACCTCCATTCAAGACTCTCCATTTAAAATGGTTACCTGTTCAAATCTCTTTATTCTTTAAACCTTAATATGTAAGTAAAGGTTAATATAGTAAAATAAAACAACTCATATAAAAATAAAAGGAAAAGCATGTATAAAAAAATGCCCTTGATTTTTTAATTGGTCAGTAAGCACAGAGGACCTGACATGAATAAAGTATGCTAAGCATATATAATAAACTGTTATATGGGAGCTCCTGGTGGGCCATTACTTCTGGTGTTTGCACCCTTGTGTAGTCCCTTTCTACACTGACTCTAGGCTTGACCATGCACTAACAGACCTCTAAAGTGGAAAAGACTGGTTTAAAACCTGATTTGGCCAATAAAACACTAAAAAGAAAAAAAAAACAAAACGAAAAAGAAGAGGCTTGATAATCACTAGCACATGAGGGCTTACACTTTTGGAATATGTCCTTTTGGACCCAAGACCATGAAATGAGATAACTCAAGTTACCACATGAAAAGATCAATCATAAAGGAGAACAGGGGAACTGGTCCAATAGGCAGAGTCAAGGTCCGGGACATATGTCCCACTGAGACATTCCAATGGCTCATTCAGGTAACTCCCAGACACTTGAGCAACCTCAACTAAAGTCCCACATATTGCAGAGCTGATAAAACCATTTACTTTGTAGCCTCTCCAAATTCCAGGCCTATAGAATCATAAGCTTTTGCTTCCAGATACTGAGTTTTGGGGTACTTTTTACACAGAGACAGATAACTGAAGTAAGACTACACTATGATGTGTAGTCATTTCTATTTTGATAATATAACACACATACTTAAAGTTATCAACTAATGATATCTTTTGAAAAAGTTCACCATTGTTTATAATTTCAAATCATACCCACAGAGATACAGATCAAAGTATTTGGAGTTGTAAGAAAATACAAATGTTTATAAATTACTGCTATATGTATAAAATACCCACTCAAAAATTTGATGGGAAATTTAGTGGCAGAAAGATTCATGCTGCTATATTAACAACATTAAAAACCAAAACTGATCTTAAATGAAGTCCTTATGTTGAATAAGTGCCCATCATAAAACATAGTCAAAACAGTCACAGGTAAAATAGAAAATTTAGCCTGAAAACCTGGAGTCCGGGCTGACACTTTAGCCTTATCAGTTGATATCTATCACATGATAGTGGTATACTTTGAAATCAAATCCAGGGCAGTTGATGGGGTTATGTAGACTCTCAGTCCCAACAGTGTGAGCAAGTAAAAGCTGGGTTTTGGTGATTAGTTTAGTATAAATATTAATAATTTTTGCATTTTATTCACATTGAGGGTTTAAATACATTTAAAAAATACAGCAACATTGCACTAAATATTGTAATTCTTCCTCTATTAATATTTAATTTGTTTAAGCATCAACAAATGAATAAAATGATTAACTTGTGTGATTTTTTTAAGTTTGAGAATGTACTGGTAGGTTCACTATGGCACAGCAGGAAAAATACAGGGTTATCTGAAATAAGATTATGAACCTAAAATTTTGGTTGTGATATTTTTAAACTTGTGGCTAGCTCCTTAGTTCAAAAATGAGTCTAATAATAGTAAGTACTTAGTAGGGTTGTTGAGAAGCTTGAATGAGTTAACACAGAAGAGTGTGTACTTATAAATATACCAAATAAACACATGCAGTTAATATTACATTTTAAATTTGCCAACAATAAAATAAATAAAATGTTAATAGCAGACTTTCAAAAGAACAAGACATTATAAACCTTCATACTTTGGAAAAGGTCTCATTGAAAGTGAGAAAATGAACATAAGGATTAAAACAGTCCCTGAGACACAATAAACAGCAATATTAGTAATAGAATTCTGATAGGAAAAGATCTTAAGAAATCTGCTGATTCTGCTTCTAGAATACTGCCTCCTTAATGTTTGCACACACAGTACTTTACTTGGACAAACTTTAATACAAATGTTTTGTTCTGTTTTTAACAGTAAGCTCAAACCATCTAAGAATTTATCATTTCTGATACGTCTATGTTCTTTCACAAGTTATGTTTGCCATTCTACACTGAATTGAATCCGTTTTACTTTCTTTTTTTAAAAAAATTTCAACCTTGTTTTTTTGACATATAATTTAGATATTGTGCAATGAAGAATGTCTTAAATGTTTATAGCTCAGTGAGTTATGAAATATACATACACCTGTGTAACTGAAACCCCTAGAATGTTCTCATCATCTCAGAAGGTTCCCTTATACCCCATTCCACATAATGTCTGCCATCCTTTCTTGCCACTACCCACTCCTGCCACGGCCATTGTTCTCCTTCCCATCATCATACATTAATTTTGCTTAATCTAACAATTTATATAAATGGAATCATACAGTATATTCTCTTTAGTGTCAGGCTTCTTCACTCCACACAGTGTTTCTGAGTCATAGAAATTGCTGTAGTATGTATCAATAGTTTGTTTCTTTTTACTGCTAAGTACTATTCCATACACAGATTTCATACACAACTTATCCATTATCCTACTGCACAGGATAGATTGGAGTGGTTGCTTCCATAAATCATTATGGCATACATGCTCAGGTCTTTTTGTAGGTAAATGCATTCATTTCTCTTTGATATATACCTGGGTATGAAAATTTACAAGATATGTGTATGTTTACAAAAACTATCAAATTGCTTATCACATTTTATACTCTCACGAGCTATCGTATTTGACAGTTCTGGTTCTCTACATCCTTGCTAACATAAGGTTTCTCTCTGCTCTTCTATTCTTTTTAAAAGTCAATCTAGTGGGTGTTATCTCATAACAGTTTAAAAATTTTGTGTTTCCTTGAATATGATGTTGAACATGTTTTCATGGGCTTATCGGTCACTTATTTGTCTTCCTATAATTCAAGTCTTTTGTCCATTGTTAAAATTATCGTAGTTTTGTACTTAGAAGATGCAAAAAATTCCACCAGAAAACTTCTAGAATTAATAAATAAATTCAGCAAAGTAGCAGGATATAAAATCAATACCCATAAATCAAATGCATTTCTATACATCAGTGATAAATTCTCTGAAGGAGAAATTAGGAAAACTACTCCATTCATAATAACCTCAAAAATAAAATAAAATACTTGAGAATCAATCTAATAAGAGAGATGAAAGATCTCTACAATGAAAACTGCAGAACACTGAAGAAAGAAATTGAAGAAGACCTTAGAAGATGGAAAGATCTCCCATGCTTTTGGATAGGCAGAATCAATATGGCCTACTACCCAAAGTGCTGCATAGATTCAATGCAATTCCAATTAAAATCCCAACATCATTCCTTATAGAAATAGAAAAAGCAATCATGAAATTCATATGGAAAAATAAGAGACCGAGGATAGCCAAAGCAATCCTTAGCAAGAAGAGTGAAGCAGGAGGTATCACAATACCAGACCTTAAACTATACTACAAAGCTACAGTAACAAGAACAGCATGGTATTGGCCCCAAAATAGATACTTAAGACCAATGGTACAGAATAGAAGACATAGAGACAAACCCACATAAATACAGTTATCTCAAACTAGACAAAGGTGCCAAAAACATACATTGGAGAAAAGATAGCCTCTTCAACAAATGGTGCTGGGAAAACTGGAAATCCATATGTAGCAAAACAAAACTAAACCTCTATCTCTCACCGTGCATAAAACTCAAAGTGGATCAAGGACCTAGGAATTAAACCAAAGATCCTGTACCTAATGGAGGAAAAAGTAGGCCCAAATCTTCATCATTTTGGATTAGGACCTTACTTCCTTAACAAGACTCCTATAACACAAGAAATAAAATCAAGAATCAATAAATGGGAGAGATTCAAACTAAAAAGCTTCTCATCAAAAGAAACAATCAATGAGGTGAAGTGAGAGCCTACATTTTGGGAACAAATTTTTGCCATACACACATCAGACAGAGCACTGAACTCCAGGATACATAAAGAACTCAAAAAACTTCACACAAAACAAACAAACAAACAACAAACAACCCAGCTAGGCGCACTGGCGCATGCCTGTAATCCCAGCACTTTGGGAGGCTGGGACAGGAGAATCATGAGTTCAAAGCCAGCCTCAGCAATGGCAAGGCGCTAAGCAACTCAGTGAGACCCTGTCTCTACATAAAAAACACAAAAAATAGGGCTGTAGATGTGGCTGTTTTTTTAAAGTCAACAAATTGGATATTAAAAGGAACAAGAACTCAATATACCCTTCAGGTTGCCAAAAGACACTAACAGGTCCTCTGTGGGTGTGATTCTTAAATTACCTAATGGTAGGCCCCTGCCAGGAATCCCACTTTTATAGACTTTGTATTGCTGAATTTTTTAAGCCTGGTAGACATCATGCAGCCATCTTGACTGTGCATATTCTGCCCACACAAAGGCAGGTCTGTCTTTGTCTTTTTTTGGACAGTGGTAGAATACCAGTCAATGAATAAATGTGATGAAAAGGAAGTACAGTCTTTATTAGGCAGTGATGAATGAACTGAACACTGAAATTTAAACCAGTAATAAACGGTGCTGCCTAGACTTTATGCTTCCAAACAATATATTGTCCAGCTGTTAACTTACTCAAACCTTAAATCAAGAGCAAGCTTACAATGTCTCCAATCTGGTAGCTTCTCAGGGAGAATGGGCTGGAAAATGCATTCTAAACTGACACTTTTTTCTTTGCTACTAAAATATTACTATTATTTACAAGTTTCTATATATGTATAGATTTTTATCAATATAACATATTTTCAAGTTGGGTTAATTACATTAGCTAGCAACATCTGGTCTTATTTTATGAAGATCATTTAGAAGAAATAATAAAGCATACTATGGATTTGAATTTCAGAGTTATAAAAAATGGAATTTACTATATAGAAAGGTTGTGAAAAGTGAATTAAGTTAGTTAATTTCTATTGCCTTCAAATACTTATCATTAACCCAATTTCACCCCTTAAAACAACCACCTACTGAGTATGCTCCTTTCATCTAATGAACATATATCCCTACTTGATGATTCAAGCCTCTAAATTCTTTCCAGAATTACCTTTTTTAACTTGAGCAATAAGTAAACCTTATCAATTTCTTATCCCCAAATGTCATCATTAAAAAACAAAATTCTCATGTAAAGGTTAAACTATTAAACATACAGATTAAAATCGAGGAACCTCTTACATACACAGTTAAGAAACTAATTGAGTTGGACATCATTACCCTAGGTACATGTATAAAGACACAAATGGTATGACTCTACTTTGTGTACAACCAGAGAAATGAAAAATTGTGTTCCATTTGTGTATTATGAATTGAAATGCATTCTGCTGTCATGTATAAAAAATCTGAACAAATAAAAAAAAACTAATTGAAATCTTATTTTAAACAAGAACCAACTGAGTTCTGTTCTACATCAATACTATCTATACATGATGAAAGAGCTACAAAGCACCTGTTTATTATGTCAACATATTCAAAGTAAGACATGTATTTTCTAGTTGCAAACACAACAGTCACTGAGAATGATTCACTCACTGATAATAAACTACTACTTGCAACATTCTTCTGCAATAACTACTTGGGAGTAAAAACTTAGTGCTCTTTTTATTTATTCTCAAATTATTATTTTCCAAATATTACAACAATAATAAATCTCTTTTTCAAAGGCTAAGAATTGCTTATTGTTAGATCATTAATATTGAGGTTACTAAGCATTTATTCAAGATACCAAAATTTTAAACATGACTATACTAATTATAAACTGGGCTCAGAGAACCAGTTATCTCATATAAGCCTATAGGCACTGCAGGGGCAGAGAGAAGAGAAAAAATGAAACAACACAACTCTAAATGTATTGAACTAGATCATGTTTTATTTGACAAGATGTTTTTAAAAAAAACTTCAAAAATTTTCATTTCTATGTGTATTGAATAGTTTTCTTGTAGAGGAATTATCATGTCTGTCTTTTATAAGTGCTATAAAAAATGGCTAGAATCAAAGAGAGAAGCAGACTAGAAAAGCCATGGTGAATTTATGACCCTAAGTGAGGGCAGTGATGGATGTTTATGAGAATAACACATAAAAATCAACATTGGTGCTAAAAATTGAAATATTAACAGAGCAACAGTTTTAAGAAGAGCTATTTCTAAGATGTGTCCTTATTTTATTCTAAAGTACAGAACACTGACTCAATAATCTTTATCCAATATCAACTTTATAAAGCAAACACATGAAAATGTTTTAGCATCTCAGACATGAGCTTTTTTATAAAACAGCTGCTGTGTGTAAGGTACTGCACATGGTACTGATGTCAAAATTATGTCAATACTCTTCACATCTATTAGGATGGCTACTATTGAAAACAAAGACAAAAGAAAATAGAAAGTAGCAAGTACTGTTGAGGACCTAGAGAAATTGAAGCTTTGTGTACTGTTGTTGGGAAAGTAAAATATTGCAGTCACTATGGAAAATGGTAAGGTAGTCTCTAAAAATTTTTTAAAAAGACTCACCATATGACCCAGTAACCCCATCTCTGAGACTATATCTAAAATAACTGATTGCAGATTGGCAGAGATTACTTGCACATAGCAGCATTATTGATAATAGTCAAGAGGTAGAAGCAACCTAAATGTCTATGCAGATGAGCAGATAAATAAAATGAGGGATATGCATACAATGGAATATTGTCCAGCCTTAAAAGGAAAGAAAACTGACACATACTATAAAATGGATGAATCTTGAGGGTATTATGTTAAATAAGCTAGTCACACACACACAATAAACCTATATAACTTCACTTATAACACATATGCAGAATACTCAAACTCACAGAAACAGAAAGTAGAACGGAAGCTGCCAGTAGCTGGGAGGATGGGGTACAGCCTTAATTTTGCCAGATGAAAAAGTTTCAGAGTTTGCTTGCACAATGTGAATATATTTGACACCAATGAACTCTACACTTAACAATTGTTAAGATAGTAAAATTTTACTTTGTGTGTGTGTGTTAAACACTTTAATTAGGCACCAACCTTAAAATTTCATGTGGGGGAAAAAACTCCAGATTTCCAGAATGTCTTAAAAATTTAGAATGCTGGCAATACAAGCCCATCACTACACTCGGACACAATCAGATGGAGCTGAGGAAGGGCTCCATGACAAGAACACATTCCCAATTTATCATATTCCCTCCCCATTCCCTATTTCAGGGGTTGAAGATCCAAATGCTCCTAGGGGCCCAGTAATTAATGTAAGAGTGGGATGGACTTTGTGTAATGTTAAATAGTCTCTGACCTTCCATCTTAGGGTTGAGGATAGAGGAAGGGCTGGGGCAGGGCTTCTCACAGGGTGGCCATTCTGTCCTTGCTAGGTCAGTGGGTTTGGTAGGCATGTGCCTGCAAAGGCTGGATGTGGTGGAGGCGGCCCAGTTGGAATTCTCACCCCAATCACTGGGCAAATTACTTCTCTGTGCCTCAGTTTCCTCATCTCAAAAGTGATAGTGACTACAACCTCATAGGGCTGTGGCAAGGATAAACTCAACCACACGAATACTTAATACAGTTCTTAAAACTAGTGATAAGCCCTCAGTGGATACTAGCTGCTACTCCATCTTAGCCTATTTGGCACTTCTGCTTTGTGTGGGTAACTTTGTGCCACTGCTTTAGAATCTGACGTGCTACTGAGGAAGACCGGTGAGGGCTGGGGTGCTATCACCCACCAAAAGGATATACTTTCAAAAGTCTTGAGTTTTCTTCTGAACTAAGAGACTTGGGTAACATGGGGGTGGATGGTAGTCAAAGGGAGTGGGTTGGGGAGAAACTGAGGCAAGAAAAGATTAAATTACCATGATGTTTCCTGCTGGGGGGGGAGGTGGTGGACTGGGAGTCTGCAGAGTCCAGTCTAAAGCTGGAGCTCAGCTTCTCCTCCTACTCAGTCTCCCACTCTGTCCAGAACTTCCCCTGCCCCACCCATGGGCACTCCTCCAAGACCACCCTCTGGAGGTTCTTACTGTAGACGCAGCTGCTGAAGCTGATCAAATCTATTCAGAGCTCACCTACACTCATCTCTGGAGGATCACAGGGCTCTCTCTTGGGCTTTGCTCAAAGTTATCCTCCAATAAAAAAAGTTATTTACGGCCTAGGGGATATGTTCAGTGGTAGAGTACTGGGTTCCATCCCTAGGACTGGAGGAAAAACACACAGCTTTATTAAAGGAAAGATGGAGGGCCTCTTAAGTAAGCAGATTGCATTTAAACTGGATGGGATGTAGTGGCTGAAAAGATTGGCTAAAAAGTGACTTAACTCTGTATCGGACTTCAGAGGTACAGGCAAAAAGGATGGACTCTCATCCTGTGGCCAGTGGTACAATTTGGGCAGTGTGAATAGAGGCTGGGACCTGGTACCAAGAGAGATGTGCTCCAGGGCCTACATAGACCTATTGTTGAGCACCACATTTTAACCCAAGTGGTGATGGGCGGGGTTGAGAGGGAGCAATCTGGGCATTCATCACATGCCTGGCCTTGCGCAGAGCAGGCAGAGCTCAGGTCATTGAGTCCTTGAAGAAAAGGCCTATGTCCCATTTTGCAGATGGGACACTTGGCTTGGCTGGCCTGTGGCAGAGCTCACCTAACACAGACCCACAGGTAGTGAGTTCCCTCTAGGCCTTCAGGAAATGAATATGTGAAGGAGCGGAGTTTAATGTCCCTGGGAGAAGGCAGGACCCGGAGAACCGCCACCAACTGCTGGAGGGTGGTCGGGAGGCTTGGCACAGCCTCAGTCTACTCTCTGTGACTCTCAAGGTCCAGACCAAAGCCAGGGGAGGAAAAGTCTTCATCACCATAACAACACCTGTACCACAGTGGGTGGGTGCTGAAGGCCTAGAGTCATAGAGGGCAGGGTCCTGCAACTGGGTGAGTTATCCAGTTCCCCTTGGTGCCCAGGCCCAGAGCCCACCACACCTGCAGCACCAAAGGCCATTCTGAGGAGGATCTGCTCCCTGGCCCGGAGTGCAGTCACCTGCTCCCTGCTCCATAAATGTTATATTTTGTGTACTTTACTACAATTAAAAATAAAAAAAATAATTTTCAAGGTGAATTATGGGGGCTGAGAGGAAAAAGATTATGTGAATACTTTGCATGTGATAGGTACTCAATAAATATTAAGTAAATTAGATTCTTGATGATATGCTGAAATAAGGTCTGGAAGTTTTAAACCACTCTCTCATAGTTCATCAAGGTTCATCATTTGTGCTAAAAGTAGTCCTTGTGCCAACAAAGAAAAATTTCACCCTCCAGCATTGCTGGCAGTGGGGCCAGTAACTCCTGTTTGAACACTGGACTTCACTGTGATAGAGTAGTCTCGTTTCATTTTGGCCCTGGTCTACCTGGTGGAAAGTTTGTCTTTACTAAAGAGTCCCAATTTACCTCCTAATAACTTTCATTCACTGACCTGAATTCTGTCCTTAGAAATGCTACGGAGGACAAAAATTACCTAGTTTTTCTTTAATGTGAACACTTTCATTGTGAAAGGGTTAGGGAAGAATGCCATGTCATAGTCTCTAGATTCTTTGTCAACAAGTCTGTTACCACAATGCCATAAAGGATAAGCTATAGGATCCACACAATTCTAAGTTATTTTGTCTTAAAAGAGAATTCAAGTTGTTATGATAGAAGTTTTCATACAAATGCTAATTTATTTGAAGTCATTTATAATTTTAGATTTTCTATTTAATATGAAAAGCCCTTAATTTAATAACTAAAAAGTTCTACTTCTTGAATCACCCATGGCCAGATTCTGAAATAGTCTGTTTTTCCCTCATGTAGCTCTCATACATCTAATAAAATGCTGTTTGCAAAAATGCTTTAGCCTGAAGATTAGGAAAAAGCCATAATATCTTTGTAGTAATCATTTATTTCATTTTCATTTGTATTGAAGATTTAACTGATCAGCACTTTCACAACCTAAAGTGATTAAAAAGTTAAAGTTTTCAGTTACTGTGGTCTTTAGGTTCATCTGTGTATACATAAACATGGATTAATACTAGGTATGGTTAGCAACAAATACTAAACTATTGAAGCATTCCAATCAATTATTTATGTTTTCATCTCTAAGGAAGTCTCTTGAGCTTTAATACTAGTAGAAGCTTATTTCTGGATATGAAAGTAATTTAAGTAATAATATCATGCTCTCTAAATTATACTGATGGGCTATGCTATGTGCTGAAATAGTTGTTTATAAACTTTTTTGAAATTCTGGTCTCAAGTACATAATTGAAACTTTATTATCTCTTAAAAGGGTTGGAATTCACCCAAAAATAGAAAAGAGGTGGGATAAATTAAAAGTGATTAATTTTTCAGCAAAATATTGAATAATTGAGCAACTAGCATTATTTCCTTATACTTATTAAGTGTTCAGTAAATCTTCAATTAAAACAAAGATTTTTACTTTGCATCTTTTGCTTAGCATTTACATTAAATCATGGTAAGTTTGATTTCCAGCACATATTGTTTTTAAAAAATCATGCAGGTATTCAAATGACTGTTTCCATAGTCATTCAAACTACCTATGTTTCCATCCTGATTTTCCAACATTATTAAAAATTCTGTTAATGTTTAGGAAGACATAAGGAAAATTTTTTGAAATATCTGTGATGCCCCCAAAATGACAAATATCAGTTCTTTTCAGTTTTTCTTCTACAAAATAAGATTCTTCCCTGTATTAGAATTCTACCAGATGCATATAGATCAAAACATTTACATAGTTTTATTTGGATGAAGAGTAAACAGAACTAATTTCTGAAAATGGCTTGTCTCTCCAGGAAAGTATATCATTAACGGAGTTCATTTGTGACTAATTTTGAAAATGAAATACCTTAACACTTAAAAATACAGCCTCAATATGTTCAATTAGAATTGATATATTAAAATCAATATTCCCAAATACGTGCAGCAAATCTTTGATTCTATTTTCTCTTGCAGAGAAAACTGCTATCTTTAATTTTTTTCCATCATGGTGAATCTTGACGTCAATGAAAGGCTCTCTGAGTTTCCTGATAATATATAGTAGTTTTTAGAATCTCAAATAAACAGCAAGAGGTAGGTGTTAAAATCTTTAAAAAGCCCTTAGAGTTTCTGCTGAACAAGTAAAACTAATGTCTGGCAATACTATCTTCCTTCTTAAAACACAACAACCAACAACCAGTAGGCTAGGATTTTTCAAAAAATGTTATTTAATAAAAACACACATTCATCAAGGAAACTCACATAAGACCTTGAAAGATTAAACTTCATAACATTAATGGAGATCAACTGTTCTTACATAGGCAATTCCACTGAAAGTGAACCATTACCAAGGGCTTTATTGGCAAAGACATTTTGAGGAAGAATTAGAATTTGAAAAACTATTAAGAACTCATTACCTGCCAAGCTAAGGAGCTGCAGATTGAATTCTGTTGGCTGTTGGGCACCAGTAAAGAAAACCCAAGGAGGGTTGATATAAGTAGAATAGTGTTTTAGTAAAAGCACTCCATCAGCACAGTAAAAGCCAACTGAAGACTGAACACAGGGAAAGCAGTAATGTTATGCTATTACAAACCAGGGACCAGCAAACTTTCTATAGAGGACCTGATAGTAATTATTTTAATCTTTATAGGTCACATAGTCTTACTCACAACTACTCAAATCTACCATTATAGCACAAGAGCTGCAATAGGTAAGATATAATCTAAGAAAATGTGGCTATTTTCTATCAAACTTTATTTCAAAAACAGGCTGCAGGTTAGATTTGGTTTATACTGTATAGTTTGCCAAACATTCTCTTAGGTTAGAAATAAATACTTGAAATTGGCACATGAAGATGAAAATGTGGAAATGAAGATGTAAAGAAATGGGTCTTGGGCTGGGGCTGTAGCTCAGTGGTAGAGCGCTTACCTAGCATGCGTGAGGCACTGGGTTCGATCCTCAGCACCACATATAAATAATAAATGAATAAAATAAAGATCCATAAACAACTAAAAAAAATTAAAAAAAAAAAGAAATGGGTCTTAAAGATTTAAGTAGAGTATCTGATAGGTTTCTGTGGCTGACTACATATAGAGGTAGACATTACAAAAGACAATCTAGGATGACTTCCAAATTTCTAGCCTGGGTAACTTGGTAAGTAAGAATATATTCAATGAGAGAGGAAATCCAGGATGGGAGTAATTTAGTAAGAATGATTATCATTTGTTTTGGACATGTCAAACTTGCAGTTCCTATGAGAGAACTAATTGAGAAGGTACAATACAACTTATCAATCACCACATTCTGCCAATTCTTTGCCATAAAGCTTTCAAATTTCTCTGCTAGTCCCTCTGCCTATCCCCAATGCCCTGATTAGCCTCTTATGACCTGACCTTGGAATTGGTTTTTAGGCTTTAAATGTTGTTGTTCTTTCGGATCCACTGTCCACACGAAGGCCAAAAAAAGAGGAAATTTTAAATTGTTTTTAAGTGTAAATCTATCATGCTACTCCCTAGCTTAACCTTCTCAAACAGCTCCCCAACAATACTACATAAGCTCTTGCATATAGATCAGAAGTAGATCTGACTCCTGTCTTGCTATAAACTAATAATAACAAGCAAGCATAGTAGCCCTTTTGTCTTTACATGATATATGCTATTACCTTCAGTTGGGAAGAAAAAAAAAACTCAATTCATTGAATGATTTGTAGCATTTATGGCAAAATATGAACAGTTCTTTATAGATAGTGAAAGCTGTTCTTTTTCACGTGTCCCTGTTTTTTAAAATGTCCCTCATGAATAAATACTATGTTTTTAGTGAAAAGAAGGGGAAAGTTAAAAATATACACAGAAACCAACAACAATCAACTCCATGTTCTGCCAATTCCTGCTCAGTCCATGGGAAGCCTTCAGGACACTGGATACAGTAGTCAATCCTCCCTATCTGGCTCCTGCTACTGGCCCTCTTGAACATCTCAGCTCCTTCAGAGCTCCTGCAGAGCTCATTTCTCTGCTTGGCACTTCTAGTCACTGTTTCCACCACACTGAGTCTTCTGCTCTGATTCCTAGCCATAAACTTAGAGATTTGACCCTGGAGAGGGCAAGCCTAAGGGGCTATGTCCCTGGCAGGGAACCTATCTGCAAGTTTCTTCACAAAGAGAGTCCCTGGAAACTAGATCTAAGGGAATTTATACTTTGTAGTATTGTGCCAGAAATGACCTTGCCCTCAAGCAGTTACCATGTCCCTTATAAGAAGTGTCAGGAGTCCTCTTTGACTCCTTCCTCCCTGGCCACCCATTCAGCTGCCATATCTAGTTTCCATTTCTCCTTTCACACCAACTCTTTTCCATCTTTACTTTTCTGTGTTTCTTCAAGGGCTTTAATCTCTTCCTTATACAATTGCCACAGATTCCTAACTGATCTTTTGGCCTCCAGTTTCTCCCAACCACAATCTATTTTATTAAGGTAGTGCTCAGAAACCTTAAAAAGACTCCCAAAGAAATTTGAAACAGTCTGCTTCAAGATATCAACACTCCAGCCCAACACTTCTTTTCCCAGTATCTGTCTATGGAGATAGCTGGACTTTTACCAATTCCCTCCTCTCGCTAGGCTTTCTGTTTCCTCCTTCCAGGTATTTCTTCAATCACCTCCCCAAACGAAGTGTCCTTCATCCTATTAAGCTCCTATACGCTAGCTTAAATGACATCTATTCCATTATACTTTCATTGTTCACAGAAGTCAACTGTTCTTGCATTAGTTTTTTTTTTAAATAATACTGCTTCTACCTACGTCTCTACTGACAAACTTCTGTCCCTGGTCCCGTTATTTCTTTATAACTTTCATCTTCTTCATCCTTGAAATCTTCACAAGGTCAACATAATTCAATATACAGTAGATAAAGAATGAATGAATGTCCCTTCTTAGTAATTAAGAACCAAGACTTTGTCTTCATATCTAAAATTTCTGTGTACCTAACATATTTAAGGCCTAATGAATGTACTGAATAGATACATGCACTTCATTTATTCACTCATTCAATAAACATTTTATGAGCACCTAGTATATATGAGGCATAGCAATGAAGAATTCAGAAAAGGATCAAATTAAATTTTTGAAAATGATCCAATCTTCCACTGTTTTGAAAGATACTCTTACTATAAATAAAAGAGACCAGACAGCTTCTCTGCTCCTCTTGGGTCAAGTTTTCATAGTATGACTCAGTATGTTTCATAAATTCCTTGAACAAATATGACCACATTCAGACCTGAGTACAAAAATCATTCTAAATCCAAACATACGTGATTTTACAAATTTGGTCAATTTAGATTGTCCTACTCTGTTCCTTTTTTTTTGATGGGAAAAAATCAAGAATTTACTGGTTATTCTAAGATTCAGAGCTATGTCAGCTTTAATGCTTATGGGGAAACAGGCTTTCCAGAACATTTCTAAGTTAGAGGAAGAGGATACCTGGGTATTAATTCTGCTTTCTCCCTCTGGACGAGAAAGTGTCCTTGCTGACGCTGGTTCAAGAACTAGGAAAGTCTGGTAATTATAAACATTCCCTTAAAAGGGAGCCCACAGATTGTTAGTTCAAGTTCTTTTGGAATACTGATGAAAACTGAATAGTTCACAGATTGTTAGTTCTTTTAGAACAGTGAATATAAATGGGCAATGACAGTAAGACATGAACTTTCCTGACTTAGGAATCCTATCTTGCTTGTATATTATTATTTGCAGCTGTTTATCCCTATTAAGGTTCTTAGAATCAAAGAGAAACTGATGAGAGATGATACATTTATTTCAACCATGACTTTCCTCCTGATGAAACACTGAATTTTTAGCTAACAAAGTTGGGAAAACAAAGCTAAAAGCACAAGTGTGTATATAAGCATATATGTTCTCTACCTGTCAATCCATAAACTACCAAAACAGTGTACTAGATGTAAAGAAAAACTAAGATAGCAAAGGCAATCTAATCACCTGAATTGAATAAGCATGCTGATTAGTAAGGAAGAAATCAATTATATGATCAATTCTAATTGTAGAGAATGCTTTTGCTTAGAATAAATGTAGATATTCAAAAATTTCTAGGAAAAATGTAGGGTTAGGTGCTTTTTGAGGCATACTTCAGCTTTTTAGAAATGATACCCAAAACACTGGAAACATTAAAATGCTTTCCCCAAAAAATACTATTTAAAGTTTTCAACTTCAAAAATACTCAGAAAGTAAAAGGTTTCTACAATAGCAATAACTATCTCAAATATTATACTTTGGAACAAATTTAGCAAAATTTCATACTAACCTAATTTGTACACTCTAAATAAGAAAGATCCCTGTAAGGTGAAGTTGTTTTCCTTTTCTTTTTTCTTTATTTTTTTCTTAAGTATCAAAAATGGACAATATAGTAGCAAAATGGATTTAAGTCTGGACTTCTTTTTAATTGGCCTCACTAGGAACAAGTATTTTACTACTTCACAGTGATAAGACTAATATTAAACACATATGACTTCATTGAAATCTTTTCTGGTTTCTCCATGAAAAAGAATGACTCTTCTCATGAGTTCTGAAATCAAATTCGACACTTCAGTAGCCAAAGTAAGCAAAGGAGTCACATCAAAAAACTTATCAGTGTACAAAAGTTCTATTTTAAAAAGTAACTAAAATAAACAAGGCTATTGAAGATCTTAACATTTTTATATCTAAGTCCCAACACCAAAAAAGTAATTACATATGATAAAGATTACAATACTGCCATTTCACAACAAAATTGTTAGAATTCCTTTCTGGAAAAAAAGACTCTCTGATATATCTACTTTTGTGCAAAAAAAAAAAAAGTTCGTAAACCTTAAAAGCTGAACTCACTCCAAAATGAAGAGGGAACACTCATTTTCTGATGGTTTCTCACTGGTACCTGGAAAAGGCTTGAGCTTGAATGACTTGTGAACCGCAATTACGCACACCCACAAATGGCCTACTACAGACATGAGTATTTGTAACATTTGCTGGGTATGAAGTGGCAAGCACAAAAGCCATCCTTTTGAAACTTTTCCTGGTGTATGGAAAATCTTAGTTTCTCATTTATGTAAACCGGTCCTGTAACTCAGATAAATACAACTCTTTTGGAATAGAAACATTACAGCAGCCTTCCTTTCCGGAGCTAAACTAAGAGCACTCAATGATGGGCACATTTTCTGGGTTCCACCTTCCGCAAACAAATTTAAAAGTACTGAAAAGTAACCAGGCTTTACATCACAGAATAACAGATTTAGGAAGGAAGACTGGAGAAATGTTACAAACAGTACTGTTACTCTGTTGGGTGATTTAAACAGTGAGATTTATTGTCTCCTTCCCGTCTAAATATTAAACCATGGATTTTGTCAAAGGTTCATACTAACTCACATCAAATTAGGCTTGATGTGAATGGGCCAACTCACTCTAACCACATACTAAAAGTAGAAAAATGATTTGCCTATTTTTTTTTCAAAAAGGTCACATGCCTAGGACCTCTACAAATAGTATTATTAAAGGGAAAATTCTATGTGGTTCCAAGAATGGCAAAAACATCTTCACAGAGGAAACTGTTGATTAGCAATTGAATGAAAGTAAAAACATTAACAGTAAAATGAAATCCAAAAATAGAATATATCATATAATGCTCTGCAAAGCAAGCAACAGGAAAACAATCAGTGCTCTGTGTGCTGGGCTGCCTTGAAATCTGCCTCTCTTTCTCCTTCCTGCCCATTGTCTCCTAGAGCTGCTTATGAACATTAGGTTACCTCAAAAGTGTGGCACTTCTAAGCACTCTGAGAAAAGCTGGGCCTCAGCAATATTTAAACTTAGTTGTAAGCCATTTGCTGAAGGTTCACTAGGTGATACCACTATTATTTATAAACATGATAAAAATAATATGTCATCCAAGTAGCTTAAATGTAATAACTACTTACTTGAACATAATATTCAAATATTTGTAAAACTGGATGTGGGATATAATTTATAAACTAAATTACTGCTTTCTTAAAAATCTTCTTGAGTTATACAATTTAATGTCTACCTATTTTGTTGCCAAAATTAAACTAAGAAGTTCTAAATCTTTATTTGGCTTTGATTGCCTTATTTCAATATGGCCAAGAAATAGACAGGTTCAAGCAAACAAACAACAACAACAACAACAAAAAACCCCAAGAGATACAGAAACAATGTATTCATCAAAAGATTCAAATCTTTTTTCTTTGAGTACAGTTGACACCCTTATAAAAATTATAAAATATGAAGACTGAAAATAAAAGTCATCAGAGAAATCCGATCAATTTTGCTAGATAATCCTATAGATGTTTAGAGGAAAAAATAATTAAAAGAGACTGAATGTCCCCTATGATGAACAAATGCATTTGTTTGTGACAAACTATTCCTTCTAACAGGAATGAATCTGAGTTACCTATATTTAGCAAGATAACATCATAGAGCAATATACAGCTATTTCCACTCCTAATTTACATAATGGAAAGTGGAAAAGTTTGCTGTTTCCACATCCTAAGCCAAAGTATATAATTATCTTTGCCAAATGTTCAACAATCTACACAGTTGGCATGCATAAGACAGCCATAGCCAGGATTACATCTGTTTTATGAACATGCATATAAAGGGAAGAGGAACATTGATTTAGCCTATAATCCTCTAAAAATGTGATTTAGACCTTTAACTTTTTGAAAAATAAAATTTCTTATTAGAATGTTAGAAGATCTTAACTATTTAAAAACACTATCTTAAAGCACAATTAACAATTTTTGTGTAAATATTCTGTTGTTAGAGAAGTTTTTTCAGTCTACTATTATTTCAGTCTACTATTATTTTGTACCTGGAAAGGTAGCTTTTTAATCATCAAATAAATTAAAGTATGCTTACTAATCTAAAACTCATAAGAAAATATACATTTTCATAGTGCTCTTCATTTCTGTTTTGTGAATTCATATTTTAAAAGATATGTCTCTATGCTATTAAGAGAGGATTGATGCAGACTCCAGAAACCTTCAGTTGTTTTGGCGGTAGGAGCCAGGGGAACTCTCAGAATTGCAAACTCTTTTCCTGTTCTACAACTGAATCCAAGGACTATCTTCAGAAACAATTCTTGCTTCACCAAATGTGAAGTTTGCTTTTGGAGGTAGCTCAGGGGAAAGGATTAAGAGCTTAGGTGTACACAAGCCTGAAGAAACAGCATAGTATAAGCATATGAATAGGAAACTTTTGGACCCTAGGTATAGGATACATATGTGTCCTTGGAGTCTACAAAGAAACACTTTAGTTTGTTTGAAACAAAATAAACATCAGAAAATACAAGGAAGGACAAAATCAGTAAAAATAAAGATTCATGCTTAAAAATCTCTCTACTTTCCTTTTGAAGGTGTCACTGCACTGAGTATTACCTTTTGGCCAGACTGAGAAGAGTAATTATCATCTAGCATAATTTAGAGTGAAAGGCATTTCATAGAACTCCAAATCCCAAATTACAAACATGAGGTTAAAACAAAACATGAAATTACTCCAGATCTCTTGTTTGGGCCTAAAAAATTACATCAAAGTTCACTCGGTTTAAAATAGAAAAGAAAGAAAGAAAAGTTCCTTTTGTGCATATGATACATAGAAGAATACTGAGATAGTATGAGACTGAATAACAGAGCTTCACAGAAGAGTTTCATTTGAAGTTTGGATCAAAAAGTGCAGGGTTATGTTGCTGGTTCCAAAGATGGCAGAAAAAAAGTTGTATTTATTACACTGTCATTCAAATAGATATAATTCAATAAATGCAGAGATTTTTTAAAAAACGAATTTCAATTTAGTTTTTTTAAAGGTGAATATTAATTAATACAACTTAATTATTAATGATAACACCAGTTCTTAAAAATGAAGGACAAATTTTGAGATGCCCTCCAAAAAAACCTCATAGTTGATTTCCCCTCCATTTTATGTTTAGGATGTTACGTAGGCTTAAGTAATTCTTCTTTATTATTTACTATTCTAACAGAATAATTTCATCTAGTGTGATTAATCAACAACACAAAAGCCCCTGTTGGATTCCAAAGTATGGTTAATTTAATTTTCCTTTCAATCAGAAATTATGGCAAATATATTCAAGAAAGATAGAAGCAATCAATAGCTTATACTTCCTGAATGAATAATAAAATTAATTTAAGGAAAGATTAATTTTGATTATATTTAAAGACTCAATATTATCTTTCTACACTATGTGGCAAAAATAACTAGTCTTAGCACAAAGCTGTGGATAAAGCCTATAGGAAAGGAGAATTAAAACTATTTGAGCATGCACAAACTTATAAATAAATCCAGGTTGCAAAGAATAAAAACTGAACACAAAAGCTTGTAGAAAATAATACAAATAGTTGTTTAACTTTTAATATTAGCCAAGTTGTATCATCAGCCAACACTGAAGTCCAAAACAACCTAACAACTCTTTTATATCACACTGCAAATACCTCCCCAAACCATTTAAACTACAGAAGGAATCATCTTGTAGGTACATTAGTAAGAAAAACCAGTTATAAAGATGATTACATTTATTCTCCTACCACTGTTTTCCAAGCAATTCAAAGTATACTTTTGACAACCTAAAGTGGTATAAACAAGATACACAAAGAACTGTGTCTGAAGGTCTTGATAACTAAAATACGTGTCATTTATCTCTTTGGGTTTAAGTATGAGCAGTGAGATGAATCTGAATGGTGTTTTCAAAATATCCAGAGTTAATGGAATATACACATATGTGTGTATGTGTATAGTACAAAATATAACTTGTAAACATATAAGCTTACTGTATAGCACACACTATCTTAAGATATATATATATCTTAAGATATATATATGCTTAAGATATATATATGCTTAAGATATATATATGCTTAAGATATATATATATATGTATATATATATGTGTATATATATATACATATATATATATATATATATATATTAGTTCATTCATTGTACACCAACCCAAGTCTTTTTTTTTAATACCAATTTTAGGTTCAAAGTTTCTCACTGCGTTTGTTGAGTTTCTTTAATCTACATTATTATTTATTTATTTATTTTTATTTTAATTTAAGAGATAGACTTTTGCTAGGTTGTCCAGGTTGGCCTCAAACTCCTGGCTACAAGTAATCTTCTGTCTCAGCCTCCTGAGTGGCTGGGTGCACTACCACACCCAATGTCTGCAGATTAATCCTATATACATAGTATTATTATAAGTTCACTTTACAAATGGGAAAACTAAAGTAAATACTTGCTCTAGATCTCTAGAATTCACAGCGAGGCAGAGCCAGATACCTTTGGGCCTCGAGTCGGTGCTCTACATTCTTCAATGACCATACTAGCTAGCAATTTCAAAGTATGGCTCATGGACCCTGGAAGGCCCTAAAACCATTTCAAAGAGAGACCATGAGATTGAAACTATTTAATAATATTAAGATGTGACTTGCCCTTTTCACTGTTTTGACATTTTTACTGATGGTACAAAAGCAATTGTGGTTAAAACTGCTGAAATTGAAGCATGAATCAGAGTTGTGGCAGCAAATTGTACTAGAAATCACTGAAGTCACTGTATTTGTATTTCCTGGGCACCCACAGTTAAAAAAAAAAAAAAGGCCAGTTTCACTTAAGAATATCTTGATGACACAGTAAAAGTTATTAATTTCAAGAAATTTCAACCTTTGAGCACAATATTCTATGTGATGAAAGAAGTATGTATAAAACTCTTTTACTGAACACACAAGTATGAGAGTTGAGAGCTGTTGGAGGAAACACTTGTACATTTATTCAAGTTGTGAACTATAACAGTTTTCTTCATGGTACACCTGAAATTTGAAAGAACAACTGACAAACTTTGTTTATTCTGATTTGGAAACAGTAAGCCTCTTACTTCAAGGAAGATTGAAAATACTTGGCTGATAATGATAAAGTTTGAGCACTCAAGCACAAATTAGAATTTTAAAAAACTTGGAAGAACTATTATGAAACTGACTGAACACTGCAAGACCTATTTGGAGATCAGTGATAATTTTAACAAATGTGATTTTTATATAACAAAATGTATTAACATTTGGAAGATCTGTATAACTTGATGAATCAGTACTTTCCAAATGACCAATGCATAATATTACAAAATCATGTGTGGGGAAATGATTTACTTCAAGTGTAAAATAAAACAGTCAATTTTAATGTAAGACATTATTGATTTAGCTTTAGATTTCATAATGCCTCTAGTCTATAAGAAATTACTACCTGTTGAGGTTTGGTATAATATTTTTGTGTATCAAAGAAGAATAACCATAATTACTTGAAAAGGATGCGAAATACTCCTTCTCCAACTACATATTTCTCTAAAGTCAGATTTTTCCTATAATTTAATCAAAATAATATAGTATATACAACAGATCAAATGAAGAAGCTGATATGGAAATTCAGCTGCCTTCCATTAAGCCAGTAATTAAAGAGATTAGCAAAAATATAAAACAATACCACTCATTAAATGTTTTTGTTTTGGGAAAAACAGTCACATTTTTCAAAAACAGATGTTATTTACGTTATGATTTGATGGAATTTATTATTGGTATTTCTAAATATATTTATTACATATTTTAATTTTTCTTAATTTTAATTTCTAATACAGCAAATACTGGTTGATATAACACAAATAAACAAAAGTTCCTTGGAGTACTTAATAATTTTTTAAGTGTAAAGGGTCCTGAGACCAAAATGTTTGAACAATGTTGAGGCCAAACTACAGTGTTTCTCTTTGACACGTGTGAGCTTTCATATATACAAACGTGGAAGTGAGGGCAAGACACTAGCTCTTGGCTAGTGTGAAGCTCATCTTCTGAAACTTAGTTTTTAGAATATTCCCTATCAAACATCAAAATTAGTTCAGGAATTATAATTTTACAATTCAAGAAATTATCAACATTTTTGAAAATGCAATATCATAATTAAACATAAAATAGTAATAATAAATTTCAAAGCTATGAGGAACGAATGGCCAACAAAACTAATTGAACAATCCTGAATGTTTGGAAGAACACAAAATCAAAATTTGATTTGCAAATAAACCATTACTTCTAATAAAAGATAAATTACTGCTATAAACACAACATAATATAATATACCATCTATTCAAAGATCCAGTTCATATACAAGAACCTTATATGTCACACATATCAGATGTTCAATGAATGTTAACTAAGAAAATAAAAGAAGAAGGTGATTTAAATGTTCTTTCCTCAGAATTGCCAATGATATTATTGTCACATATCTTCAGGAATCAAGTGTATGTGGCTTCATGTATAGTTCTAATGACATTCATAGGCTTTATATACACATATATTTGTATGTGCATATAAACATATATTTAATTTTTTTTTTTTTTTGGTTACCAGGGATTGAACTCAGGGGTACTCCACCACTGAGCCACATCCCCAGCCCTACTTTGTGTTTCATTTAGAGACAGGGTCTCACTGAGTTGCTTAGTGCCTCACCATTGCTGAGGCTGGCTTTGAACTCGCGGTTCTCCTGTCTCAGCCTCCCAAAGTGCTGGGATTACATACATGCATCACCGCGCCTGGCTCTATATTTAATTTTTGGCATTTATTTTTTTCTAGCGTAGTTCCAATAGGTCCAAATTAAATTTCCCAAATTGGGGAAGAGCAATTATCAATTACAGAGTGTTTCTAAAGGAAAATTTTTCTTAAATTCTAAATAACATAGAAATAAAAGCGTGAACATGATCCACACATAAGTTGAGTCAGTTAGTATCCTGACACTGAACCAATAATTCTAAAGTTGGAAACTGAATTTCCTGAACCTAACAAATAACTTCACAAGTAAAAGATTAAAACTATAAGTCATTTGGGATTCAGGTAAGGCTTGCTTTTAGAAAACCCAAATCAAAGAAAGTCATTTTAGAAGAAATAACAGTAACAGCCTAATTATTCTATTGTAATGGAATTTACCTTAAATAAATACAAAAATACTAAAGATCACATTTCCATTTTACACAATAGTTGGTATTATTATTTACATGATCAAAGCGACATTCTTTTCACATAGCATACACCACAGAGAACCACTGCTGTGAACAGTTTCTCAACAGTCACTTCCGAGTCTTTTACTCACATGTACCTTTTTTTCCCTTTTCTTGGCACATTATAGTCATATATAATAGTTGTGTTCATTTTTTACATAGTCATACATGCACAGAGTTTAATTTACTTCATTTCAGTCCTCAGTGTCCCATCTTTCTCTCCCCTTCTCCCTCCCTCTGTTCCCTTTCCCTCTAATAATCTTTCTTCTATTTATTCATAGTTTTTTTTTTGATTAGTGTCTTGTGGATAAACATGAGCGTGAGATTCAATGTAGTATATTCATATATGAACATAGCAAAGTTTGATCAGATTCATTCATCATTCTTCCTTTTTCTTGTCCAGCCTCCCTTCCCCTCAATCACCTTCCTCTACTAATTTCTATTTTCACGAAATTCCCCATCCCTTTTACTTTTCTTTTTTTCTTTTTCTTCTTTGCCTTGTTTTGGTCTAGCTTTGGCATATCAAAGAAAACATATGACCTTTGAGTGTCTTGGTCTGGCTTATTTCACTTAATATGATGGTCTTGAGTTCTACCCATTTACTGGCAAATGCGATAATTGCATTCTTTTTTATGACTCAGCAACACTATATTGTGTATATATACTACATTTTCTTTATCCTTTGTCCACTTGATGGGCACCTAGACTGGTTGCAGAGCTTGGTTATTGCTTATTGTGCTGTTTTAAACATTGACGTGGCTGCATCCCTACAGTATGCTGATTTTAGATCTTTTGATATATACTGAGGAATGAGAGAACTAGGTCACAGGGTGGTTCCTAGATTTTTGAGGGACCTCCATTACATGTACATTTTTTAAACAATTTAGTGGGTGAGGAAAATAATGTGAGCTTAGTAGCTGCTTCAGATTATATGTTGTAGACTGGTGAGTGATTTGGGAGATTTTAGAAGACAGTACAGGAAAAAGGATGCCAGATTTACATTCAATGTGGCATTATCTATATTGTCAGTAGCAAAAGAATCTTCAACAAATTATTTACCCTCTCAAAGTATTATGTGAAAAATGAGAAAATTGAGTACAGTGCTCTAAATGTTTCTGTCCTCATGTATGGAACCCCCATGAACAGGATTAATGCCCTTATAAAATATGAGGGCCCTATGGGTCTCGCTTCATATGAGGATGCAGTGAAAAGATGGCTATCAATGAACAAAAAAGCAAGCCTGATACAAGGAATCTATCAGTGCCTAAATCTAGGACTTCCCAGGCTCCAGAACTGTTAAGAAAAAATTTCAATTGTTTATAAGCTTGCCAGTTTATGATATTTTATCACAGCAGCCCAAATGGGCTAAGATACTAGGAGATGGTTTATATGACTCTTCCAACTTTAAACTTCCATAATTCTATTAAGGTGCTGTAAATATTTGGCAAAGGAAGATTAAGTAGGGCAGAAGATTAAATGCTACTTAATGAGAAAACAATCATAGTACAAGTGATTTATACTATTGAAATATATCATAATTATTTTTTCTTAAAAATAACATATACTGAAATAGTATTCTGAATCACTTGACAATTTCTGAAACTATATTATAAAATATGTAACATAGTATCTTAAAAACATACTTTATATGTAGTATCTTAAAAACAGAAAAATAAAATGTTATAATTGAAGTAAATAGCTATGACTTTCTGAATGCCTACTAACTTATCGCATTGTTACAACAATATGGTAAGATGGACACTTTTATTTATTTTTTTAAATAAAGAAACTAAAGATCAGAGAGGTTAAATAATTCATTCAAAGAAACTGATTAAAAACTGGCATAACGTATATTTTGCCTTGGTATGTTCAACTCTAAGTCAATACTCTTCTCACTACAAAAACATAAAACATTTCTGATTTCTACAAATGAATCCCCTTTTTATAACTGCACAATTACTAACAATATTTGGAAAAGGACAACATAGGAGAAGAAGCCTTAAACATGGTATAATTGCATATAACATGAAGTCAATTCTAATAAAATGAGCTGACTCTTAGATACCAGATTTGATGGTCTCTAAGGCCCTTTCCA
The DNA here is from genome assembly GCA_028644305.1 of Xerus rutilus. Classification (NCBI taxonomy): domain Eukaryota; kingdom Metazoa; phylum Chordata; class Mammalia; order Rodentia; family Sciuridae; genus Xerus; species Xerus rutilus. The sequence continues at coordinate 45,455,034 of CM053405.1, read as the reverse complement.
AATCTCAAATAATATTCTCAATTAACTAAAACTTAAACTGGTTATCTAATACGTTTTCTCACTTATTATAGAAACTTACTATTTTGTATTACATAAATTGTGATGCAATCACAGATAGCAAGTATATTATTTAAATGAATAATATAGGAAATCTAAGGAAAGAATCCAAAGACCTGATATTTTTAACTATTTTCTTTCACTGTGCTTATTTGAAAGAACAACATATTGAAAATTCAAAAGGCCATTTTAATACTGGTTACTGCAATTTTCTTAAAGATGGGGAAAACTTGCTCCAGAAAAGAATATAGTGATTTGATTTTTTTATTTCCATTCACTTTCTGTTCTTAGGATGAGAAAACAAAATTGTCACACACATACATACAGAAATATTCTGAAGAAAATTAAATATGACAAGTCCAAGAAAATTTACCAACTAAAATTTTATTCTTGGATAATCAAAAGGAAACTAAGAGGTCTAAGTACTATACAAGATAAAACAAAGCAGAAGACATAAAATTAACATGTGCATTATACTATGACCCATAGCAAGAAACAAAAAAAAAAATTCCTTCTCACTTATTAATTAAAATTAATGGATTATAAAGTTAGGACTTACTATATGGTCCTTTAGTTTGTTAGGAATGCAATTCTAACTGATTTATTAAGGAAATGTATAGGTTTCTCATGATAATTTAAACATTAAAATATAAGTCCAAAGTGCTATAAAAATATTAGGGGTATTTATAGAATATCTCAAACAACCACAGCAGAATATATATATTCTTTTCAAGAGCACATAAAACATGTACCAAGATATGCCATATGCTGGGCCAAAAAACAAAGCCTCAATAACAGTACAATAAATGGAATCATACAAAAAAATATGTCCTCTGACCACAATGAAATTAATTTGGAGATCAGTAACTGAAACATCCCTGGAAAATTCCCCAACATTTGGAAATTAAATAGCACACTTCTATATAACCCATAGGTCAAAGAAGAAGCCACAGGGAAACTGGGAAATATTTTGAACTGAATAAAAATAAAAGCACAATTTCTCAGTCCAATATCAACCAGAGAAACAAGAACAAGTATGATGTGTGTGTGTATGTGTGTGTGTGTGTGTGTGTGTGTGTGTATGTGTGTATATATGTATAGAGAGGCGATGGGATATTTATTGCAAAGAATTGGCTCACGCAATTGTGGGTGCTGCCTAGGCAATATTCTGGGTCTGAAATCTATAACACAAGCAGGCCATCAGGAAAGACAAGTTGAAGACTCTTTGGACAGGAAGTGAAGTTGCTATCCAGATGGATTTCTTCTTCAGGGAAGCTCCAGGTCTGCTCTTCAACTGATTCAATCAGGTCTCCAGATTTTCTAGAATAATCTACCTAAGGTCACTGATTATAGACTTTGATCACATCTACAAAATATCTTCATACAAATACCTAGATTAGTGTTTGAACAATCAGAGTCTGGAACCCAGCCAAGTTGACATCAAAGTTGATGATCCTAACAATGTTGTAAAATTGATGAAATGCAGAGAAAGCAATGTTTAAAGGGCGATTCAGAGTTTTTTTTTTTTTTTTTTT
>CM053405.1:45407171-45453342 GCA_028644305.1 Xerus rutilus | reverse complement strand
CGATTCAGAGTTTTAAATGCTTACATTAGAGAAGAAGAAAGATCCAAAATCAACTATCTAAGATACCATTGTGGAAGTTAAAAAAGAAAAAAAGAAAAAGGAGGAGAAGGAGAAAAAGGATAAGAAGAGGAGTAAATTAAATAAGTAGAAAGAAGGAAGTTGGAAAACTATCTGATTTCAAGACACGCTTTAAGATGCATATAGTTATCTCAAAGACTTTGAATTACATATGACATTTGTCAATCTGGAAAATTCTCAGCTCTACCCTCTCCCTCTTTACCATGTTCCAGACATAGCTTTCATAGAATTTGAGGGCTAGATGTGTCTATCAATGTAGTTCAAATCCTTTGTTTTCAAGAAAAGAACATCCAAAGTTAAATAGCTGGGAAAAAAAGATGTAGATCTAACTTCTGGTTACTAAACTCCCTACTACACCTCCTTCCACTGCAACATATTGTCTCCAAGCTACCTTAATGTTGCTAAAAAATCTGCCATACCTAGCCACTGGCCTAACAAGTCATCATATCTAGCTTTTCACTTTCTTTTACTTTTTTTTTTGGGGGGGGGGTACCAGAGATTGAACAAGGGTATTCGACTACTGAGCCACATCCTAGCCCTATTTTGTGTGTTTTATTTAGAGACAGGGTCTTATTGAGTTGCTTAGCGCCTCACCATTGCTGAGGCTGGCTTTGAACTCGCGATTCTCCAGTTTCAGCCTCCTGGAGTACTGAGATTACAGGCATGAGCCATCATGCCGGCTCATTTTCTTTTACTTTTTAAATTTATCCACAGATCAGCATATGAGGCATTATTTTGTGATTAGAAAAAGGCACACTGTCTGAAATACCTATTAGAGAAACAAAAAATAAGCAAAATAGAGGAAGATCAGCCAACCAACAACAAAAACACACTTTCTCTAAGCTAAAGGATTGGAAAACAACATCCAATTCCTTGGAGCTGATGCTGGTCCCTCACAAATGCAGAAGGCTAGATTTCAGTCCAGACTCACACATCATGGCTAATCCCTTCTTAAGGTCATAACCTATATAAGCATCTTCAGTAGCCCTGCTTACTAATCATCCTCCAACTAGTCAATGCAGAAAATCAAGTCATATCACTCCATAACAATATTTCATTCATAAATTAGTTTCACATAGGGAAAAGACTTTTAAAACTATTAGCTTAAGCTGTACCTGGTGGCACATGCCTGTTAAGCCCAGCAGCTCAGGAGGCTGATGCAGGAGGATCTCGAGTTCAAAGCCTCAGCAGAAGTGAGACACTAAGCAACTCAATGAGATCTTGTCTCTAAATAAAACACAAAATAGGGTAGAGGATGTGGCTCAGTGGTCGAGTGCCCCTGAGTTCAATCTCCAGTAGCCCCCTCCCCCAAAAAACTATTATCTTAAAACTCTTGGCATGCCCAAGTTCTCAAATTATAATTATTCAAGCAAAAATCACAATGTCAGGAGTAGGAGAACTTTATTCCCAATACTTTATTTTAAAAAATAGCATTTTAATGTTTGTTTTCTTCAGTGAGATTTGAAATGTTTTCTGTAGTTACTTATATTTAAAAAGCACATAGATGGAAAAATATAAAGCAACACGTTTTCCTAAGCAATAAATGTCACTGAATTTTTAGCAAGGACATTTATCTTCCTAAAATAAAACAGTTTTAGACAATAGCTAAAATTAGAATGTTATCTTTTAAATTTGTTTCCTGAAGCGAACATGTCCATAATCACATTTGTAAATACTTGTTATTTTTGTTTTGTGAAGTTTTCCTAAAGTTTTTATTATAAATAGAATGTTCTCAAAAATACTTTCATTCTTATACTCAATATTAAACAAATGAAATACAAATAGTAAATTAATGATGTAAGGAAAATGCAATAAATTAGTAAATGTATTTTTGTAGAGAAGACCATTCCTTTTACTAACAAAATCATCCATACGTTCTACTTATTCCAGTTTGGGTTCTGGCTATTGGCAGTATAAACCTACCTTTAAAAACACCTTCAGGAAAAAACTATTTAACCTCACCTGACTTAACATTTTATTTGAAATTTTGTATGTATTTAGGGTACTCAATCTATCTACCCCATCTGATATTTTTCTAACATATTCTTTTCTTACGTAATTTCATGTGCTCATCTGACAATAATTCATCTGAACAATAATCGTATCTGATGCAGAATTACATCCTCTCTAAGCCAAGAAAGGGATGTAGGAGGTAGGAGAACCAGGATGATTAGGAAGAATGATAGATACTAATTTTCTAGTTAGATTTCATTTGTTTGTCCAAATCATCCCCATGAACTTGGTTCATCTCTTCTACTTCATTGGTATTATACCCTTTAAATACATAGAGCACCTTAAATACTGCTATGGTTGCCACATATGCTTAATAACTATGATCAATTAAGTAACAAATTAATTTTCATTTTATTTTCAAATATGTCAAGGCTGGAAGAGAGTACTAGAAAGTAAGCTATGGTGTGGTTATTAAATGAGAGAATTGGACTGTGGGCATCAAAGGGCCTTAATGGCATATTTTAAATGTAGTTTCACATACATTATTTCGTTAACTTCTCCAAAATCTACTGAAATAGGAAGGGTAGGTATTAATCACATGCAAAAATAAGAAAAAAAAAGGTTCAAAAAGGTTGATTTACCAGATCTCATTTCTATTAAAATCATTTCTACTATGATCTTCATAGATCACTGTTGTCATAAATTGAGTAACAATCATTACTCAAATAAATCTTTAAGATGGTAAACTTTGTGTTGTACTTTTTGAAATGATCCATATAAATGTTGGTGCATCAGTGCTTTTCAAAGGGGAGGCATACTATAAGGTTAACTATGTATATTCATGTTAAGAGTCAACCTACGGTTTGGCTGGCTCCTGGATTTTAATACATGCACATGTGTGAATACATGCACAGAAATGTATTCAAACAAAAGGAAGCATACCTTTATCAAGATGCTATTAAAATTGAACATCAAGTATAATAAAAATAATAGTAGAAATAAAAATTTGTTTTCATTTTGCCTTTCATTCTTTTCCCTAAGCCTCTAACTTATTTACTATAGCAATCTGGTATACATTTTCAAATTATAAAAATAAAAATAACAATTACATAGTAATCTAACCATCCTTTCCTATTCATATTACTCCTCTCCCAAAATGTTGAAAATCCAATATTCGTCCATTTCAATCTTTCATATTCATTTAATCTAGTTGAAAAAGGTTGATCTATGTTTATCTATACATTTGACTGATACATAAATAAATCAAAAGGAGTTATATTTACACTTTATTACCCTGGATGGTACCTCATGATCTGGTCCTAATCTATCTTTCCAGTTTTATTTCCAACTATACCAACTCTTCTAGTCACAATAGATTGTTCCTCAAACACAGTTTGTACTTTTCTCAGTTTCCTCTGCTGGAAATTCCCTTCCCCACCCATTTCCTTGTATTCAAACTCTACCCCTTCTTCAAGGCCTAGGACTAATGCTATCTACTTGCATACATGCAGACTTCCTGATCCATAAAGTCAAAATTAGTCTCTCCATGTACATGAAGCTACTGTGCTTTCTCTGAGTTTCTGTTTCATACAGAGTTCATTGTGTATAGATGGCTATCTATCTAGCTCAGCTGGGAACTTTTTGTGTGGGCAAGAATAGAGTTTATCTTTATATCTACTACATGGACACTGTAGATGTTTGAATAAGAAGGGCCTAGCAAACAGAATGCTGCCTTAGTTTAGGTTTCATCATGTCTTTCCCTCTAAACTCTAATCTTTGCTCCCCCAGTTTAAATTCCATACCACTACAATGGTGAGCTTTCTAAAATAAAAACCTAATCATTTCATTTTCCAATATTTTTTGATCTTTAAATTGTTCTTCACCATTCAAAGGACACAGTCCAGTTTTCAAATATACCACAGGAAGTAGTACATCATGACCTGGCCCCAATTTACTTCTCCAACAGTTTCTACCAAAATCCTGCAAACATACATCTATGCATACACAAGTTTCTGCAGTCATCAGAAATCAATCTCTTACCTATTCCTTTGTATCCCTATTATTTGCATCCTTGATACACCATTCTAATATCTCATTCTGTAAACCTTATTTCAGGGAAAACAGAATATGGCAGTTAAATAAAACTTACATGTGTTTAAATCTCAGATTGCCTATTACTGGAACTGTAATCTTGAGTAAGTTAAACTTTGAAAATACAATAGGAGACAGGTTGCAAATCTCTCTAGTGTCATCATTCTTCCCCTATTCTTTTTTGCAATACTATGTGTGTCCTATTTTAAGGTGAGCAACTTCTGCATTTTCTGCAAAACACAAAACTAAGAGTCAGCATTAGAATCTAAGCTCTAGGTTCCTTGCAGGGAGAAGTAATTAAGTTCCGATTTTAAAACAAATAAGCTTTAAACATTTTTTTTTCTAGCTCCTTATTCACTATATACTAACATGTGACATAGCAATGCACAGAAAAAATTTAAATCCTGATTTGGCTTACCATAATGGTCTATTGGAGCAAGGAGGCTAACCTGTTTTCGTATGTTTACTTGCTTCATATATCTTCTTTGGTAAAGTATCCATTCAGATCTTATTATCATTTTTAACATTGGTTTGTGTTCTTATTGTTTTTAATGTTCTTTACATATTCTGGATCTAAGTCTTTTATAAGCTATATGATGTATAAATGTTGCTTGCCCAATCTGTGGCTTATCCTTTCGTTCCCTTTACAGTATCTTTTTCGGAACCAAAGTTTTATTTTAATCTTGATGAAGTCTAAGAATTTATTCATTTTGTCCATAGTTCATTCTTTGAGGTCTAAAATCTCAATGTCAAGCCCAAGTTCATACAGATTTTCTCCTGCATTTTCTTCTGGAAGTTTAATAGTTTTATATTTAGGTCTATGAACCATTTTGAATTAATTGTTATAAGGTATGAAATATATATCAAGGTTCATTTTGTGTGTGTGCAATTGTTCTGGCACCATTTGTTGACAACAATACTATTTTTCAGGCAGGCATGGTGGCGCAAGCCTGTAATCCCAGCACTTAGGGAGGCTGAGACAGGAGGATCACGAGTTCAAAGCCAGCCTCAGCAAAAGTGAGGTGCTAAGCAACTCAGTGAGACCCTGTCTCGACATAAAACACAAAATAGGGCTGGGGATGTGGCTCAGTGGTTGAGTGCCCCTGAGCGCAATCTCCAATACCAAAAAAAAAAAAAGAATACTATTTTTCAATCAAATTATCTTTGTACCTTTGTAACAAGTAAGTTCACTATGTTTATGTGGATCTATTTCTGGTTTCTGCATTCTGTTTCATTAATCTACCTCTCTATCCTTAAGCCATTTTGTTTTTCTTTAAGATTCAATAGGTAAGTAATATTCTAGAGTCTAGTAAACAGCTTATACACAAATACCTCCACTAGTTCGAGTATCATGCTGAACAGATTTTGAATAATATAAAGAAATAAAAACTGCTGCAATGTACAACATTACACCAAGTATAGGCAATTGCTTTGCCTGAAAATTGGGAATTTATCAAACTCAAATAGGCCAAATGAGGTGAATCCCTTTGGCACAGTTTATTTCCATGTCAGTTTATAGCTTTGTAAAGGTTTTATTTTTTTGCATTTGTTTATTTTTTTGGTACTGGAGATTGAATTCAGGGGCACTCAACCACTGAGCCACATCCCCAGCCCTATTGTGTGTTTTATGTAAAGACAGGGTCTCACTGAGTTGCTTAGCGCCTCGCCATTGCTGAGGCTGGCTTTGAACTCGCGATTCTCCTGTCTCAGCCTCCCTAAGTGCTGGGATTATAGGCTTGTGCCACGGCGCCTGGCTTTGCATTTGTTTTAACTTGTTTAGGTTCCAGGTGTTCACTCATACTAATCTTTAGCAATACAGTGTTTAAGAATAGTAAAGAGGGGCTGGGTTGTGGCTCAGTGCTTGCCTAGCATGTGTGGGGCACTGGGTTCGATTCTCAGCATTGCATATAAATAAAATAAAGGTCCATTGACAACTACAAAAAATAAAAAAAAAAAGAATAGTAAAGATTTATATAGTATGAACTTTCAAACATTCTTAAAGTATTAGTTAAAACTTAAAACAACAACAACAAAAACAAACAGTTGCCAGGAGTTTTTAAACATAGTAAGAAGTTCTGAATGACCTTCAGTTCCATGAATTGAGGCAATTCAAACATCCTCCTCTATTATGAAAACAGCACCAAGACCCAGAGCAGTGACACTGCAACCTGACTATACTCATGCCGGGATACTACTGGTCAGTTTTTATTGAAGGCTATGAATAAGTACTGTAACAGGTCATTGTCCCTTCTTTCCTACTGAAAATTATTGCAATTCACTGACATAGCTTAAAAATAAAGCTAGTTTGGTTAGAAAAAGGGACTCTCTCACTTTTTCTTAGAGTGATCATTATCTTCTGTAAACATCTGAGACTAGCACTGCAAAAGACAAAATAATCTACATCTCAACTTGCTTTTCAACTTTATTTATCTTATTGACCTATACTTCTAACATAGGAAAAGATTAAGCAACACAGACATTTATTTGGTTGCAAAAACTGAGCAAAGACCTTTACAAATCTAGTGACATGTATGTACATTTTGTTTCCAAATTCTTTCCATACTACACAGAATAGGCTAAAACAATAAAAGGAACAGAACATAATTTTTAACACTTCACTGGAATGCTGATAAATCCTACTTGAGAATATTACAATGAGCATAAAGCCAAATAATTAAGGCTGTTAAATGCTCTGCAGTGTCATAATGGTCTTCAATTTCTGGACCCTTCTCTAATAACATAAGGGTTAGAAATCTGCACATTCTATTATACTAAGTGTTTCTTACAGGTCAACTACATAGCATCGTTTTCCTAGATGACTAGGTAATTAAGTACATACAAATTTCACCTAAAACTAAGTCTTAGCAAACTGCAACAAGGTATAAATACAAGAACCTAAGCACTCTAGTCTTGTCCCAGGCCCACATGATTTCTGTGTGAACATTTTGAAGCCAAAGCAAGAGTTATTCTTTTTAACTCCCTTAAACAAAGCTGAACTTCAGGATATTTCAAATTATTGTCAATATTGTGAACAAATAACCATACCTGTAAGTTTTCTATTAATTTGTAATGATTTACAAAACTAAAAACCTAAACATTTATCTAAAAGGAAAATGAAACTGGCAAGAAGTCATGTATAACTTTGAAAGTTATGAAAACACTCCTTTTCATAGAACCAAAAAAAAATCAAATATATTCCAAAGAACAAATCCAACTTCCTACTTGTTGAGTACATACATATCTTTGATCTAATGAATTTCTAGAACTGAGAATACGAATTAAAAAAGAAATGATTTAGCAACTGAAGCTCATATGCTAATTAATACCTGCCTTTGACTATAAGAAAAGAACTTTTCAATGGGAACTAAAACCTGCCAGTTAATTTTGATTAATTATATAATAATCATTAATATATTCTTATATATTAATATATAATTACTATATTATATTGATTATATAATTTTGAAACTGTTAAAACAACATAGCTCTAAAGAAGCAGCTAATCATAAATTTTAAAATGCAAAGCAGACTGAGTTAACAACACAAAATCAGCAACTAGAAAAAACAGGAAAATATATTGAAGATATTTTTTAAAAATTATGTGAGAATAAAAATAAATCAAAACAAAATTTCATTTAAAAATCTAGCAGGTCACTGACAAACTTCAAAGTAAAAATGGAAATCCTATTCAAAGTTTAACACACATATAGACATATTTAAATGGTAAACACATTTAAATCAGTGTATATGCACACATACATTAAATGAGCTGGGACACATGGTGTAGCCTTCTCCAAACAATAAAGACTAGAGAGTAGAGAGGTATCAAATACTACTAACATACCAAAGTTGGCAAAAAAAAAGGGGGGGAGGGTAAGAAATCAACACAATGAATTCTGTTAGATTCCTCTTCAAAGTAGGTCATTATTGAATAATTTATATCTACGTTTCAAAAGACAACTTTAAAGGCAAAGATTCAATAAAACCAACAAATAAAATCCTCTCATTTAGAAGATTAATGTTGCTAAAACATTATAAGAGTGGTTCTAGAGAAGTTATAAAACTTAGTAGAAAAACTGATTTCTAAATCACATGCCAGAACTAATGAATGAGGTATTTGTTTTGTTTTGTTTTGTTTGGAGGGGAGTAGGCCCTAACATATGCATTTCATGAAAGTCCAAACAAATTTTTATAAATCTGTCCCTCCATCACTTGAATGGAGTAGAGGGAGTTATTTTAAATAGTACAGTGTAAAAACACCTCTTTGATAAGGTACTTGAGCAAAAGAATGAATGAAAAGAAGGAATTGTTATCAGGAATGTCTCAGGGAAGACAGTTTTAAGCTGAGGTAACACAAAGTGCGAAAGTCTGAAAGAGAAATGAGCTTGGTGTGTATGTGGAACTTTAAGAAGCACAACATGCCTGGTGCAAAGTAAACTGAAAGAATAAAATGGATAGAAGTGTGCCAAAGCAGGTGAGAAAGTGAAAGGTATGAAGACCAGGACACAGAATGAAGGGATTGTCTTTGCCAGAAGAATATAGATTCAGATGCAAATGGGTACATTTAGTGTGGCAAAAAGAACAAGTTCTCTTTCTTTCTTCCTGTCTTTTTTTTTTTTCTTTCTTTCTTTCTTTTTTTGTGGGGGATTGAACTCAGGGACACTCAACCACTGAGCCACATCCTCAGCCCTATTTTGTATTTTATTTAGAGACTGGGTCTTACTGACCTGCTTAGCACCATACTTTTGCTGAGGCTAGCTTTGAACTTGAGATCCTCCTGACTCAGCCTCCTGAGCCGCTGGGAATACAAGCATGTGTCAGTCACCCTGCCTGGCCAAATTCTCTTTCATGGCTTCTGTTTTCCTAAGGGAGTAACAAGCTGATCAGCCAAAAGTGAGAAGAAGGGGAAGAAATGTTGAATGTTACAAACTAATATGATTATCTTTCAGGAAAAAATCAGAAAATCAACTAAGAAAGCTATCAGAAATAAAGAAGCACTTTCCTTTTCTCCCTGCACACATTCCCACCTTAGGGGACCTATTCTGAAAAAGCACTTATTTTATCACTTAGGTTTAGGCTCTGCTGCACATAACAGAAAGCCCAAATAATGTGACTGGAACAACTTGAAGGTTAGTCTACCTCATATACAAAAAGTTCAGAGGTAAGTAATTCGTGCTGGAGTAGTGGTTCTACAAAGTCTTCAAGGATCCAGGTTCCTTCTACCTCTCCATTCTGTCATCCCTAGCTCCAGCAGATGAATTTGTGTGCCAGGTTGTCAGGAGGAGGAAGGAATGAAGGAGGGCTAGTCTCTTCCTTTCTTTCTTTAAAAAAGACTGCTTGAAATTTTTGCCACACACACATCAGAGACAGCACTGGTCTCCAGGATATATAAAGAACTCAAAAAACTTAACACCAAGAAAACAAACAACCTAATCAATAAATGGGCTAAGAAGCTGAACAGACACTTCTCAGAGGAAGAAATACAATTGATCAACAAATATATGAAAAAATGTCTAACATCTCTAGTAATTAGAGAAATGCAAATCAAAACTAAGATTTCATCTCACTCCAGTCAGAATGGCAGTTATCAAAAATACAAGCAACAATAAGTGTTGGCAAGGATGTGGGGGAAAAGGCACACTCAGACATTGATGGAGGGAATGCAAATGGGTTCAACCAATCTGGAAAGCAGTATACAAATTCCTTAGAAAACTTGGAATGGAACCACCATTTGACCCAGCTATCCCACTCCTTGGCCTATACCCTAAAGACTTAAAAACAGCATACTTCAGTGACACAGCCACTTCAATGTTTGTAGCAGCACAATTCACAATTGCTAAACTGTGGAAGCAACCTAGATGCCCTTCAATAAATGAATGGATAAACAAACTGTGGTATATATACATAATGGAATATTAGCATTAAAAGAGAATAAAATCATGGCATTTGCAGGTAAATGTATGGAGCTGGAAAATATGCTAAGTGAAGTAAGCCAATCCCAAAAAACCAAAGACCAAATGTTTTCTCTGATAAGTGGATACTGATCCATAATGGAGGTGGGGGTGGGGAGCATGGAAGAAATGGAGGAACTTTGGATAGGGAAAAGGGGAAGGAGGGGAAAGGAGGGGGCATGAGGATAGGAAAGATGACAGAATGAGATGGACATTACTGCCCTAGGTACATGTATGAGGACACGAATGGTGTGACTACCTTGTTTACAACCAGAGAAATGAAAACCTGTGCTCCATATGTATACTGTGACTTGAAATGCATTCTGCTGTTTTAAAAAAAATTAAAAATAAAATGAAATAAATGTATAAAAAAGGAAAGACATCCCCACTTACTCAGACACCTAGCTTTGGGCCCCTTCTTTTCAGAAGTCTATCTCTGTTCTATCCTTTACATAAAATTTGCTTTCAATGCTTAAAATAAATAAATAAATAATGAAAAATTTTAAAAGACTGCCTGGCTAGATGTGGTGGCACATGCCTGTAATTCTAGCAACTCAAGAGACTGAGGCAGAAAGATCACAGGTTTGAAGCCAGTCTCAGCAATTTAGCAATTTAAGTACCTCAGTGAGACCCTGTCTTAAAATAAAAAAATAAAAAGGGCTGTGGATGTGGCTTGGTGTTTAAGCACCCCTGGGTTTAATTCCTGGTGTCAAAAAAACACTGCCTGACATACTTCTCTTTCATCTCATAAGCCAGACTTGGTCAATGTGGCCATACTTAATTACAAAGGAAACTAACAAATGTCTTTCAGCTGGGCAGCCATGAATAAAGTTGCACACTGGAGTTCTTATTACCAACTAAAAAGGGAAGGTCAGATGATGGAAGAACTAAGCCACTTATTTCATCTACATACTTCATAGCTTCCCATCTCCCTCTCCTCTATCAATGTGATAAACAAGTGGACACTAACCTAAGTCAAGCCAATAAGATCCCCTAGCTTCATGTTTGTATTTGGGATACAGAGATCAAGTTGGTTTTTCTTGGGAAAAGCTGATCTGCAAGAGGTAGCAGACTATAGCCTTATAGCAAAAACAGGTTTGCCGAAGATAGTGAAGCAAAAGAACAGAGTACAGAAGAGAATCTGAAGTTGTAAAAGAGAAAACATAATTTTCTGATAATTGGCTTTTTCATGAGAACTGTATAAAACTCTTTTATCGGAATTTTGTACAATTACCCTATCCCTTTATATAGAAATTCCTTCACATGAAATAATCTGAATGTTTCTAATCCCTACAATCAAAAGATCCTTAAGATATCCAGTAAGAAAATTATGATTTAATGTGCTGTGCATATAAAGTATTTTTACAGCATCTATGGCTGTTGTGGAAGATGTCCATTGTTTTCTTCTAGATCCCTGGTGTAAAGACATGTAACAGAATTTCCTTTAGAATTCTGCACTTTCTAAAAGTCTAAAATAGCTATAAACTGAATTCCTTCTTTTTAAAATTCTGGTAATAGAAATTATATCAGGTGAATGAAATCATGGCATTTGCAGGTAAATGGATGGAGCTGGAGACTATCATGCTAAGTGAAGCAAGTCAATCTCAAAAAATGAAAGGCTGAATGTTTTCTCTGATTAGTGGATGTTGATCCATAATGGGGGAGGAGGGAGCAAGGGAAGAATGGAGGAACTTTGAATTGAGCACAGAGGAGGGAAGGGATGGAAGGGAGTGTGAGGGGGGTAGTTGGTGGAATGAGATGGACATTATTACCCCTATGTGTGGGTATGATCACACGAAAGGTGTGACTCTACATCATGGACAACCAGAGAAATGAAAAGTTGTGCTCCATTTCTGTAAAAAATAAAATTAATTTAAAAAAAAAGCATTGTCTTAAGCCACTGGGATTTGGGATTTTTTTTGTTACCAAAGAATAATAACCTAAGCTAACTAACAAAGGAAGCAACTGACTCAGAAGCAATTCAGGATGTATGTTTATATACAGGGATACTGAGGTTTATCAAGAAGGACTGTAAGAATAAAAATGTCTAACGGGAGTATTGGTAAAAACCGATGTTCCTATCTCAGTGCTGTCACCACTACTTAGTCATTCATTTAAGCCAGAAGCCGAGGAGTCATTTAGAATATCTTTTACTTTTAGGTCTCCTACATCCAATCTGTCACCAAGTTTTAATAATTTTACTTGCTTAATATCTCTCAAATTCATCCCCACAGATACTACCTTAGGTAGTTAGATCATTATTGCTCTTCTTTGGACTAATGTGATAGTCCACTAGTTTCTCTTTTGTTTTAGCCTCCTACCTCCAATCCATCCCTTACATTTATCTAGAGTAATATATCTAAAATGATATCCTACCTTTGCTAGAACTGTTCCAGGTAAATATCTTTAGCTGGACACACATGATTTGGTTCTGACCAACCTCTTCTTTAGGCTTTGTAGAGCTATCAGACCAGCACAGGCTCAAGTACTTATTTGCTATTTTCTAATCACAGGACATAAGGCAAGTCATTTCACCTTTTAAAGTCCAGTTGTCTTTTCGTTATTTGTAAAACAAATGTAACAATACAAACTATACCTGTAGTTTTGTTGTGGGGTTCATATTGGAGAAAAAAATGATCTGGCAAAGTGCCTTGCCCTGTTGTAGATGAAGAATAAATATTTGTGGAATATGGAGCTGGGGTGTGGCTCAGTTGTAGAGCGCTTGCCTAGCATGTGTGAGGCACTGGGTCTGATTCTCAGCACCACATATAAATAAATAAAAAATAAAGGTCCACTGACAACTAAAAAAAAAAAAAAATTTGTGGAATAACAAAACAACTCCTTGGCTAGAGTGTGTATGAATATTTTACAGCCCTTATTTATTTATTCACTATCTCCCTTGACTAGACATGAAGCAACTTGAAAAGAGACTGAGATTTACTAATCTGTGTATCTTGGGACCTAGCACAGTGCCTGGCACAAAAGAAAGTCTCAACAAATATGTAAAATCCAAGTGCTATCTGAAGGGTATCAAGAAGAGAGGAAGCCGGGTGCGGTGGCTCACGCTTGTAATCCCAGCACTTAGGGAGGCTGAGACAGGAGAATCTCGAGTTCAAAGCCAGCCTCAGCAATGGCGAGGCACTAAGCAACTCAGTGAGACCCTGTCTCTACATAAAACACAAAAAAATAGGGCTGGGGATGTGGCTCAGGGGTCGAGTGCCCGTGAGTTCAATCCCCAGTACCAAAAAAAAAAAGAAGAGAGGAAAGGTCTTTGGGTCCTTGTGTAATTTTATGCACTTTTAGTTTTGTGCAAAACAAGAATTTTGCACCTTGATGGCCCTTCTCTTTCTTATTTTACCCAGCTATATTGGCTGATTTAATTTACAGGTGAATTCACAATGTACAGTCTAAAAAGCTATGAATACTATAAGTTTTTCAAAATTTTTCCATGTGAATACATTTGTTCTAATGAAGAGAACATTCCATTAAATGAATAACTTAATGTTTTTCTGTATATAATCTCAATATATTTCAAATGTACAATTTTATTCCTTATAAACAATTGATGCTATGAGATCAAAAGATCATAACTCTCAAGGGTAATATAAATCAATACATTCTAATGAGATGCCAATACCTCTTGTCCATTTTGACATGATAATCTTCCTCCATGTGTGCATTTCACTGCTTCCTGTCTGCCCTACAAAATCTAATTATAAAAACAGCAGAGTCATCATATTTCCGGACTATGTAACTGAAGTCCAAGGACTTTTTGGTTTTATGTTGAAGGTGATTCCTTGGATATAGATTAACTGATTCTCAATTAACTAACTTGGCATTTTAAAAGTGGTATTTTATTTCAAAGAGCCCAAGAAACAGTTTTTTTGAGAATATCCAAAAATTCTTGCTACAAAAATCCAAACAGAAGAAAAAAGGAAGCTTGCCAGAAATACCAAACTATGATACGGTTTGTATTATAATTGATACTATTCCAAAATTCTTATCATAACAGGTCAAAACAATAAACCAAAACATCTAATCTACATTGGAATATTATGCAACATTAATTGAAAGAATTAAACTCAATGCTGAAGTGTTATTCCTTTTAAATACTGGCTCTAAGATATGATTTATCTTACCAGCATGTGAGTGATACATATGAAATCATTGACATTTGGCTGTTTTGTCTTGCAAAATGATAATTTTATCTGCAGCTCTTTTTTAACCTGGTATTTTGATCTATGAAATATACATTTACTTAATAATATCCCTAATATTTAGCATGTATGTCTAGTATGGCATTGTCATACTGAATTGCAATGAACTGCCTACAATTCCTGCTCTTACACTAGTGTCTTAAAATGTTTTGTGCTTCTATAACAGATATCTGAGACTGGGCAACTTATAAAGAATAGGAATTTATTCTTTACAGTTCTGGAGACTGTGAAGTCCAAGGTCAAGGGGCCCACAACTAGTAAGGGCCTTCTTGCTATATGATCCCATAGTGGAAGGAAGAAGGGCAAGGAAATATATATCTGCATGAGCACAGAAAAAAGAGGATAGGGGAGGGGGCTGAATTCTTCCTTTTATCAGGAACCCACTCCTAAGATAACTAACCCACTTCCATAATAATTACATTAATCCATTCATGAGGGCAGAGCCTTCGTAAAGGTCCCACCTCACAACACTGTTGCTTTGAGAATTGTGTTTCCCACACATGAACTTTGGGGCACAATGTTAAACCACAACAACTATGTTATGAACATGTGCAGACAAAAACCATTTTCCCTATATTTCATTTTCCTGGAACCTAGCATATAATAGTTCTTACACACTGGGCAACAAGAATAATGTATATTTAAAAATAGAATGGTTAGGAGAAAATGTGTTTTAAAAAAAAATCAAGTTCTAGTAAAAGCATGCAAGCTTCATTAAAACCAAGACTGGTCCAAAGTTTAGCACTGGCTGTTAAAACCAAACATTTCCTAAAAATACACTATCATACCATACTAAACAAATAACAATTGCGAATTTTCTTTATTTACACACCAATTACCCTTTGTATAGATCTTGTATTTCTAGTTCTCCTCTTTTTTACTGTCCTCTTCAGTCCGATATCTTGGGAAAAAGAGATGAAAGGAAACAGAAATACTCTACCTGGTTAATTTTATTCCTTGCTTGTAAATATTGTGATGAGGTAAGAAGGGGTCATCCTAAAGATGATGGTTTAAACTGATTTGTTAGAATGTCTGTGGATTTCAATATTTGATACTATACTCACTATAAGTTTGTACTATCATTTAAAAATATGTACTACCTATTAAGTTTTTTTAAATGTAAATACTGAACTATCTTTTTGAACTCAAACAAACAAAGCTTATATACTAAGGACATCTCTATACCACCTAAGTCTGACCATAAAATAAGCAAAACCAAAACACAAAGATCCAAAAAATCTCTGAGAGAAAGCTCATCAATTATTATGAGAGGTCTAGATATCTTGGGGGCAGAAATAATTCCAAGTGCAATAAGAAATCCTAGCCACATACTGCAGATCCAACAAAGACAGATGAGAGAGACTAAAATTAGTAGCAGTTCATATAAGTGTTCATCTAGGCCTCAGAAGGTATAACTACATTATTTATGACTGTATTATCCCTGATCCATAATTTAAAGTATAATCAATTCATAAGATCTTCAACCTCAACAAATAAGAGAGCTATTTCATGAAAAAGAAACAGTGCTGCAGTCAATTAAATATGTCAGGTAAATAGAACATGACTGATAAAATCAGAACCTGTTCAAACACCAAGACTGAACCTTAAAAGATTACTATTAAATCTGTAATGATTGTGATTTGAGGGAATGTGACAAGATTTCCTTGATTTATATTTCAATTTGATAAAAACAGAGTTAGAAAAATAATCACAGTAAAATTACAGATGATAGAATAGTTATTATGCAATAAAAGATAGCCTTTTAATGATTGTAGTCATCACAACAAACAATTGACTTCTGACTATCTGGTCTCCTTGTTACATCTGATATTACTATCTAGTCATATCTGATATTACTATCTAGTCATTTATTATGAATCAATACACAAATGCTGAAAACAAGAAGGGCAGAAGACTTGATTTGGTTTATGTGATTAATTTGCAGCTGCTGAGCTCCACCTACAGGCAAAAAAAGAATTTCTTTACAATAAACTTTAAAATAGGACTTTCTGAAAGATAAGCTTGCAACAGTCTCAAAAGTTTACCAAATTTGGGTATACATAGGAGTACTCAAATATCATATTTTTTTCTTCTTATATTACTTGATTCTCACTAAACTGACATTTTAAACTGACGTCACTAATCTTTCAAGATTCAAACCAAGTTCATTTGATGTAAATATCTTACCTCTGTTATATTGCTAAAGGATCTAAGTTCACCCTCTGGAAATATCCTCTACTTCTATATTATTCTAAACTTCAGGGTAATCAAGGGAATATGTGTTGAGAAGTAGGATTCTCATTCCTGGATGCACATTAGAATATTTGAGAGCTTTTAAAAATACTGTTACCCTAAATTAATGCATGCTCATAGCAGTTAGAAAAGTGTTTAGGAGAAAATGACCAGAATGGGGGGAAGAGGAAGATTTCTGGATAATGGTAGTTTTCCTTTTCAGGATGTGGGTAATGGGTATATGGGAGCATGTAGTTTATAAAAATTTGGCAAACTGTATAGTATGTACTATAAATTATAGTTCATACAGATATAGTCTGCATGTATATTACACTTAAAAGTGAAAAAGAAAGAAAAGAAACAAAAGATGTACTCAAATTTCAGCTCAGACCAGATGATTCAGAATCTCTGAGTATAGCCTGGGCATCAGTATTCTTTAGTGCTTCCTCAAGGAAATCTAATATGAAATTGGACATGAAAACCTATAATAAACACAACACATTCATTCATTTATTCATCTATTCATTCTACAAATTCTAATGACCAATCACCATATGCACATTAAGAGAGAATAAGACAATGTTTCTAACAGAGCTTAGTTACTTCAGATAAAGAACAGCTAAATCAATAAATCCCTCATGAAATACAAGCAAGTAGTAGGATACAGAGGAGAAAATGATGTGTTAACAAAGGATTTACCCAGGTTTTATTCATTCATTTATATAAATATTTGGGTATATATGAAATTTGATTATGAAGAAAAAAATGGATACATTCCAAGGAAGTGTAAGTGTACACAAAGAAGGAAAAAAATATATAACTCAATATCATACTCACTACCACACAAGTGTGACAAGGGTGCAATAGGTACATCTTCAAAAGTTAGCTAATATAGTACCAAGCTGCTGACCTTGGAGCTAATATAATATAAAACTGAGTTGCAGGGTTGTGGCTCAGTGGTAGAGCATTTGCCTCGCATGTGTGAGGCACTGAGTTTGATCCTCAGCACCACATAAAACAAATAAAACAAAATAAAGGTATTAAGCTGGGCGTAGTGGCACATGCCTGTAATCCCAGCACTTAGGGAGGCTGAGACAGAAGAATCGCGAGTTCAAAGCCAGCCTCAGCAATGGTGAGGCGCTAAGCACCTCAGTGAGACTCTGTCTCTACATAAAACACAAAACAGGGCTGGGGATGTGGCTCAGTGGTCAAGTGCCCCTGAGTTCAATCCCTGGTACCAAAAACAAAAAAAACAAAAAAACCCTGAGTTGCAGTCAAGTTGCAGTGGGGAAAATAATTAGTATTCTAGTTGGGTGTAGGAGTGCATGCCTGCAATCCCAGGGACTTGGGAGGCTGAGGCAGGAGGGTCACAAGTTTGAAGCCAGCTTGGACAACTTAGTGAGATTCTGTGTCAACATAAAAAATTTAAAAAGGTTAGAGATGTAGCTCAGTGGTAGAGCACTCCTGGATTCAATTCTCATTCCCCCTAAGCTCCTCAACTTAGGATTCTACAAAACTCTTCTCAAACATTAATGTGCTATACACACAAACCACCTGAGGATCTTGTTAAAAAGTGCAGATTCTGATTCAAAAGGTGTAGGGTGGAGTGTGAGACTAAGTTCCTACATGATACTAATGCTCCTGGATCATACATCACAATTTAAATGGCAAAGTTCTTGAGGGAGATGGGTTTCAAGAGAGAAAAGATAATTTCCATAGCAGAGAAACCAAGAAAAACAAAAATTAGAAAATCACCATTAGGTTTGCCCTCAGCTGGCCTTAGTGAGAGTAGTTTCAGTTAAGTGACAGAAGGAAAGCCAGATGATGTGGACTTGGAAATACATGGAAAGTAAGGAAGTAGGACAGGAAATAAAATGGAATGGTTTTCTACCTACTTTTGAATGCTAGAGACACTTAAATGTATTCACAAGCTGAGGGAAAGATCCAGTTTAAGGGAGAAAACTGAAGGCAAAGGAGAGGATAGTCTCTTGTGAATGGGAAGAGGGATCCCTTCATTTAAAGCACAGGAAGGAGGAGTGAAGGAAAAGAGAAAGGAGTAAGAGAAGCTAGGTGATGTGCTGAGAGTGAACTAAAGGTCTGAAGTAAACATTGTGGAGCATGAGAAAAGCATAGGTGGCACAGTTGAGGCTGGAAACTAAAACTCCATGTACTTGTACATGCGTGTGTGATTCTGTTGTGCAACCATAGTAAAGATGTAGGTGTACAGAAATGAGTTGAACAAGGAAGAAAGAGAAACTGACATATTTCAAAAACAGAGGAGGCAAGGAACTAGAAATCCTAGAGAAATCAAAATAGATATAAGGGTACCTCTTCCATAAGGACAGAGGCAGGGAAAGTTTTGGATTTTCCCTTGAACCCCTAAATACTTTTCAAAGACATGACTAGAGCCATTGAGAATACATTACTAGGGGAAGATTCTACTGTATGTAAATTTGTTGAAAATTACACTGTCAAATCCCATTCCCCAGCTTAAATATTATGTACTCAGGAAACCTGCTTGTAGGATTTAACATACAAAGTGATAAACAACTTCAACAGATTCCAGATATTTTTTTACCAACAGAAGCAATAGTATAAATTTTCAGTGAAAGTATACTTTGAATAGCTCCTTTCCTAAAGGACTGGTAGGCTAGTCTGGTCTCTGATCCCACTGTGCAGATAAGAAAACGACCAAAGGATAATAGAGCATTTCAAGTACATCCAGATGAAAAAGTTTGTATACATCCAGAACACTGAGATTTGAATAAATAATGATTTCATGCTGACCTCTTTTTCTGACTAACTCCATTATACCTCAAACTAAGCAGTGAACTTCCGTTACATATAATTATTCTTTTACCACATTATACTTTTTTAAGATTTGGGAGCTTCTTGTCCTTTGCTATTGGTTTTTTGTTTATTTTGAAACCCTAAAATTAACTCCAGAAACTTAAGCAATACTAAAACTGGTGTAACTACCCAGAGGTACTAATGATTTTGGAAATTTTCTGAACTTAAAAATATGTGGTCATAAGATAATCATGGAAATTTCTAGACTAGAAAGAAAAATTGAATTTTCTTTTTGAATATCTGCACTTTCCCCTCTTCTCTGACCTCTTTTATTTTTTATTTTTTTGTTTCTCTTTGCAGGTAGGGGGAGGTAGGATGAAGGAAGGAGAGGAATGGATTTGAAAATTGAAGATATGGGTGAAGAGAGGAACACTTTTAAATAAATGTTTGCACTATATTGTATAGACTCATTTTGCCAACTACTTTATCTAAAAGATAAAATCAAATGTTCATATATTTATCTAAATTTGTTAAGTCAACATGAGAGATTTAGTTGTCTTATTCAATTTACTTTTCTTAGTAGACCAGCAAAGCATCTGAATATAGCTTCTTTCTCTACAATGAATATGCAAAATAATATTATCAGATTTTAATTGTGCAAATTATTCTCACTTATGAAAAAGGGAAAAATTGTTAACATGAGTTAACATTATACTTAGGACATTCCTATTAAAGAATTATCATAAAAACTAAGCTTCAAGTGAGATTGAGAATATATTTTATTATTTAAGCCCATGTTCATACAAAGGATTCTATAAAATAATAAGTTCCCTAATTCAGCTCACCACCATCTCTCATGTGGATTTACTGAAGAAGCATCCAAATTTGCTTCTTCCATTC
Organism: Xerus rutilus; assembly: GCA_028644305.1. NCBI lineage: Eukaryota > Metazoa > Chordata > Mammalia > Rodentia > Sciuridae > Xerus > Xerus rutilus. The sequence continues at coordinate 45,433,130 of CM053405.1, read as the reverse complement.
TCCCCTCTCATTATAGACCAAATGTTTATGTACCCCAAAAATTCATATGTAGAAGCTCTAAACCCTATTCTGAAGCTCTGTGAAGGTGGGGCTTTTGGGAGTTAATTAACTTTACACTCGATGAGATAGATCAGTGTCCTTATAGAAGACAAAGAGACACCAGAGCTCTCTTTCTCTGCCATGTCAAGTCACAAGAAGAAAGTATGAATAGGGGCCTCACCAAAAGCAAACTGGTTAGCACTTTGATTTTGATCTTCAGTATCCAAAACTGTGAGAATAAATGTCTGTTGTTTAAGTCACTAGTCTATGGTATTTTATCAGTTTCCTTAGCAACCCAAGATACCCTTCCATAAATTCATTCTCCACATTAAATATAATCTCAATGCATCATTCGCCTGTAAAATCTTATTTTTAAAATTTTTTAATTTTTTCTTTTTTAATTTATTTATTCTACTTAGGTATACATGATAGCAGAATACATTTTGATTCATTGTACACAGATGGAGCACACGTTTCATTTCTCTTGTTGTACGTGATGTAGAATCACATCATATGTGCACTCATACGTGAAGCTAGGGCTATGATGTCCAATGTGAAGCTAGGGCTATGATGTCCATTTCATTCCACCAGTTTGACTGTTCCCATTCCCTCTCTCACTCCTTCTTCTTTGACCAAAGTTCTTCCATTCTTCCCATATCCTCTCCTCAATTATGGATCAAAATCTACTTATCAGAGAGAACATTCGGCATTTGGTTTTTTGGGATTGGCTTACTTTGCTTAGCATGATATTCTCCAACTCCATCCATTTACCTGCAAATGCCATAATTTTACTCTCTTTTATTGCTGAGTAATATTCCATTGTGTATATATAGCACAGTTTCTTAATCCTTTCATCTACTGAAGGGCATCTAGGTTGCTTCCATAGTTTAGCTATTGTGAATTGGGCTGCTATAAACATTGAAGTGGCTGTGTCACTGTAATATGCTGTTTTTAGGTCTTTAGGGTATAGGCCAAGGAGTGGGATACGTGAATCAAATGGTGGTTCCATTCCAAGTTTCCTAAGGAATCTCCATACTGCTTTCCAGATTGGTTGAAACAATTTTCAGTCCCACCAGCAATGTATGAGTGTGCCTTTTCCCCCACATCCTCGCAAACATTTAACTGTTGTTTGTATTCTTGATAATTGCCATTCTGACTGGCAAGAAATGAAATCTTAGAGTAGTGTTGATTTGCATTTCTCTAACGGCTAGAGATGTTGAACATTTTTTCATATGTCTGTTGATCAATTATGTATCTTCTTCTGAGAAGTGTCTGTTTAGCTCCTTAGCCTATTTATTGATGGGCTGTTTGTTTTTTTTTGGTGTTAAGTTTGAGTTCTTTATATATTCTGGACATAGTGCTCTATCACATGTGCATGTGGCAAAAATTTGTTCCCAGAATGTAGGCTGTCTGCTCATCTCACTGATTATTTCTTTTGCTGAGAAGAAGATTTTTAGTTTGAATCCATTTCCTTTATTGATTCTTAATTTTATTTCTTGCGCTATAAAAGTCTTGTTAAGGAAGTAAGGTCCTAATCCAAAATGATGAAAATTTGGGCCTACTATTTCTTCTATTAGGCATAGGGACTCTGGTCTAATTCCTAGGTCCTTCATCCACTTTGAGTTGAATTTTGTGCATGGTGAGAGATAGGGGTTTAGTTTCATTTTGCTGCATATGGATTTCCAGTTTTCCCTGCACCATTTGTTCAAGAGGCTATCTTTTCTCCAATGTGTGTTTGGCACCTTTGTCTAGTATAATTGTGGGTTTGTCTCTGTGTCTTCTATTCTGTGCCATTAGTCTACATGTCTACTTTGGTGCCAGTACCATACTGTGTTGGGGGCAGGCTCTCTGGGCCCGGGAGCTGCCCCGCCCTTTCAGGATGGCGACCTGGCTGTATGCCAGAGGCTTGCGGTAAGCGGGTGGACAACTTAAGGAAGTGCACAGCATTGGCTGGCGGTAGCGTCACTGTGCGTGTTTGGCTCATGGGCAATGCCTGCTCTGATGCGCGCCTGTATTCTGCTCATACATTCCCCTCGTGCTTGATAATGCTATTCCTTCTGATTGGTTGTAACTCTGCTCTGTAATACTTCCTGCTGTATAAAAAGGAGAGAGAAGGAGGCTGGGAGGAGAACAAGGAGAGAACGAGAGAGAACAAAAGAGAACCAAGGAAGGCAAGAAGAGCGCTCAACAAAAATAAAGATTGCTTTCTGAGAATAACGGCATGATTATTGTCTCCTGCCGGCAGGCGACAATAATACCGTTTTTGTTACTATACCTTTGTAGTATAGTTTAAGGTCTGGTATTGTGATGCCTCCTGTTTCACTCTTCTTGCTAAGGATTGCTTTGGCTATTCTGGGTCTCTTATTCTTCCAAATGAATTTCATGACTGCCTTTTCTATTTCTATAAGGAATGATGGGATTTTAATTGGAATCACATTGAATCTATATAGCACTTTGGGAAATATGGCCATTTTGACAATATTGATTCTGCCTATCCAAGAGCATGGGAGATTTTTCCACCTTCTAAGGTCTTGTTCAATTTCTTTCTTTAGTGTCCTATAGTTTTCATTGTAGAGGTCTTTCATCTCTTTTCTTAAATTGATTCCCAAGGTTTTTTTTTTTTTTTTTTTTTTTGAGGCTATTGTGAATGGGATAGTTTTCCTAATTTCTCTTTCAGAGAATTCATCACTGATGTATAGAAATGCAATTAATTTATGGGTGTTGATTTTATATCCTGCTACTTTGCTGAATTCATTTATTAGTTCTAAAAGTTTTCTGATGGAATTTTTTGGATCCTCTAAGTATAGAATCATGTCATCCGCAAATAATGATAGTTTTGAGTTGTTCTTTTCCAATTCATATCCCTTTAATTTCTTTCATCTGTCTAATTGCTCTGGCTAGTGTTTCAAGGACTATGTTGAATAGCAGTGGTGAGAGAGGGCCTCCCTGTCTAGTTCCCGTTTTCAGAGGGAATGATTCCAATTTTTCTCCATTTAGGATGATGTTGGCCTTGAGTTTAGCATAGATAGCTTTTACAGAGTTGAGGTATGTTCCTACTATCCCTAGTTTTTCTAGTGTTTTGAACATAAAGTGGTGCTGTACTTTGTCAAATGCTTTCTCTGCATCAACGGATAAAATCATATGATTCTTGTCTTTAAGTCTATTAATGTGATGGATTATGTTAACTGATTTCCGTATGTTGAAAAAACCTTGCATCCCTGGAATGAATGCCATTGGATCATGGTGTACTATTTTTTTAATATGTTTTTGTATGCAATTTGCCAAAATTTTATTGAGAATTTTAGCATGTATGTTCATCAGGAATATTGGTCTGAAATTTTCTTTCTTTGATGTGTCCCTGTCTGGTTTTGGAATCAGAGTGATGCTCGCCTCATAGAATGAGTTTGGAAGGGTTCCCTTCTTTTTTATTTTGTGAAATAGTTAGAGGAGTATTGATATTAATTCTTCTTTGTAGGTCTTGTAGAACTCAGCTGAGAATCCATCTGGTCCTGGGCTTTTCTTGGTGGTAGGTTTTTGATGGCATTTTCTATTTCCTTGCTTGAAACTGATCTGTTTAAGTTGTACATGACCTCTTGATTCCATTTGGGTAGGTCATATGCCTCTAGAAATATGTCAGTGTTTTCAGGGTTTTCTACTTTACTGGAGTATAAATTTTCAAAATAGTTTTTAATTATCCTCTGTATTTCAGTAGTGTCTGTCATGATATTTCCTTTTTCATCACAAATTTTAATAGTGTGGGTTCTCTCTCTCCTTCTTTTTGTTAGGATGGCTAAGGATTTGTCAACTTTGTTTAATATTTCAAAGATATAGCTTTTTGTTTTGTCAATTTTTTGAACTGTTTCTTTTGTTTCAATTTCGTTGATTTCAGCCCTGATTTTAATTATTTCCTGTTTTCTACTCCTTTTGGTGTTGGTTTGTTCTTCTTTTTCTAGGGCTTTGAAAGGTAGTGTCAAGTCATTTATTTGTTGACTTTTTCTTCTTTTAATGAATGAGCTGAATGCAATGAACTTTCCTTCATGCCTTCATGATGTTCCAGAGATTTTGATATGTTGTATCAGAGTTTTCATTTACCTCTAAGAATTTTTTTTATCTCTTCCCTGATGTTTTCTGTTATCCATGCATCATTCAATAGCATATTATTTAGTCTCCAGGTTTTAGAGTAGTTTCTATTTTTTAATCTGTCATTGATTTTTAATTTTATTCCATTATGGTCACATAGAATGCAGGGTAGTATCTCTGTTTTTCTGTATTTGCTAAGACTTGCTTTGTGGCATAAGATATAGTCTGTTCTGGAGAAGGATCCATGTCCTGCTGAGAGAAAAGTGTATTCACTCATTGATGGATGGAATACTCTGTCTGTTAAGTCTAGATTATTGATTGTTTTATTGAGTTCTATGGTTTCTTTGTTTAGTTTTTGTTTGGAAGACCTATCTAGTGGTGAGAGAGCTGTGTTAAAGTCACCAAGTATTACTGTGTTATGGTCTATTTGATTCTTGTATTTGAGAAGGATTTGTTTGACATATGTAGATGTCCCATTGTTTGGGGCATAGATATTTATGATTGTTATGTCTTGTTGATGTATGAGTCTCTTAAGAAGTATGAAATGTTCTTCTTCATCCCTTTTCACTAACTTTGGTTTGAAGTCTACTTTATCTGATATAAAGTGGGCTTTATATCAGATAAGGATGGAAACTCCTGCTTGTTTATGTGGTCCATGTGAGTGATACATTTTTTTTCCCATCCTTTCACTTTCAGTCTGTGCATCTTTTGCTGTGAGATGAGTCTCTTGAAGGCAGCATATTATTGCATCTTTTTGTTTTTTTAATCCAGTCTGTCAGTCTATGTTTTTTAACTGATGAGTTTAGGCCATTCACATTCCGGATTATTGTTGAAATATGACTGGTAATCCTGGTCATTTTGGTTTATTTTTGTTTTTTACCTTGACTTGCTTTCGCTTTTTATTGACCTTCCCTTTAGTGTAGTTCCTCTCTTTGTATATTTTCATTGTTGGTTATCATCTCCTCCTCATGGAATATTTTGCCAACAATGCTGTGTAGTGCAGGCTTTCTTGCTGTAAATTCTTTTAACTTTTGTTTATCATAGAAGGTTTTTATTTCGACATCGAATCTGAAGCTCAATTTTGCTGGATATAAGATTCTTAGATGGCATTAATTTTCTTTCAGAGCTTGGTATATGTTGTTCCATGATCTCTTGGCTTTTAGGGTCTGGGTTGAAAAATCTGCTGAGATCCAAACTGGTCTCCCTTTTATGTAATCTGATTCCTCTCTCTTGCGGCCTTTAAAATTATATCCTTATTCTGTATGCTGGGCATTTTCATTATAATGTGCCTTGGTGTAGATCTGTTGTAATTTTGTACATTTGGTGTCCTGTAAGCCTCTTGTATTTGATTTTCCAATTCATTTTTCATATTTGGGAAATTATCTGATATTATTTCATTGAAGAGATTGTGCATTCCTTTGGTTTGAAATTCTGTGCCAGTAAATCTTAGATTTGGTCTTTTGATGCTATCCCATAATTCTTGTATGTTCTGTTTATGGTTTCTTAACCATCTTCACTGTGTGGCAAACTTTATTTTCAAGACTGTATATTTTGTCTTCATTATCTGAGGTTCTGTCTTCTAAGTGATCTAGTCTGCTGGTGATGCTTTCTATTGAGTTTTTTATTTGGCTTTTATTCATTTCAAGAATTTGGTTTTTTTTTACAATATCTAGCTCTTTCTTAAAGTAATATTTTGCTACCTGTATTTTCTCCCTTATCTCTTTGTTGGTGTGATTGATGGTTGCCTTTTTTTGCTCTCTTATTTCTTTGTTGGAGTGATCGATTTTTGCCTGTATTTATTTACTTAAGTCATTCTTTAATTCACAGATCATTTTAATTATGTACATTCTGAATTATTTCTCTGTCATTTCATCAACTGTGCTGTCAATGGATTCTATTATTGTGTACTTAGGTTTATTTGGGGCACTTTCTTCACTTGTTTTTTCATGTTGATTATGTATCTTCCTTTCTTGCAATGCGGATCTGAGGTATAGCGGTTTCTATCCTAAAATCTTGTAGTAACACTACAGATTACTTGTATATCACCTTGGAGTTCACTTCCAGTCCCCAGCAGGTATCCCCAGATGGACACTACTGCCACTAAAGACAGTATCAGTGGTAGTAAAGGTAACTCAAGATGGCACTGGGAGTGGCCCAAGATGGAAGCAAACACTTTCAGAGATGGAGCAAAAAGGGTGGGACTTACAATGGCTTTGGGCTGATTGATTGGATATGCAGTACTTTCATGGGCTGCTGCTTCTAGGCACTGTCTGTTCACCCAAGGTAGAGGCTAATACATGGGAAGAACTATGGGGATGGCTACAGTGTACAAGATGGATATAGGAAGGGAGCAACAGTGTGGATCCCCACTATGTGCAGGGGCAGTCCTGGGCCTGGGCTCTCACACAGATCTGTGAGGGCAGTCCTAGGCCTGATCTTGCCTGGACTCCCTCAGGGATTCCAGGTGATGAGTCTAGCCCTGGGCCTGGGCTCCCACGGATCAGCAAGGGCTTTTGCGCTGAACTGGGAGCAGTCTCGTGCCTCAGCCTCACTGGGGTCTTAGAGGTAGTCCTTTGCCTGGGTTTGGGTTCCCCTGTGGGTCGGCGGATTGGTGGGTATCAATCTTGGGCCTGACCTTGGCTGGGCTCCTGTGGAGGTCCCTAAAGATGGTCCTGGGCCTTGGCCTGTGCTCCCGCCAGTAGGCAGGGACTCTGGCATGGACTGGGGGCAGTCCTGGGCCTCACTTAGGCCCAGTTTCCCATGGAGGGTCCCAGTAAATATTTTTAAATGGCCACTCCTAGTCTCCTAATCAAGATCATGTTTCTACATCTAGCCATCAATGCCACGTTTGCTCATCAGGCCCATATAAGAGGATCTTTTAAAGATAACACTCTGTTTTAAGGATGGACATATTTTGCAAAATGTAAGCAATTTTTTAAAGTCATTTATGAAAGTTACATGTAAAATAAGGTTTATTTAGTTCTTACAGAAAACTCAGTTTTTCCAAATTATAATTTACATTAATTTTAGGTATGTTAAATATTTTAAGTTATACTAAAACCAGTAAGACAAAGTTGAAGGCCTAAGGAGCATTTAAAACAAATACCATTACTTTTTAAAATGTATACCATAAAGTTGTAATCATAGAATCACAAAGAGAAGGAGTTTTTCAATAGAGTTGAATTTCAGAAGAATAAAACATTGAGTCACAAAATTCAACAAAATTTACCACCCAATAGTGAATTCTTCATCATTTACTGAAATTTCTTTTATGATACCACTGAGAATAGGAGGGGTATGTGGTATTTGGTAAATCAGACTTGAAAAGCACTTAAGAATATTTTTAGGCCCACACATTTTCTTCACCAGTTTTGATAGATTTTAGTCATTTAAATTATTTGAGGATGTCTCTCCTCTTTCTATGAAAATGATTCAACTGTTTTCATTGGTATTAAACAAACACAGCTCTCTTCATCTAGCTAATATATTGCTTTCTCTACATATAAAAGTATATAGAGCCTTTCCACAAAGGGATCAGAGAAAAATAAAGTGGAATCTGATTCATGGGACTATTGCTACACATAGTTCCTTTAAACCTAGTCCATTTTCTTTGAGGCCCCTAAAAGGAGCAATTTGCACAACTGACAATTTATCAAACATTATATTATAATATGGCAATTTGAAAAAAATAAGTTTAGTAAACAACTCAGTCTTAGTCAAGTCTAAAAAGACAAAAACTCTGATAGCCAGAAGCATAACAGTGACTCACCTGCGGCTGGCTGATTTCTTCTCCACTTCTCTCTCTCCAGTTGATTTCACATTTGCATTTGTGTCCTTTTTTAACTTTTTTGCAATTCTTTCTCTCATCAGGTTTTTTTCATCACCATCAATGTACTCATCATGCTCTGCACTTTCATCTTCTCCATCCTGCAGAAATTGAGTATTTGTCATTTAATTTCCCCCTTTCTTCTAGGAATCTATCTCAGACTCATTTTATTATATTCTAGGCCAGTATTGTGTTTTGATTTGTTTTGTTTTGAACTAGTTTGAATAATCTGCTCCAGGTGGGAATGCCCCTAGGGTCTGTTCTAGACAAACTACATAACCCCAGAAAAGGCCGTTTGCTCAATTCATATCCAGCTCCTCTGTGCAGCATGGACTACTCAATCTATATCATCAAGGATATTGTGTATAACCCTAACCCTAACACTACATTCCTATTCTTCTCTCAGTGGGAAGGTGGTTCTGAAGGCAGTTGGTCAGCACAGACCTCAACCAGGGATTAATTTCAGGAAAGGAGGTATAATGCAGAAGCTGAGATTTATTCCTATAATCTAGCATAGAAATTAATTCTCTCCTGAAAATCCTGCAATGGATTCCCAACTCACTCAAGGCTCTTCTCTCCCTGACATAATGTTCTGTAACTGCAGCCCAGGAATACTAGCCAACTTTGGAGTTGTTCTCTCAGCCTACAATACTTACTCTAGATATCTGCATTGTTTGCCCTGTTCTCTCCTTTACCTCTTTGCTCATACACAATTCTCTCTGTGATGCTTTACTTGCCCACTCCATTAAAATGGTAGAACCACTTTCCCACCTCCAATACTCTTTATTACCCTTTCCTGGCTAATTTTCCAAAGCACTTAACTATTTATGTGTTTATTGTCTCTTACCCAATAAAGGAAAACATTCCATGAGGGCTAAAATTCTGGCCTGTTTTGCCTACTGCTATATGTCTGATTTCTAGAATACCTCCCAGCATTAACAAAGGGAGTAGTGAAGAGAAGAGAGAGGGGAGAGAAAGAGAAGAAAATAACTACATCAAGTGGATCATTTTCCTTTTGTGATTCTTTGATCTAGTGAGTCATGGTGAGGCAGGATTCTTTTTTTTATTTTTGAAGGATAAAGTTTATTTCAGGATTTCACTGAAATGATCAATGAGATATGAATATAGATGACTGTACACAACCTAAATCCTCATATGTAGTAAAATGATGCATTTTAATACATATTACTATCAAGTTGAAACATTGAAACCTAAATATATTAATATACTTTATAAAATAAAGTAATATTCTGAGGGTAGAAATTGGGGAAACTCAAGTATGAGAAATATTCCTTGGTTAAGGATTTGATGGAACTAAGCTTTACCTTAGTTCAGTTTCTCACAATTTCCTCCTGTGTAAGTTGATAGCTTTCTAGTTTAAAAAAGGTGAGTGTAAGGCAGTGGCTTGTATAAATGAGAAGATGATAAAATATTCAAAAGTATTACAAAGCAAAATGAATCAGGTAAAATCCCCTCCACCATAGGTGCAGTCTTTCTGATGTCTTAAAATGCTTGTGTGGCTCTGCAGGGGCCAGGCTAGGCCTTACAAATAAATTCAATTCAGAATTTTTTGTTTTGTTTTGTTTTGATTCTTAACTTGAGGCTTATGAATCCCTACATCAGTGAATGGTCTTCAAAATCTGGTTCTCAAACCACTTACATGGCTATTTGCGAGGGCAGGGAGGTAAAATCCTAGCCATCACTACATTCTTTTTGAACCAAAATCTCTGGGGATAGAAACTATTAATGTTTTCAGCAAGATGTTTAAGTATTTCTTAAGCACTGAAAGCTGATAACCACTGATATATATGTGCCTTGCTTGGACCTCATATCTAAAACACACACACTATGCAAAGACACACAATTTTGTTTGTTGTGTGTACATTTTCCTGGGAAGGGACCCAGAGATTGAGTCATTTCAAAGGAACACATAACAGTTTAGAGACAGTCAGAGAATCCTCTTTTGACTGTAGTAATAAATAAATCTGTACTCATAAGTGGAAAGTTATACACTTCCCATTGAATTATACAATGCACAGATCAATGGGTTTTTACATCAAGTGGCATATGGACAATTAGAAAACCTTTATCTCATGCATATTAAAAGGGAATCTTGCTTCTATTTCATTCATTCTGTTAGCCTATATACCTAATAAAGATCACTAGAGTCTTGTATGAGAATCTTCGGAAATGTCTATATAAAAAGAAATACTGTTACAAATGACTGATGTAAGCATTTCCCATATGTCATGTTGGATACTCACCCAGCCACCTTCAAACTTTTAACATAATAAAAATATTATAACATATCATTCACATAATATCACTGAGAAGGAGAAAAAGCAGTGTAGAAATTCAAATATATGATTGCAATTTTGTAAGAAAATAACATACAAGTATTGGGAAGAAAATATTCTAATATCAAAATATGATAATTTTTATTTTTCAAAATTTTTCAAAATCTTATATGTGTAATTGTAAAAGCAATACATGTTACTTTTTTTTAGTGCTAAGGATGGAACCCAGGACTTTGTACATGCTAGACAAACACTCTGCCACTTAGCTACATCCCCAGTTCTACGTTATCTTCTAAAGGAAAAAAAATTTTTATAAAATATAAACTTTCTATAAATTATTCAAGCTATATTTATACTAAAATTAATACTCACATCATCTAAATCTCCAGTTGCATCACCTTTTTCACTATAAAAAATAAGTAAAACAAATAAGTTTTAGCTTCGAAATGAAATGAATAAAATTATTTAAAAATCCAAAAACTGAGAATAGTTTGCTGGGATTAATGTTCCAAAAATTTATTTCAACATAGGAATCTCAGAATGGCATTCTAGAGCAGATGATTTTTAATAAAATGAATAAGAAGTATGTTACATTAGCAGATAAATAATTCACTGGAATTTTCTTTTTGTTTTTTAAAGCAAAAAGCCACCAACAGATTTTTTTTTAATGAACAACTAACTCTCTGTAGAAAATAGCTTTTTCTATTGACTTGCAATATTCTGGCTAAAGAAATCTAATTCTTCAAATAAAAGAATATTAAGAAAAGAATGTTTTGAAATAGGACGTTTGACAATGAATTAAACTCAATATGACACTATTTTAGTCCCCCTTTGAGACACTGGCCCAATAATCATGTGCAATTGTATCTAACACTAAGAAATCTCTTTGCAAAAACAGCCAAGAAAGTAAGACAATTTTCTGTTAACCTCTAAAAAGGATGTGAGAATGTACAATCAGTGGTTTGGCCCAAAATGTGGTGACTTCTTCACAATAATCTTTCACCCTGATTTGTTTACCCGTGATACCAACCAAGACAAAAATCTTTCAAGGGAAAAGTTAAAACACAACTTAAACATTAAACTGTTTGAGTAAACAGTTCCTAGTATTGAGATTATTCTAAGATTTAAAAGTTTGAGAATTAATTTTAAGTAATTAATTCAACAAACATAGTTACCAATAAGAGTGAAAGTGACTACAGTGCTTCTCTCCATCATGCCAGAAGTTCTCCTTCTCTACCTTCATTATTAAAATATTTATTGGGGGAGGGGAGGCTGGGTTTTTAAAAATTGGACTCATGACATCCAAGTATTGCTAACAAAGGAAGCAAGAAAATGATCTGAGCATGAAAATAAAAACTTAGGATCATATCAGCATCAGACTAACCTTTCAACAGCTGGAACAGAACTGAGATGTGGGTCATTCTTAAGCAGGTCATGACTGCTTTTGCTTTTCCCCTTCATGCTCTGGAAAGAAATGTATAATATCGCTATCAGTGAGGAAATAAACAGTCTTGCAAAAGAACAAATATGCATAAAATCTAGTACTGACACAATGTGTCTGGCAAAGATAAGTTTCTGAAAAGTTTGGTATAGGGCTGGGGTTGTAGCTCAGTAGTAGAGTGCTTGTCTAGCATGTGTGAGGCACTGGGTTGATTCTCAGCACCACATAAATAAATATATAAATAAATAAATGCCCATTGACAACTAAAACAAAAAAGAAATTAAGAAACAAAAGTTTGGGGGCTGGGGTTATGGCGCAGTGGTAGCGTGCTCGCCTAGCACGCGGGAGGCACTGGGTTCGATCCTCAGCAGCACATAAAAATAAAATAAAGCTATTGTGTTCACCTACAACTAAAAAATAAATATTAAAAAAAAAACAAAAACAAAAGTTTGGTATAAGTTAAAGCTTTAGAAATAAGAATCCCACCCTCTCATTGACTGAAAATACTATTTTAGAAACATCTTTTCTTTTGAAAAGTGACACATCATTAAAATAGAGTCTACTGATTACCAACTTTAAGCACTAAATCCTCATCATAATTCACATATAACCAAAGGAAGAAAGATCATAAGAATAATTAGAAATAAACACACTATTATTCTTCAAATATACCATCTATATTGCACAGAATCACATTTTAAAATATACCGGAGCAACCAAATAAGTACATCTATGAGATACTATTTAATAAATGGAAAACAGATAAATAGAAGAACTTCTTAAGTATGAGAACATTCATTAGGAACCAATATTTATTAAGTGCTTTAATTTCAAAGTTTATGTTCTCAATAAACTTACATTTTAGCAGATAACTAAGAACAAATATCTATAGGAACAGTTACTATAAAAAGTTACTATAGGAAGTATGACTATAAAATTACTACTACTGCTGTCATCGTCCTTATTTATTTATTTATTTATTTAGGTATTAGGGATTGACCCCAGGAGAGCTTTACCATTGAGCTACATTCTTAGTCCTTTTTATTTTTTTATTTTGAGATAAGATCTTGCTAAGTTGCTGAGGGCTTCACTCATTTGTCAAGGATAGCCTGGAACTTATGATCCTCCTGCTTCAGGCTCCTGAATTGCTATAATAATTTGTGCCAGGTACTGTGCTATAAACAGTATTTCTATCCTTCACTTCTCCTTTCCTCAAATGAAAGTATAAGAGATGAATATTATAAGATATGCTATACAGATGCTTAGATTAAGTAATTTACTAAGGGAAACAAAGCTAGTCAGTGGAAGAGGATCTAGAATATAAAATTCACTTCTGTCTGGCAATAATATACCCCAAATCCAAATGTATCCATTTTTCTTTTGCTACAGGCCCCTATGGATCCAGAACACTAGCCTTGTTTCAGAGCATACTTTGTGCCTTGAGGTGGGAGCTGCTCACCCCACCCCCCAACTAATCAAATAAAAGTGCAGAGTAAGAGGTTAGAATTGACAGAAAGAAAAGAATAATTTCTATTTATTCTGAAGGGGAATGTTATGTTGAAAATTTCATTACAAAGATATGTTAGCTGCAAATTTAAATGCTAGGTACAGAGAGGTGAAAATATCTTTTTTTCTTTAAGCCCTGTGCACCACTATTAATTTTGAGAATGGGCTCCTAAATTTGTCAGGTTTTACTCTAAGGCAGATGTATACTTTCACACATAATTTCCATGATAAAATAACAGATTTTAAAGTTTCTGCATTAACATGAAATTATCCACATTTTAAACATCCAATCTGTAATCCAAATATGTTACAAGACAAACCCAAAAAAATTTCTCGCTGGGCAGGGTGGCACATACCTGTAATCCCAGCACTTTGTGAGGCTGAGACAAGAGAATCTCGAGTTCAAAGCCAACCTCAGCAACAGCTAGGTGCTAAGCAACTCAGTAAGACCTTGTCTCTAAATAAAACACAAAATAGGGCTGGGGGTATGGCTCAGTGGTAAGTACCCCTGAGTTCAATCCCTGGTATCAAAAAAAAAACTTTCTCAAAGAGTTAATCTAATACACTATTATTTGCAGTTTTAAGAAGACATAGAATCTGAATTAGGTAACTAATTTTATATTTCTAACCCTATAAACTTATGAAAAACTAAGGAGTGATAAAAAGGCAAAATGTCAAATAATTACTTGATAATGTTTGTCCAACTATAAAAATAGAACAAAAGGTTCAAAAAAAAAGTGGTGTAGTAGAAAGAACACAAAATAAAAAGATGGTAGTTGTACCAAATGAATTTCAATATCTAAAATTCCATAATTCTACAAGTTTTAGTCCATAATCTGTTGCCATTTTTGGAAACAGAATGACTTCATCAGACCTCTGAACATTTCCCTACAAAATGAGGCTAGCAGCCCTGTCTGTTTCACACAAGAGAATGAGATATGTGCAAAAGTGTATAATGAACCTAATGTGACCTAAACTAGAATAAAACCTAAATATCCTTTTGTTCAATGCTTTCTATCCCCAAAATTCCTTCCTCCTGCATCTCTGGACATCAGGTTACCTCCATCTACCCTAAGAAATATTCCCTTATTAATTCTCCCCACCTGACTCTCTCTTGGAGTCACAATCATAAACATCATAGCCAGAGTTGGCCTCTGATCTTGTATTCCAGCCTCTTAGTTCACAAATCAGAAAATGAAAGTTATACTAATAAAGAGCAGGAGGAAGACTATAATTCAGTTCTCTAAACTCCCGTTTCATTAATAAGCTACTATTTCATTTCTTTGTAAATACTGGTTTACAATGGTTAATTTAATTGTGGTTATCTTTTTTAAAAAAAATGAGATCTTGGGGGGCTCTGGCTTAGTGGTAGAGTACTTGCCTAGCACACATAAACAGCAAAAAAATAAGAGCAAGGGATTTCTTGTTGCATTGCATTCTTAAAAGTGACTAAGAAAGTATATTTTAAATGTTCTCATCACAAAAAATGGTAATTATGTGAGGTAAAGCCTATGTTAATTAGCTCAGTTTAGCCACTGCACAATGTATACATATTCTAAAACATCATTTTGTACAGGATAAATATATATCATTTTCATTTGTCAGTGTAGAATAATTGATTACTTTTTAAATAAAAGGTTCTTGTTTATCTCCCAAAGCCTACTTTAAACAGCTTGAGTAAAAAGGCACAAAACTCTTTTACAGTAATTTAAATTAAGACCAGACAACAGGAAGAATCTGTGAATTAATCTGAATAATCATTATCAGTTCAAATTTCAATTAACTTTTTAAATTGAATTAAGACAGAAATATAGGACTAAAAGTAATTTTTTCAGACCTTCCTCTTTACTGCATCCTGAAGCCAGAGAAAACAAATTTACCCAAAGAGGATAAAAAGGAATTTAGACTTTCTTTCTAATGCCTATTCTTTCAGAAGGATCTAGTTTGAGTTTCTTATTCATGCCACTGAATAATAACAACTCTGAGTGATGGTTAATTTTATGTGGCAACCTGTCTAGGCCATGATGTCCAATTGTTTAGCTAATACCAGTCTAGATAGTGCTTTCAAAATATTTTTAAGTGTGATTAACATTTAAATCAGCAAGCTTTGAGATTACCCTCATAATGTAAATGAACCTCATCCAATCAACTGAAGGCCATAAGAAAATGAGATTCCCAAAGAAGAAATATTTCTCTTTTTTAAAAAATATTTTTTAGTTGTAGATGAACGCAATACCTTTATTTTATTTATTTATTTTTATGTGGTGCTGAGGATCAAACTCAGTGCCTTACACACGCTAGGCAAGCACTTTACCAATAAGCCACAACCCCAGCCCCAAGAAGAAATATTTCTACTTCAAGGCTGCAATATAGAAACCCTATCTGAGTTTCTAGACTATGGATTTTGGACTCACTAATTATTCCTCGCATCTCCAGTCTGCTGGCCTACTCTATATATTTTATATTTGCCATTCCCACAATGACATGAACCAATCACTATAAATTCATAGATAATCCTCCCCTCCCTTTCTTTCCCTCCCTTCCCCTTCTCCTCCCCCTCTCCCTCTCCTTCCTCTTCCTCTTAGTTAAAAAGACTATTTGGTTTGCAACCAGAGAAATGGAAAAACTGAGCTCTGTTTATGTACGATGACTTGAAACACATTTAAATAAAATAATTAAATAAAAAAATAAATAAATAAAGGGATTTTAGAAGCCACTTAATCTATTTTCTCACCTTATACAGAATCTCCTTGACTTAACTGCTAATTGGTCAACTCATGTCTCACATGTAAAAGGAACTTATTCTCTCTCTCCCTCTCTCTCTCACACACACACATACACACACACACACACACACACACACACACACCCTTAATCTTTTCTAAATGATTACCATTAATGGACAATTTTCTAACTGGAGAAAAAGGTTTATATGTAATTCCCCATCATCCAACCAACCCTAATTCTACTTTCTGGAACTATAAATGAACTTCCAACAAGTCCTATTATTAAGACATACTATGTAGAGTTTAATTCAGATGTAAATTGAAAAGCAGAATAATGGCCTCCAAAGATGTCTACATCCTAATCCAAAGAACCTATAAATATTACCTTATATGGCTAAAAAGACTTTGCAGATATATTAAGGATTCTGAGATGGGGAAATTTATCCTGTATTATCAGAGTGTGTCCAATGTAATCATAAAGGTCCTTATAAATGAAAGAGAAAGACAAGAGAAATCAGTTTCAAGGTGATGCAATGAGAAGATTTTACCATTCATTGCTGGCTTTGAAGATGGAAGAAGGGGCTGTGTCAAGGAATACAGGCAGTCTCATGAAGTTAGAAAGGCAAGGGAATGGATGATCCTCCCCAGAGCCTCCTGAAAGAAGGCAGCCTTGCCAACACTTTGATATTCAGCCCACTGACACCTATTGCAGACTTCTGACCTTCAGAACTGTAAGTTTGTTTTGCTTCAAATCACTAAATTTATGGCAGTGTCACCATAGTAATACGAAACAAATAAAGTACATGAATGTCTCTTTTAAATCAATAAAATATAAACTAGAGAGATTAGTAAATTAAAGTTGAATGTAACTTGGTGTGGCAGATGTATCTGATAAATTAATATTGGTTTAATATTCTGACAATCTCTGCGCCAATGGCCTGGTAGCACTCTGTATTGTGTCAACACAACCTCCCAACTTTGGGGGTAAATTTAATTTCATAGGATAAAGTAAAAAAGGACAAAACATGCTTATTTATCCTCAAAAGGAGTTAATCTATCTATCAATATAGACTTTTCTGAGAAAGAAAAAAAGCTCTTCTACAACTCTTGAGTTCGATGTAAAAATCGTCATGTAGTGAGATAAATACTGTGTATCACTGTGAATATAGAGAAATTTGATCACTATATTAAAATCTAGTTATTAAGATACTTTTTTAATGAACCTATCATTTAACTGGCCTTATGAAAACTACCTGTCTGACTATAAGCATTTACTTGGAAAATATTTTCTAAGATTTACATATAAGTTATATATAAGCATTCATGAAAGAATTTTAAAACCCAAACAGGTATTTGATTGAAATTACTATTAAAGAAAAGCAATATCAAAGAAAGGATTTTCCTGAAAAAATTCTTCAAATATTTGAAGTCTAAGATCATATTTTCATTTAGTTTTTACTTCTCCAAGTATATCCTGTCCTTCAAGCATTCCCTATGCAAGTGGTTTTGGGCATTGTTCCCATCCCTTTCACCATCTTCCCTTGCTCAGGATGTATCTAGTTTGTCAATACCTTTCTTAAGTGTGTAACAAAACTGAACAAAATGCTGCAAATGTAATCCAAACAATGCAGAGAATGTTAAATTCCTTACTTCAGAAAATTTAATCTTAATAATTCAACCAAGGCTTATTAAGTCATATATATTCTGATGATTTTATTGAAATACAGTTCAGAATTTACATGTACACCTATTACATTTCAACTTACTATTTCAAAAAAAAAAAGCACAGGCTGACAAAAAAGCACCCATGAGGGAGAAATATTCAATTAGCTATAAATCTATCTGACTACACCATCTCCTGGATCACATTTCTTCATGTTACTCACAAGAATACCATGAGAGTCTGACAATGTGTTTTTCTGAACCCAAGATATGATTATTATGGCATCCTTCTATCATGCAATCCTATCAAAAAGGAAATGAAGTCAGTCTGGCAAATCACTTAACCAGTGTCTCAGTTTCCTCATCTATAAAGAAAGGAAGTTGGACTAGATCCCTTTGTGCTATAAAATTCTATGATTCTAAAGAGATTTTATCAGGTAGTAGAAAAATACTGAAATAAATACAGGAGGAAAGCTAATCCACGTGGGAGAGACACCTCGTCATAAATAAACAATTGGAGTGAAGGAGTGCTTGTAATCCCACACTGATAATCCACAAACCAGAGGGGACTCAATCTTATTTCTCCTCTCACATAAAGTAATGCTTCAATTCATACCTGACCAATTATTAACTTGTGATCAGACGGGTTCTGGAATACAGCTTAACACTATGGAGTCATTGAAATAAGAAACTTGATAAGCAAATAATAATGAAACAATTATTTTTAAGCCCTTTAGAAATATTTAATTTCATGCAACTACTGAAACTGCAAATTGTTATTAGTGATTCTAAAAGGTACTTATTCGGCTTTGACTCTAGTTATTTCACACATTAAAGATAGTAAGGCTAAATTTTTAAAAACTATATTAGATATATTTTCTCAATAGTCAGTCTAGCCTTCCTTTTTCTTACCAAGGTTTCATTTTACCAAAAAGATAAAATGTACTTGAGGCATGCTCACAGTCTGAAGAACTGTACCTAAGCAAAATAAACAAAAATACACTTCTATTTAAAATCACTCCAAAATTTATCTCGTGTACTTTAGAGCAATTTCCTTTCCTCTAAGCCCACAAATTTCAACAATTTTTTGTTGTTCTCTTTTCTCAAACAAAACTACCCACTTGTCCATTATATAAAGTAGACAAAACAGCTGAATTCTGTAGGCCAGACATTCTGCAATGTGCTAAGACCCACTCAAATGGGGAAAATGGGTTTTTGGTGGGGCCTGATGTACATGTGTATACCTATGCTTTCCAGGGCTGCTCAAGCTATTATTAGAGAACCTCAGGAAGGGCAGTAGTCCTACTGTGCCAAGCTTTTTGCTTCCAGAGGCTGAGCTGCTAACCAGCTCTCTGGACTGCTTAGGCATGAGGACTACAGTGTTTATGTAATAATTATGATCATATTAGAGATTGTTTCATATTTTTTAGCTCTCTGAGAATAAAATACAAACTATAACATAGTTTATTGTTCTATTTTAAGATATTTGACTTTCAAAGACATTTTTCAATATTTCATAACGTAGCAAAATAAAGATTATCCACATCCTCATCTCATAATCTTAACTAGTACATATTATTTCTATATTACAAAAAGGAAAACAGTCTCAGAAAGACTATTATTCAAAATAAGATAGTGTCAATGTAAAATGAAGCTTCAATGTGGGTTTGTATGATCCCAAACTCAATCTATTCCAAGATACTATCACTCATCTATCTCCAAGGAGCTTGTAGTACAGTATTCTATGCAATTAAAGCAGAAAGTAAAATGCATGATGTTGGAGTAGTATACAATGAGAACACAGTCATGTTTCTTGTATGGTAAAGAAAACAAAAAGAGGTTTTTAAAAAGGAAAATGTAAAGGAATACATGAAAGGCCAAGATTAGATTCCAAAAAGATAAGGAAAAACTTAAAAAGACAGTTAGAAAAATAGTATTTTTGGGTGTTTGAAAATAAATATAATTTTGACATCCAGATGTAGGATGGGGCAATTGGACAATTCATGCAGAGGAAAGAACATAACCAAAGGCACAAAAGATGGGGAGAGAGAGAAGGCACATATGCAGAATAGCAAGCCGTTCAGATCTGCTACTGCAGAGTTCCTGCATTTTCCTGTCATGCATTCCAGGAAAATTCCTTGTAAGTCCAGCTTCCCAGGACCCTTCCTTGGAAATTCTGATTGAGAGGATCTGAGATGGGGCCTAAGAATCTTATTTTTTAAAAGGTAGCCCAAGTGATCTTATCATCAGGGAAGTTTAAGAAGTGGTAGGTGAAAGGGCCAAGTTGGTAAAGGAGACTCATGAGAAGCAGAGATTTGAAAATAATAGGCCAAAAAATTTGGTCTTATTTTTATAGTCAACAGAGAGCAACAGTAACATATTAAGCTTTAGGAAGACCACTCTGGCAGCTATGAGTAGAAGGAACAGCAGAGCAGTGTGCAGAATACTACAGCAGTTCAGACTAGAGATATGGAGGACCTGAACAAGGATAGTAGCCGATGAAAGGAAACAATGGATCTGAGATACTTCTTTGGTGAAAACTTGCTAGAACAGTGCAACTAACTGGTAATACAGAGAAAAAGATAAAAGTCAGAACTGAATCTAAAGTTCTTTGGAGGATACTGACAGTAGGAAATAGAGAAGTCACAAAACAAATAAGTATGGGAAGAAAAGAAAGTAAGCCTTGGCCAGGGCTTGGATAAATAGTGACATATTCATATGGAAAGGTGTCCAGTAGGCAGCCAGGGAAAAGAAGAATAAGAAAGTCTTAAAATATAGATGTGTGGTGATCATTTTATCACACAGCACCCCATATGCCTGTTAAAGAGTCAAAGGAGAGAAATAACAATGACACAATACTAGGATAATGATGCTCATTTGATAATGAACTGTGGGTTGTAATTTTCTTGGCAGAGAGGAATAACTTTACTTAGTCTTTCTAAACCATTCAAAGTGCTTCTTAGGTTGAAGAGTGAAAATAAAAAGCAAGCCAGCATTATCCTGGTGGTATGCTCTCACACTACATTCTTAGCAGCAAACACAAATTGTTTTTGGAGTATCTGTTCTCAAAATAGATCAAATTAAACATATCATTTTTTCTACTTGGTACAATAGAAAGCAGCAGAAAGAAGATAAGCTTTGAACATTTAACACACACTGCTATTACAGATAGAATCAAACTAATTCCCTACTGAAGTCAAAGTAATTCTGAGCAAAACTTTCTTTAGACCAGAAATTTAACTTCAAAACAAATATTCATAAAACAACTGCTTTTTCACCTCTGCTTTCCAAGACTGCTTAACTGATTATTAAGGACCCTATGGGAGTTGGGGAAGGACAGCCAGTCACTGTGCTGCACAGCTGCCTTCCACCTCAGGATTCTTCTATAATACCAGTAAAATTTCTATAACATTTAGTCTTGAAGGAGACAGCTTCTGCAGCATTCACATTCAAATTAGAGACTTAAATAGCTGCAAAAATCTAAGTTCTGATTCCATCACTTCCTAGTTACATGTTCTTACATAAGTTTAACCCAAGTATTCATTCTTTACCTACAAAGTAGGAATTTAAAAAATCTATAAAGTATGGTTTTTACAAAAATTACATAAGATAAATATTTAGCACAGTGAGAATAAATAAATAAGTCATTATAAGTATAAGTCATTATGAAGTATAATAAGTGCTTTGATGGCATAGACAGATTATCAACCTGGGTGGGAGTTTGGTGAAGAACTGCTTCAGTCACCTTTTTTGTTGCTTTGACCAAAGGACCTAACAAGAACAATTAGAAGAGGAAAAGTTTATTTGCAGGCTCAAGGTTTCAGAGTTCTCAATCCATAGATAGGGCTGACTCCATTCTTCGGGGCTTGAGGTAAGGCAGGATGTCATGACAGTAGAGAATAGCAGAGGAAAATAACTAGGAGCATGGCATTAGGAAGCAGAGACAGCTCTGCTCAACAAGGACCAAATATATACCCCCCCAAACCCCCCCAGGGATCCACCTCCTCCACACCCCACCCGCCTACAATTAACATTCAGTTAATCTCAACTGTAGAATTAATGATTGGGTTAAGGTGCTTATAACCTAATCATTTCACCTCAACCTTTTTACACTGTCTCACATATGAGCTTTTGGGGGATACCTAATATCTAAACCATAACAAGGAGGGAGGTAGAAATAATCGGGAGGTAATACTGGAGCGAAATCTTAAAGAAAAGACAGAAAAAGTAGACAAAAAAAAAAAAGAAGAAGAAGAGCACATACTCCAGACGAAAAGGAAAACGTGGGTGGAGAAGGCATGGGTGGATGCAAGGAAACTTGACATCTTCAGAAAATATCAATAAAAAGGAACACTGGTAATTCCCAGAACTAACATCCATAGTTTGTCCATTCACAAATATACTTACAAAAATATGACACATAGTAAATATTTTATTTTGGTAAGGTGCAAATTTGAATTATGAACAATACAAGACTAGTGCACTGACATCTACAGAAGATAATTCCTGAGATATCAAGGTGGCAGAGTGGTGATATTTATAAGAACTAGGAAAAGGTTTCATGTAAAAATGAATTTAGTTTTTTTTTTTCATTTTTTATTATTTCCTTTTAGCTATCCGTAATATTAGGGTTTGTTTTGACATAATTTGACATAACTATACAATCATGGAATATAATCTCTCTTATTTGGTCTCCAGTGCTTTCCCTTCCCTTCCTAACCTCCTTCCCCCTGTTTCCCTCCCTCTGCTCTACTGATCTTTCTGCTATCTATTTATGGGTTTTCTTAAATTACTACCTTGTGTATAAACACGATGGTGAGATTCACTGTGGTATATTCATATGTGTACATATGAAAGTTAGGTCAAAATTCATTCCACAGTTCTTTCCTTTTCCTGTCCCTCCTCCTATCCCTCAATCTCCTTCCTCTATTCCATTGATCTCCTATTCTCATGGAAATAAAATTGTTTTTTACAATATGGAGACATGTCCTAAAGCTGCTCAGAATAATGGATAAGAATTCAGAAAAAATATCCACCCTTATCTTCAAGAGTTTAGAATGTTGGTAAACAGGTACTGGTAATTGAATCAAGAGTATCAAACAGATCAATTAAGGATACAGTAAAGAGCAAGAAAACTTATGAGCTGGGCGTGGTGGTATACACTTGTAATCCCAGTGACTTGAGAGGCTGAAGCAGGAAGAACTCAAGTTCAAAGCCAGCCTCAGCAATTTAGCAAGGTCACAAGCAACTTTGCAAGACCCTGTCTCAAAATAAAAAATAAAATTTTTTTAAAGAAGCTGGAGATGTGACTCACTGGTTAAGCACCCCTGGGGTCCAATCCCTAGTACCAAAAAAAGAAAGAAAGAAAAAAAGACCATGAGCAAATTATTTCTATACATGTCCATTTTAATTTAGTTTTTGTTGTTTTTTGTTTTTGTTTTTTGTTGTGCTGAAAATTGAACCCATGACCTTGTGCATGCAAAGCAAGCACTCTACCAACCAAGCTAAACCCCTAGCCCTTAATTTAGGTTTTTTTTTTTTTTTTTTTTTTTTTGGTACTGGGGATTGAACTCAGGGGCACTCGACCACTGAGCCACATCCCCAGCCCTATTTTGTGTTTTATGTAGAGACAGGGTCTCACTGAGTTGCTTAGCACCTTGCCATTGCTGAGGCTGGCTTTGAACTCTCGATTCTCCTGTCTCAGCCTCCCTAAGTGCTGGGATTACAGGCTTGAGCCACCGCGCCCGGCTTAATTTAGTTTTAATGCAAGGCATATAAGTTGACTTTTAAGACAAGGAGTATAGCGTGCTTACTACGCACCCAACATTTGTCTCCCCAAACCATGCTCACTAATAAAAGAAGTACAGAGATAAAGAAGTAAAAACAGGATAAAAATAATGTACTTTTAAGTCAATGCTATTGTTAGTGTTGGTAAAATACAGGTGACTATGTCAAGCAACCAAGGCAGTATCAAGTAATGAAGTTTTCATTGCTATGATAAAGATTTTGAATCTTGGTCTCAGTACTAATTAATATTCAAGAAAGGAAGCCATAGCAGAAGCTTTGGGAGTAAAATCCCTTTGAAGATGATTTTCTTCGAGCACATATACCTGAACCTGTTCCAAACAATGGCAAGACTCTGCAGGCCTTTAGCACTAAGTTTTGTGATAAAAGTGAAAGAGGAAAACCACAGTTAGAGGCCTACAGGAAGGATTGGTGGAGTAAAAGGCCAAGAGACAATGTATAATCTAAAGACACAGATTTTATAGTTGGACCTGAGTTCAATTTCTAGCTATAGCTACTTAACACTTATGTGACTTTAAGCAAATTATAATCTAAAATGAGGTAATAATAACACCCTTCAAAGGGCTAGGATGATAATTACTTAAACAAACAAAACATATGCAAGTAACATTGAAATGAAAATGAGTTGGCCTGTGACTATTTATTATAAAAATGGTAATAATCATTATCATCTAGCAAACCTAACAGCTAGCAATTAAAATCTGAATCACAAAGCTGAAATTTTCAAAAAACTTCAGGTTTAGTTTTAACTGATGTAAAAAATGCCAATATTAAAAATAAAGAAATTAAAAAATTCAACAATTTTAAGAAGGCAAATCAATTCAGAAGTTATTTTACTGACCACAAATTATTTTACAAAGCATTTAAGGTAGTTTTACTGAGTGTGTACCATGTAAAACATGCTGTTCAAGGTACAGCAGAAGCAGGAGATATAAAAATAAATAAAAAATAGATTCTAATCTCTTTTATAATTCAAAAGAAAGAACAAATTAGAGATTACCTGACTAACTCGATTTACTTCTTCCTCTTCTTCCTCAGCTTCTTCTCCAAATGAAAGTAAACTAAAATTTCTAGTCAGAAAAGAGTAAAAAATGAATAAAAGAGAGAAAACTAGAAAAAGTTAAAACTCATAAATATCCTGTTTTTAAAGCAATAGAACAGAATTTGCAAAAAGAAATACATCTTTTTAAAGAACACAATATTACTTAGTCTTCAGCAGAAGTATCCTAAGAATCTATAATTTTCAGTAAAATTATAGATTTGGCCTCATACCACTGATATTACATATACTGCCTTAATGACCAAAAATCTATTCTGAGCATTATTATATATAGTGAGTAAAGTTTGACAAAAATAAATTTTTGATGTTTATCAAAAGTAGTAGCAGACTGGAGATTTCTGAAAAACTAGTAAATCTATGAACCTGAGAGCACTACAAATGGGTAGCAATTAATCTTGTATTTGGCAAAATATATCAATATTTAAAAATTAACAAGAAACATGAAATTGTCTGATTATACATGTGTCTGTATATATGTATATATGCATGTGTATATGTATATGTACACACACACACACACACATGCCCAAAGGGAGAAAAAAAGTGTGTGTGTGTGTGTATGCCCAAGGGGAGAAAAAAACTACTAAGTTTGTCTACTCTGATCCTTCACATTAAAATATAGATGTAAGTAATGACAACCACATCATCCCTAACATAACATGCTATGAATAAAAACAAAAAAATATAAAATACCCGCAAAAAACCTTTTGAGATTGTTGTCAAGATAATCATAGTGATGAAAGACTATACATGAATATAGTGACAATGACTTTTCATCCAGAGATAAATTAGTCAAAATAAAAGAATCAAAGAATCAAAGAAAATTCAATATATAGCTATGAAAGCAGTTACACTGCCACAAGGTCTCAACTCTTATTAAATTGCCAAGTCCATATCTGACAGTTTATAAAAGCAATTTAGTTTACTTATTTGTAGGCTATCAAGGAAAGAAACTAATATGTACTGAATACCTACAGGGTGTCTTCACATAGCCCTTTCCATTTAATCTTCATAAAAACCAGATGATATAGTTATTATAAGTTCCATTTTTACATGATGAGGTAAATGAAGCTCACAAAGATTAATAAACTTCAATTCTTATCAAATGTGTTTGATAGAATTAAAACTAGAACTGTCTGGATCTAACATTTGTAAGTACAATAAAATCCCTAAAAAGAATGTTATAATTCAGCAAAGGAGTAGGTTGAAATCTAACTCTGCACTCTCTACTTTAATAAAACAGATAATAATGTAAAGAATATTAACACAAACTACTGAAATTTATTTTAAAAAGATAAAATAAATTTTTTTAAAAAAGAAATTTCTATTTTTGAAGAGATTATCTTTAGTAAATAACCTAGAATACTGAATCTAGAATAGTATTTTTAAAACAAGATTATTTTAACAGTACCTAAAAAAGGAGTGAGAAAGTTAAAGATATTATACAATCATGTAGTAAAAAGATTACAAATATTCTTTATACTATTCTTTATACTCTCCAAATTCTTTTTTTTTTT
>CM053405.1:45389017-45407071 GCA_028644305.1 Xerus rutilus | reverse complement strand
TCCAAATTCTTTATACTAAGTAAGCATGTTAATTTAAAAGTAGGCAAAACTGTTTCTCAACTTATTTATATAAATAAATGGTGTAGTAAACACAAAATATTTATGTATTTATTAACAGATTTTTATGTGGATATCTGAAATAATACATTTTGGGCTTAAGTTAAAGCTATATAATGTACTTAAATATAAGATATGCCCATTTAAAAGAAGCCACATGCTTATATTATGATATCTCTCTGGTTCAAATGGGTCTTTTCTTTGCTAGTCAACAATTAGAACAAAAGAAAATAGAAACTAAATAAATTAGTATTGTTTTTGCCCGTTGAAGAAAATCCTTTCTACTATGATTACTTTGTGCCTTTGGGTTTCAATTTCTTTACTTCTTCTTCTGGTTTCTCTTTTTTGGGCTTTTTAATTTCCCTTGGAATGATGTCATCAAAAGGATTAAACAAAACCTACGAAAACAAATATATTGAAAATATTATTCTATTTTTAAAATTTCACTCAAAAAACAATATTGAATTGTAACAACAGTGTCTATATTTCCCCCCATAAATACTATTAGCATAGTGATAGATACACTACTCGAAGTACTTCCACTTCTATGGCCTCACTGGATCCACCCAAGAAACCTATGTGCTATTAAGTAAAGGATACTCTTCTTATCTCTATTTTGCAAAAGGAAAAATACTTAGGAAAAGGTAAATGATACACAATAAGAGAAACAAACTCAGATGTTTTGACTCCAAATCAAATGCTTTTAAGGCCCTTGCTCCCTCCATAAAAAATAACTCTTGAAGTAACTATGAAGTCATGTCTTTGAACTAAAATAAATCTAACTCCTCCAACTTTCTGACATGAATTGGGCTTTACATTCGCTGGACTATCATGTAAAGTTTTATCTTTGAATTCAAAATCTTTAGTTTGAAAAATTCTTAATCAGAAATTGTGCCTAAATACACAAATGAGTCATTTTATTTAGTATAAAACTTTCATCTAATAGTTTAAACATATGAATAGTCAATTCCTCTTAAATGGCAATTTAACTACTATATCTCATAACAATCATGCTCCTACCTCACAACTTTTGATTTTGTGTGGATTACGTGGTCTTTCATCATCATCAATGTCTACCTCTGTGAGTCGTAGCATGTTATATACTGTATCTCCTGTAACCTAATAAAAATATAAAATGTAATTGCAAATATATTTATTTATCCTTTGAATTAGGGGACTTCTACAAATACTTTGTAAATAGTTAAAAGAGAATTTCAGGGGCTGGGGTTGTAGCTGAGTAGTAGAGCATTTGCCTAACATGTGTGAGGAACTGGGTTCAATCCTCAGCACCACATAAAAATAAATAAATAAAACAAAGGTATTGTGTCCATCTACAACACACACACACACACACACACACACACACAAAGAGAATTTCATATTATTTCATAATAATGTATGTATTAAACATAATGCAAATAAGTTGACTTCATTTTAAGGGGGAAAAGCACAGATGGATTCAATCTCTCAAGAGGCTTTTTAGATAAATTTCCAATATGTACTTAGTATCAGTTTTTACCACAGTTAAAAATGTAATGCCAACTTACGTCCTTACTGAATGACAACTTTTCACTCAAACATCATAAACAAAATTAGAGTTCAGAGTGAGAGGATAAGTAAATAATAACAATGTGATAAATGCTATGCAGACATCTCATTTGATCCACACGAACACCTAACAAATAAAAGCTATCATTATTTTCTTCTACATTTATAAAACCTGAGACTCAAAGAAGTTACAGAGCCAATAGTAGTGGCTTTTCCAACTTATAACCTCTTTGCTATATGTTATCTCTCATGTGTAAATTATATAATATAATTTGTAAAAGATGGTACAGAATGGTAACTTAAATATCATTTTATTATACACTCTTATTTGTAAAAAATAATATGGAGAAAAAAACTACGGTCATTAGAAAACCTGTGTTGGCAGTGGCTTGAAAGAATAAGCTTATACATATTTTCTAAACATGGTGTTAAAAATTAGACAACAAGTTACATTTCATGATTTTCATGTGACTCCTTTAATTCAATATTTCTCAAGATTTTAAAATGAGTTTTTCAATTGTACTGTTTGTTTTCCTTCTTTTGTCATCACAAAATCCAGTTTTGCCTAGGATTTGGGAAAACAATTCTTACTAAACCAGCAGAGGGGGCTGATAAGCTAGAGGAGTCTAATAGGTCTAAAAATTAAAACACACAGGAATATATTTACAAGAAGATAGAAGAAAACTTTCAGAATCTCTATTTATTGGGAATTGTTGAAAATTTTATGGAAAGGACATGCCCTGATATGACATTAAATGTGAGCAGGATTAAATTAGTACTATTAAAAGTAACATTTCCAATAAAAACTTTCAATGTCAGCATAACTTCCATTTTGAACTGAAGGGAATTAATTAAATAACCATTAATAAAATAAACTTTAAACTAGTGTTAATACATGACTTTTTTTTTTCAGTGCTGGGGATCAAATCCAGGTTCTTCACACATGTGCGTGTTAAGCACTCTACCACTGAGCTATACCCTTAGCCCCTAAATATCTTTCTAAAAATGTAAAAACATTGTTGGCTGAATGGCATGATAGTTAATACCATTAGTATGATTTTAAGGACAGAAAACATTAAATTCTTAACAAATGACTGACTTGAAACATGATAAAAAATGTACATGTCTTTCAAAGTTCATTTTAATAGAAACATATTCCATCACTTTTGAAAGTAATAAATAAATTCAAGGAATATTTCATGAAGGCAGATATTAGATAAGTTCATCATATCTTTCACAGAAGCCTAAAGAATCACATAAAACCAAAAAACAAATCACAGGTTTAAGACAACAGGACACTAACCTTTCCAAAGATGGTATGCTTATTGTTAAGTTCATCTGCTCGACCCAGTGTAAAGAAAAACTGGCTGCCATTATCATGAGGACCAGCATTTGCCATGGCAACCAGTCCTCTCCGATTAAAACGCAACCGTGAGTGAAATTCATCCTGAAGCACAAAAATAATTCAGTGATTGTTCTCAGTTACAAGATACTTCATATTCAATCATTTATGCAGCTAACCAGCAAGGTCCCATAGAATGTCTAATACAAAAATGCTAAAGTTATATTTAATTGATTTTCAAGTATAATCAAAACCAGTATTTACTATTCAATACACTTAAGCTTAGAATAACTAGCCTGTGTCTTCTAAATATACTCAGCCATAAATATAGCCTATTTTGTGGAAAGCTACCTACTTACACATAGAGCAAATAACTCATTCAAATGGAAAAGATTCATTTCCTTTTCATTCTTCAAAATCATCAAAACTTTTAAAACCTATTATTTCTCCAAGAAATTCACCTTTGAACCATTGTGAAGTCTTGAACTATTGCTCCTCCCAAACTCTTTTAAATGTCAAGAAATAATTACTTTCTTCTTGTTTTTTGATTCAAAGAATCTCCATGATAGTGCTAATGTGAGTTACTGTGTTTTTTAAAGTCCTAAGTTAAATCTTTTCTGAACTGGTACTAAACCCATTTGTCAGTTTTCAAAATAGCAGGTATAAGCCTTTCTAAGGTAGTTTTCTTGTTTTTATAGGACTACTTAATGGATTCCTTAGTTAACAGAATTTGCATCCAGACCTGATACTGGCATCATTTACTATATAGCCATGTTATATAATCAATACTTTTCACAAAAGAAGTTATTTTTCCTAAATAAATTATTCTTAAGAGCTCTGAATTCAATGCATTATAACTCTGAATACTGTGTTAAAAATGACCTAACTAAAAATCCTGAAAATAACAAAGCAAAGATTTCAAGTTAGGAGAGAACTGCCAAAAAGAGCTCTTCTGTTATACCAAATAACAGAATAAAGGAATGCTTCCTTTAAGAATGTAGGCTCTGGGGCTGGGGCTATAGCTCAGTGGTAGAGTGCTCGCCTCACATGCTTGAGTCATTGGGTTCGATCCTCAGCATCACATAAAAATAAATCAATAAAATAAAGATATTAGCATCCATCTACAACTAAAAAAATATTTTAAAAAATATGTAGGCTCTAAAATCATGAGACATTTCACCTTGGTAAAATATAAAATAGTCTTAACAGTGACATCTGAGATTTTTTTAATAACTATTCACATTTTCAAATTAAAGTAAATGATTCAATTATTTTTCTCAAGAATCATACATCATACTGTGACCCAGTAAAAGATGAAAGGAGCTCAAGATATTCTGATTAGAATAAACACAGAGTTCTTCATAAATTCCCTTATTTAAGAACTATTAATTCTTACTCAAAGGACTTAATGTTGGTAGCACTAAACTAATAACGAACACAATTTTTAGCTTTCTACTTGAGCCCTCTACTGTTTCTTACTTTGTTTTATTTTGTGATGCTGGGAATCAATCTCAGCACCTCGCACATGCTAAGCAAGCATTCTACCAATGAGCTATACCCCTAGCCCCTTAATTTCTTTAGTATGATATTAATTATCTCTCTTCTTACATCTGTGTTGGCAGTTAAGAAATCTCTCACTTATTCTTAACTAATGTATCTTTTTATAAGCTTTCTTATATTGCTGCTTCTATTCTCCTTGTGGTTTTCCATTGTGGCATGCATTCATTCTGAGTTAGAGACTATTGTATATAATTGAAAATAAATTCTGCTAAGCGAGACTGAATTGTGTCCCCTCAAAAATTTTACATTGAAGCCCTAATCCCCAATGTGACTACATTTGGGCCTGTGAGGAGGCAATAAAGGTTAGATGAGCTCATAAGGATGAATCCCTAACCCAACAGGGTTCATGTCCTTACAAGAAGAGCAAGAAGACATCAGAGCTCACTCTCTCTTCCCTATGTGAAGACCTCAGAGTAGGAAAGCCAAATACAAACCAGGGAGAGATCTCACCAAGACCCAAATTGGCAGACAATGACCTTGGACTTCCCAACCCCCAGAACTATCAAAAACATTTTCCTGTTGCTTAAGTCACCCAGTGTGTGGTATTTGGTTATAGCAGCCTAAGCAAACTACTCTAAGATTCCGAAGTGTCTAAATAAAATTTCAAAATAAAACAGCACATGAAATATTCTAAAAATGCTTTACATTTATAGAGATGCAGAGAGATTAGGCAAAGTTAGACATCAGAAAATAGACTATATGGTCTTTTTTATGAATCATGTTGTTTTGCACTACCATGTTTGGTTCTACCTGAACTCAATCTAACATAAAAGCTTGCAATAAGACAACCTAGAAAGAATACTTGATAGGTTAAGTGTTGCTCTTATCCTTGTATAATTCTAAATGACACAGTTGGTTTTGTATACCAATGTGAAATGATTTTCTTCTTGTGGAGCAACATCATTTTCAGTTAAACAATCCAAGCTGACTTGCAAAAGTAATAATAATGATAATAGTAATTCAGTCTTACTTTGAATGGGGCTCCATAGATAGATTCTCCGCCAGTCCCTGTGCCAGTAGGATCTCCCCCTTGGACTATAAAACCAGGCACAACTCTATGAAAAATGGTGTTGTCATAATAAGCTGGAAAAAAAAGTTTTTAAATAGTTTATCAATTTCTAAAATTAAGTGCATCTATAGTTATCAGAATTAATATGATGCCAGAGTCACAAGATTTATTTTCCAGAACGTTAAATAGGCTTCAAAACCAAAAGCTTTCCTTCTCTATTTCCTATAAAATATTTACTTTTCACAACAGTACATGCTTCAACAGAAACTTTGGTGGTGGTTGTTTTGTTTTTATTTCCAGGATTCTCTCAAACTCTGGATTATTGTTTTCACAATAAAAAATTAAAGGTTTGGTACACATCACTGGTTCTTAACTGTGCGTGGAGGAGCAGCAATTTTGTATATCAGGGGAATTTGTCAACATCTTGAAATATTTTGGGTTATCACAAGTGGGGGATACTACTGGCATCTAGTAGGTGAAAAGCAGGAATACTGCTCAGCATCCTATACTGCAAAGGCCAATCCCCACAACAAAGAACAACCCACTCAAAATGTCAACAGTGCTAGGGCTAAGAAGCCATGGTAGAGAATATCTTATTTCCTACTTCTTCCTCTTCTCTTGAGAAAATTAATGTATTAATATGCAAACAATATACAAACCCACAATATGTCAAAATTACTTATTGATTATAGATCTATTACAATCAATTCAATCTCCTCAAGAAACTTTAAAATTAACAACATAACATATTCTTTTTTTTTTAAATATTTATTTATTTTTTTAGTTGTAGGTGGACAGAATATCTTTATTTTATTTTTATGTGGTGCTGAGGATCGAACCCAGTGCCTCATGCATGCTAGGCAAGCACGTTACCACTGCGCCATAACCCCAGCCCTCATAACATATTCTTGAGTCCCATTATCTCATTCAGTGATCGAGAGAAATTATATATAAATACATAATTTCGAAGTCACAACATATAAGAGACTCCATATATGATCTCTTATAGCACTCATTATCTGGAACCTAGACTCATTAAGGAGATTTCATAGAAGAGAAAAAAATTAAGTAAAGTAAGGCAGAAGCAAGGTACCTCAGTGAGACAATGCACAAAGAATTTGGTGGATGGCAAGAATTAAGGTTTGGCATAAGAGAGTTTATATTGAGTATTAAGAAGTAGCAAACGGGGCTGGGGCTATGGCTCAGCGGTTCAGCACTTGCCTCGCATGCGTGAGGCACTGGGTTCGATCCTCAGCACCACATAAAATAAAGATATTGTGTTCATCTACAACTAAACAAAATATTTAAAAAAAAAAGAAGTAGCAAACAATGAACAACATGCATAAGAAAAGATGCTCAACATCATGAGTCATTATGGAAATAAAATCAAAACTACAATGAGATACCACTTTACACTCACTAAGATAGCTATCATTTTAAAAAAAAGTCTTAAAGTGTTGGTACGGGTGTGGGGGAACTGAAACTCTCATACATTGCTGGGGGATTTGTAAAATGGTATACAAAGTTAAGCATATAATTACCACATGATCCAGCAATTTCAGTCCTAGGTATATATATCCAAAAGGATTGAAAACTCAAATATTTATACACAAATGTTTACTGTAGCACTATTCAAAATAGTTAACAGTTAGAACTCAAATGTCCACCAAGGGATAAGTGGATGGATAAAATGTGGCATATACCAAACTCAAAAGGTCACATTTGTATGATTCCATTTATAAGAAATATCCAGAATAGGTGAATCCAGAAATGAGAGACAGATTGGTGATTGCCAGGGACTCTGAAGGGAAGGGAGAATAGGAAGTGACTGTTTAATGAGTACAGAATTTTTTTTTAGGTGATCAAATGTGAGTGGACTTAATGCCCCTGAATTGTACACTTCAAAATGGCTAGTTCTGTATATATAAATTTCACTTAAATTAAAAAAAAAATCTTTAAATGGAAGGAAAATATTTATATTATCTTACTTAAATTAGTTTTGTACTTAATTAGGTAAGTGTAAGAGGAAAATACAGGTAGAGTATATACTGAGCCCTGAAAGAGTGCTGAATTTTAAAAAAGCTATTACTATTGTTGTAAAGATAAACAAAAAGCAAGAACAACAGAGGTTGAAGTGGGGACAATTATTGATTGCAATTACTATTCAATCACAGGTTGAGGATTGCAAAGCATAGATAAAGCATAGTCCCCTGAAGACTTCACCAAGCTGCAGAACTATCTAATACTAGTTTTCTTGTCATACAAGATGATAAATTTCACTATTATTTAAATCACCCTGAAATTCATTGAATGAAAACAACAACTCATTCAATAAAAAACATTTATCGGGTATCTACTGTGGTACAGGCATTGTACTGATACAATTACTGACATAATTTACCTATTGTAAAAGTACCTATTGTAAAAGTACTGGCCTGCAAAGACTCCCATAATTATTTGAATTTACAAGGTTCAACCGAATATGAAATCTGTATTTTAAAAATGTACTCTGTAATCTACCAACTGTATCCAATACAGAGTACATTGGAAGTAGAAAGGAATACCAGCTGACTTTTTTTCAGTCCTTAATCCAGTAAAGAGTTGTAGGGCCATATTCACAAGAGCTTCTCTGGGAGACAAGTTCTGTCTGATAACAAACAGAAACTGTACAAACCAAGAGGTCTAAAAGTTATCTCCTGTATGCCTATGTAACCATTTTGTCACTTAGACTAATGCTGTATTAGCAGTCAGGAGTTCTAAGACTTGCTTTGTGCTAGTAGTACAACTTTTTTTTTTTTTTGGTACCCAGGATTGAACTCAGGGGCACTTGACCACTGAGCCACATCCCAGCCCTATTTTGTGTTTTTATTTAGAGACAGGTTCTCACTGAGTTGCTTAGCGCCTCACTGTTGCTGAGGCTGGCTTTGAACTCAGATTCTCCTGTCTCAGCCTCTCAAAGGGCTGGGATTATAGGCCTGTGCAACCATGCCCAGCTTAGTAGTACAACTTTAATTCTTGTTTTCTCCTTATAAAACTAATAATGCAAATTAACTTACAGTGTTGTTCTAAAGATTAAAATAAGGTCATGTGAAACCAACCTATAAATTTGCAAGTTCAACAGCAATTTGAGGTCAAACTTTAATATTTTCACTCAAATTCTACAAATTCATATTCAAATCTGAAAATTAAATTTACCCTAGTATATATCATAAAAATGAAAATATTCCTTTAGATCCATAACATATAGTCAACCAACATTTTTTGAATACATGATCAGATTTGTTTTTCCAAAGATCAAACTGCCAGCACAGAGAATGGATTAGGAGACAAGTTGGAGAGAGAGCATGCAAGCAGATGCACGCTATTGTCCCAACTTAAAACATTTAAAAAGCAGAATTTATAAGACCCATGTATATATTACATGGGAGGGAAGGGGGAGATGAAAGAGGTCTTTATTACTTGTGTTTTCAAATTTTAAATTATGTCATCCTATTCTTTGCTCATCACTTCCTATTAAGTCTTTCATAAAGTTAGCTTTTTAAAGTTTTCTTTATAATTTTCCCAATCATATTTTTGTGGCATGCATAAAATTATTATAATACTATATATATAAATGAGTATGAATTTTCTATAATCTTTAACCTTAATTTTGTGTTATATCATGGCTGACATTTCTAATTTCCACAAATTTTTCATATCTACTATTACTACTTCCCTATACCTTATTAATAATTGCTGTTAAACTATGAATTTAAAGTTGTTCCTGAAGCAAACATATAATAGATTTTGTAGTTTTCAGTTTATTTTCTTTTTATTTTTATTCATCATACCTATAGGTATTTTGAATAAAGAAGCTTTATTATTTCATCATGCATATTTATAATATCCTCCTGAATGTTATCTACTATTTTAAAAAAAGAAAGTTAAATGCATCTCAAATATGAAACAGAGTTCCTATATTTCTACTATGATTCTACTATTATTCATCACAGTTTTTATTTCTGGTTGTCCAACGTATGGGTTTTATGATATGTCTTGACTAATTTACGTTTCCAGTTAATAAGCTATTATTAATGAAAGTAGGGGATAAAATAACTGAAGTATGTATCATGAAGAAATAAGACTGAAGCAAAATCGTGGTGAGGAAATGAGTATTTTCATGAATTAATTTTATTTCTTCCTCACACTTCAGATACCTAGTGAAATTATAAAAGGTATCCAATATAATAACTATTTGACCTGACAATTTTTTAAAAAAATTATACACTCATTTTAAATGTTTCCCTAACTATACTAGAAAGACCTAAAATCCAAGATTAAGTTTGTACAAAAGTAGATCTTTTGTTTTTGGAAAGGCTGTGATCTTCCCTTTAACCATTTTAGGTTAAACCTCCCTCTCTTCCTTCCCTTCCTTCCTCTTTCCTTCCTCCCTCCCCGCCTCTCCTCTCCTCTCCTCTCTCCTTTCATTTCCTTCTTTTTTTTGGTGGGGATATATTGATTTGAGTGTTAAAAGATCAAGAAACATTATGACTTGTTTAGATCATAGAATCAAAGAACTGAAAAAACTACAATTGGGGTTTTCTGAATTATATTTTTAAAATCTTGACTTTCTTCACTTGTGAGGACCTTTGTTCCAAATTATTCTTCTCAGGCTTCTTGTTAGCCTTTCCAATAAGAATTCAATCTCT
This sequence comes from Xerus rutilus, assembly GCA_028644305.1. NCBI lineage: Eukaryota > Metazoa > Chordata > Mammalia > Rodentia > Sciuridae > Xerus > Xerus rutilus. Next base: position 45,396,867 of record CM053405.1, on the reverse strand, counting down.
TACCTGATAAATTATGAGAATCACTCTGGTTATTTTTCTTACTACTTTTCTATTCTGTTTTCTTTCTCCTTGTATTCTTATAAATTGGAGAATGATTTTTTTGTTGCCATAATTGAGCTTCATCATCATCCAACTTAAGAACCTCATTATTTTTCTTCATTGTCATTTTATATCCAGATATTTTCTGTTTCTTCCATTTACCTGGTCATGATTTGCAATTTACCATTCATTCTTTCTAATGTTTTTGTAATTTAACTCTCCTCCTGTAAAATTTGAGCTTTTTATTCTTCAAAACTTCTTACCAGAAATAAGTCTGACTTTTCCATGTCTCATGTGCTTCTTAGCTTTGTTGACAGTTATTTGAGGCCTCTCTAACTAAACTACCTGTCTGACTCTATTTCCTTCCTGCCTGCCATAACAATTATTAATAATGGTTTTTGCAGACCTCTTCTTCCTCTCTCTTTGAGTACTTTTTTTTAAAATTTCTTAAATCTTCCCCTGGTATTTATCTATTTGGAGAGTTCTCACTGTCCTACACTACTAGATACTATGGATTATCTTTTACATCTTGTTTCTGGCCCAAAATGCTATTTTCTGATACCTTAAAAAATGTTTCCTCTAAAAATCAGATATAACTTAGGATGACTATGATTTGCCACCACTAAAGATATTCAAAACCATATGCAATGTATTCTAAAAACCAACAAGAAGTTCTAAAAACGTTTAGAATGTTTAGTTTGATAAGAAAATATTGTGAAGTGGAAAACACTCAAGTGAATATAAATTTCTGCAACATATTTTTAAAAGAAAAGTCATCATTTTATGACTCACATTTTTTAAAAAAGCTAATGTTGATAATAATATTAGTGAATACTAGATAGAAGACTTTATAGAAAAAATAAAATTTTGAACAGATATTAAAAACCAGGTATACTTTAAAAAATAAAAACAGAAAACATGCTTTAAAAAGAACCAGTATGAGGATATCTATGAAAGTGCAAGTGGGAAGGAAATGTTCAGGAAATAAAGGTAATAGCTGACTGAAACTATGTGGTTAATGCAATGAGAAATAAAATTAGAAAGCTAGGAAGTCAAACTGCCTGAGAATTAAAATATTAGATGAATAAACAGAAGAAAAAGAAATTAAAGATGAAAGTCAGGAAGACCAGACAACAGGCATTTGCAGTTATGAAGGTGAAAGTCAAGGTAATCTGAAGACAAAATTGATAAATTTGGTCTTACATTAGTTTAGTTGTAGCTGACATTGGAAGGTTCCAGAAGAAAAGTCCACTAAGTAATTCCATAAACTAGTGCTAAGAAGGGAAGAAATGGCTGGAGTTCTAATTGTGACAGTCATTTGCATGAAAGTAATAACAGAAGAGTGAAGATAAGAGAGAAATAGAAACAATCTTAGGGAATACCTGTATTTAGAGTATGAAAGAGAGAAAAAATGATCAAAGTATTATTTGCTGAAATAAGTTTCTGTTAAAACCATATAGGTTTATTTTGGAGAAAGTTGTTAACTCCTCTCTTTATTTCCTGACACACAATTCAAGAAACATATCACTCATAAACACTCATTACCACTGTCTAACTCATTACTCATTACCACTATCATTACTCATTACCACTATCTAACACCAGTCTTCAATGTTGTGAAATATACACTGCAGTTTATTTTTACATTAACTAAAATTTCTCAAGAATTGTCATTACCTTCCAAACAAAGCTGAATGAAATTTCTGCAAGCTTTGGGTGCTTCTTTTGACCACAACTCTATGTCAATATCTCCAGCTGTAGTTTTCAATAAAACCTGCAGAAAGAGTATTATTATCATTATATTATTATTTTGTTTGATAATTAGTTGAATTGCCGTTCAACCTGTAGCATTCACCAATGAGTTTCCGATTTTAGAACATTGCTTGACTTTTGTTGTTATACTAAACACAATGTCAAATATGCCCTGTAAATCACTGTACATTTAGATCTCTCAACCTACCATTTTCATAGTTTAGAATTTAAGAACATATAGTATATAGTGCTTTTTAATTACAGAAAAGAACAATTCATTTAAAGATGATAATGCAGGAATATATATTCAATGGAATATTACTCAGCTTTAAAGAAGAATGAAACTATGACATTTGCTGGTAAATGGATGGAGCTAGAGAATATCATGCTAAGCAAAGTAAGCCAATCTCAAAAAACCAAAGGCTGAATGTTTTCTCTGATATGAGGATGAGAATTCACAATAAGCGAGGGCAGCACTAGGGAAGAATAGAGTTACTTTAGATTAGGTAGAAGCAAGTCAAGAGAAGGGAAAGGAGGGGATATGGGGATAGGAAGGATAATAGAATGAAACACATATATATGACTTATGTACATATATGACAGCATGACCGATGTGATTCTACAAGATGCACAATCAGAAAAATCAGAAACTATACTCCACTTTTGTATGACATATCAAAGTACATAAATGCATTCTACTGTCATGTATAAATAATTAAAATTTTAAAAAGATGATAATGCAAACTTTTTATAACTGTTTCTCATTATATCACTTCCAATAAAATTGGTGCATTAAATTAAAAAATTTAAAAGCAGACCCATTAAATTATGACATTATAATTTCATAATTACTCATTTATAATTATACTTTTACTCTAGTTTTTCATTTGATACTCGTAATTTACAAAATAATATTCTTTTTTTTTTTGGTACGAGGGATTGAATTCGGGGGCACTCGACCACTGAGCCACATCCCCAGCCAGCCCTATTTTGTGTTTTATGTAGAGACAAGGTCTCACTGAGTTGCTTAGTGCCTCACCATTGCTGAGGCTGGCTTTGAACTTGCAATCCTCCTGTTTCAACCTCCCAAAATGCTGGGATTACAGGCATGCGCCACTGAGCCTGGCACAAAATAATATTCTTAATCTAATTCTGGTTGAGACTAAAATGGTATGTCTTAAAAGCCATCACGTACAGTAAATAGAATCCTTTGATAGTTTACTTTCCACCATGACATACAGTAGTTACTCCTTGGTGAAACAACCAGAAGCCCTACTGAGCCTACAGGAGGTAATAGCTTATAACTGACTAACTCATGACTGCAAATAACCAAAAAAAAAAAAAAAAAAAAAGTTAAACCCTAAGTTTGTACACTGTGGCACCCAATTGTTTTCTTTTTTGCCCCCAGTACACCAAACTTGATCAATGTCAATAATTGTGGCCACCACAATCATTTAGAACATTCTTACAAATAAAGTATACGCAGTGTGCACTATTTTAAAAAATAACTGATTCTCACAGGAAGTCACTATCAATAGAAGTCACACTTTTTCCCCCTAAAAATCCTGTATTACTTTCCACAAATACACTTTTTTGGAAATGGAGGAAGCTTACAAACCATTCAATTAAGCCCCTGCCTTGTAAGTAGGGACGCCTAAGAGCTGTAAACAGCCCAAGTCAGAGAGCTGAATCAGCAAAGCAAGAACAGCATTTCAATCTCCTTCACTATTCAGTGCATTTTTGCTACAACTACCTTTCAATTTCTGTTTCAGAAGCTCAGATAATGCTGCCATGAATTTTTATAACATTGGTGAATTCATTAAATCCCTCTAGACTTCTGCAAGCTACATAGTTCTTCTACAACTACTCCTCAGTTACCACAGAATGGAAGAAATGAAAATACCTGCATTGAGGTAGATTTTCAAATAGTTTCCCTAACTGTTGAGGAAATATAAAGAATTAGAAATGCAAATATGCACAATTTTCTTAATCTATTTAGTGCCAAACAGGGAACATCTGTTGAATGTCTCCCATATGTCAGCTTCTATGCCAGACACTTTGGATATCTTATTCCATTAAATTCTGACCTACAAGGTAGGTATCATTAATCCCATTTTACTGACAAATAAACCAGAAACTCAGAGTATCTTTATCCAAGATGTCACAATGAATGATTTAAGCCAAAGGCTGTCTGACTCTAAAGAATATGCTTTTCCTATATCATCATATTGCCTCCAAAAAGTTCTCCATATTTTCCATCTGGAAAAAAATCCTTTAAGTTCTAGAACCCTGTCATATGTCTCAAAAGAAATCCCTGGGGTTCTCTTCAAAACAACTAATTCGAATAGAGAAAAATCCCTAAGTCAAAAGCAATCATATATTGACTGAATATATGGAAAATCAGACTTTCCAACATGACTTGGGATGAAACAGTGCCCAAGAGATAGTCTAGAGTGGATTGGGACAAACCAACCCAGCTTGATTCTCACTCCCCTGGGAAATAAATGCTAGACTACAAATGGAAAGACTGAGTAACTCCTTCTAACTAAGAACGGATCTGAAACAACACTATGCACTGTCTTCTGATTTTTCCACGAAGCTTGATGTACATCCAAATCTTTAAAGTTTAGTACACCTAAAAAAACAATATCTTATCTTACTTCATTATCCCCTTAAATATCTAAAATGAAGTACTATTGGTAAAGAGAACTTGAGTCATGTTTTATTTTTCAACTCTAAAGCAATGATCCTCAAATTTTCTGTAAGTGTGCAAACTGATTAGCAAAAAATTTTAAAAGTCCTGGCACAGTGGTACTGCAATCCCAGTTATCGAGGCAGGCAGAACACAAACTCAAAGCCAGGTTGGGCAATTTAGCAAAAACCTGCCTCAAAATAAAATAAATAAAAAGTGCTGGGAATGTAACTCTGGGGTATAATATCCTTGGGTTCAATCCCTAGTTCTGTGAAAGGGGTGGGGAGGGAGGGAGAGGGAAAGAGAAAGAAGGTGGGAGTAGAGGAGAAGTAAAGGCTTAGAGCTCATATCCAAAATTTAAATATATGTGGTACTATATTGCTCTAATATATACAGTATAAAAAATAAAATAAAATAATATTTTATAAGATTATGTAAACAGTATTTAAAAATAATTCTTATTTTAATTTATTATTAATGGTATAATGAATATATTTTTATAATAGTCTATTAAGATATAATCCACATATCAAACATTTCACCCTTTTAAAGTTAACAATTCAGTGGTTTGTAATATATTCACAGTGTTGTACAACCACTGCCATTAATTCGGTAACATTTCATCACCCTAAAAAGAAACCTTGTACCCATTATCAATCACTCTCCGTTTCCCTCTGGCAACAATAATCTACTCTCTATCTGCATGCACTTGCCAATTGGACATTGCATAGTAAAGGAATCACATAATATGTGCACTTTTGTTCTGGCTTCTTTCACTTGGTATAACGTTGTTTTCAAATTATAGAGGTCTATTTCCTGTTGTATAATTAGTTTTCAAATATTTTGAAAACTCAATCAAGAATATGAAAAGGTCAGATGTGGTAGTACATACCTGTAGCCCCAGCAACTCAGGAGGCTAAGGCAGAAGAATCACAAGTTGGAGGCTAGTCTCAGCAACTTAATGAGACCCTTAGCAGTTTAGGGAGACTGTCTCAAAGAACTAGTGATGTGACTCAGTGATGAAGCACCCCTGGGTTCAATCCTCAGTATCCCCCTCCCAAAAAAAAGGAAGATTGACCAATGGCTTCTATATTCCTAGTGATAAATATTTCAAACCAACATGTATTTTTTCAAAGATCAACATTAACAGTAATAAACAGAAATTCATATTTCAAATAATCTTGATAATAACTTCATAATTACTTCTAACTTTTTGACAGAGTTCCATACTGAGGCATCAGCTCTACCATTTTCTTATGATTTGATTATATTTATACTAATATTACTTTCAATATGAAATTTGTGAGGTTTGTAACCCATTTAACTAGTCATTATGATAAATCACATGATAGGAAAAAACTGACTGAACAAGTAACTGAACTTACATGCTTTTTTAATATATAAAATATTACATTTAAATAAGTAAGAGAAGATAAATACAAGTAGATGTAGATTTTCTCCCAATCCCCAAGAATGAATGGCTTTTTACATTTTAGGATGTATGTACATATAATAGCTGCTCTAAAAAACAACAAACCAGTGCATATCATTCCTCCCACCATAGGTTGCCCAACATCAAAGACAACACTTCCACTTACTAGCTTTCTTACCTTGGGCAAGGTATCTACATGTCTATGATTCTATTTCCCCATCTATAAACAGGGATAATGTTGTCATAAGTTTGTTGCAGGACAAAATGAGCTACTATACAGACTGCTTAGAGTAGTACCTCACAAATAAGTGATCAAAAAATGATAGGTGAGTTCCGCCCCAGAGTTCATGGGGTCCGGCAGGAGCTACAGAGGGCCCAGATCCGCCCTTAGGAAACTCCACAGGTGTCCAGCCAACAGGAGACCAGGGACTGCTAGCCACTAGCCACTGGGGACCCTAAACTCAGGGTAAGAGTCACCGCAGAGACCCTAGGGCGAGGCAACCCCGCCCAAGGGCAGCCTGGGCCCGCCCCAGTTCCACTCCAGAGTTCCTATGGACCAGCAGAGCCACAGAGGGCCCTGTTCCACCCTCAGGAACCTCCACGATTGTCCAGCCAAAGGGAGACCAAGGACTGCTACCTCTAGTCACTGGGGAGCCCAAATTCAGGGAAAGAGTCGCTCTAGATACACCAGCCTGAGGTAGCCCTGACCAAGGGCAGCCTGGGTCCGCCACAGTTCCACTCCAGAGTTCCTGGGGTCTGGCAGGAGCTACAGAGAGCCCAGATCCACCTTCAGGAAACTCCATGGGTGTCCAACTAAGGGTTGACCAGAGACTGATAGCTACCAGCCACAGAGGAAGGCACACCCAGGGTAAGAGTGGCCTGCAGAGATCCCAGCGTGAAGAGGCCTCACCCAAGTGCACTCTGGGCCCGCCTCAGTTCCACTCCAGAGTTCCTGTGGTCCGTGAGAGAGAGTAGGTCCAAAACCGCCCTTAGGGAATGTCAGGGGTGCCCAGTTGAAGGAAGACCAGAGTCTGCTAGCCTCCAGCCCCAGGGAAGCTCATACCCACGGTAACGGTCTTACACAGACTCTCCAGCTTGTGACCCTTCCTAAGTGAGACCTGGGCCCCGCCTCCAGTTCCACTCCAGAGTTCCTGTTCACCAGCAGGAGTGCAAGAGAGGGGCAAAACAGCCCTCAGGGGCCACTTCAGGAGCCCAGCCAAGGACACTCCCACTACCCTCTAGAGGTACATCCACTACCTCCACCACCAACTTTAGTGGCAGTAGGGCCCATCTGGGGACACTGGGGGAACAGAAGTAGCTCCAAGGTGAGACACAAGTAATCTGGAGTGTCAATACAAGATTAGAGGATAGAAGACACAATACCTCAGATTGGTATTTCAAGAAAGGAAGGTACACAATCAACATGAAAAAACAGGGGAAGAAAGTGCCCCAAATAAACCTGGATACCACTGTAACAGAATCCATTGACAGCACAGTTGATGAAATGTCAGAGAAAGAATTCAGAATGTACATAATTAAAATGATCAAAAAACTAAAGAATGACCTAAGTGAACAATTAAGGCAAAAATTGATCAATCCAACAAAGAATTAGGAGAGCAAATAAAGGCAACCATTGATCATTCTTAACAAAGAGATAAGAGAGCAATTACAAGTAGCAAAAGATTACTTTAAGAAAGAGCTAGAGATCGTGAAAAAAGACCAATCACAAATTCTTAAAATGAAGGAAACAATAAACCAAATAAAAAACTCAATAGAAAGCATCACCAGCAGACTAGATCACCTGGAAGACAGAACCTCGGATAATGAAGACAAGATATACAATCTTGAAAATAAACTTGACCATACAGTGAAGATGGTAAAAAATCATGAACAGAACATACAAGAAATATGGGACAGCATCAAAAGACCAAATCT
>CM053405.1:45313935-45388517 GCA_028644305.1 Xerus rutilus | reverse complement strand
ACTTGGAATGGAACCACCATTTGAGCCTGCTATCCCACTCCTCGGTCTATACCCAGAAGACTTAAAAACAGCATACTACAGTGACGCAGCCACTTCAATGTTTATAGCAGCTCAACTCACAATAGATAAACTGTGGAACCAACCTAGATACCCTTCGATAGATGACTGGATAAAGAAACTGTGATATATATACACAATGGAATATTATTCAGCAATAAAAGAGAATAAAATTATGGCATTTGCAGGTAAATGGATGGAGTTAGAGAATATCATGCTAAGTGAAGTAAGCCAATTTCAGAAAACCAAATGCCGAATGTACTCGTTGATAAGTGAATGCTGATCCATAATGTGGGGAAGGACATGGGAACAATGGTGGAACTCTGTTCACAGGGTTGTAAGGGGGAAGGGAGAATGGGGACAGTAAAGGTGGTGGAATATGATGGTCATCATAGCCCTAACTTTATGTATGACTGCATATATGTTGTGATTCTATACAACTTACAACTAGAGAATTGATATGTTATCCTCTATCTATGTACAATGAATCAAATTGCACTCTGTTATCATGTAAGCCTAAATAGAACAAATAAATAAAATATGAAAAACAATGATAGGCATAATTATAAAGAATACAAGTAATAATAAATGTTGGTGAGGATGTGGGAAAAAAGGTACTCTTATATATTGCTGGTGGGACTGCAAACTGGTGCAACCACTATGGAAAGCAGTATGGAGATACCTCAGAAATCTTGGAATGGAACCACCATTTGATCCACTTATCCCAGTCCTCTGTCTATACCCAAAGGACTTAAAATCAGCATACTACAGTGATGCAACCACATCAATGTTTACAGCAGCTCAATTCACAACAGCTAAGCCATAAAACCAACCTAGGTGTCCTTCAACAGATGAATAAATTAAGAAAATGTGGTTTATATATACAATGGAATATTACTCAGCCAGAAATAAGAATGGAATTATGGCATTTGCCAGTGAATGGATGGAACTGGAGAATATCTTGCTAAGTGAAATAAGCCAGTCCCAAAAAACCAAAGGCTAAATGTTCTCTCTGATATGTGAATGCTAACCCAAAACAAGGGAGTGTGAGAAGGGAAGAATAGAAGTCCACTGGATTAGACAAAGAAAATGAAGGGAAGCGAGTGGGGAGGGGAACAGGAAGAACAGTAGAAATAATCAGAAATAACTTTCCTATCCTTGTATCTAAATACATGACCAGGGTAACTCTGCATCATGTAAAACCACAAGAATAGGATCCTAACTATAACAAGTTATACGCTGGATATGCACAGCATGCCAAAATACATTCTGCTGTCTTATATATCTAAAAAGAATAAATAAAATTAAAAATCATAGCCACAATTCCAATTAAAATCCAAATGTCATTCCTTATAGAAATAGAAAAAGCAATCATGAAATTCATATGGAAAAACAAGAGGCCCAGAATAGACAAAGCAATCCTTAGCAAGAAGAGTGAAGCAGGAAGTATCATAATACCAGACCTTAAACTATACTACAAAGCTATTGTAACAAAAATGGCATGGTACTGGCACCAAAACAGACATGTAGACCAATGGTACAGAATAGTAGATACAGAGACAAACCCACTTAAATACAGTTATCTCATACTAGACAAAGGCACCAAAAACATACATTGGAGAAAAGATAGCCCTTCAACAAATGGTGCTGGGAAAACTGGAAATCCACATGCAGTAAAATGAAACTAAACCCCTATCTCTCACCATGCACAACACTCAATTCAAAGTGGATCAAGTACCTAGGAATTACACCAGAGACCATGTGCCTAGAGAAAGTAGACCCAAACCTTCATCACGTTGAGTTGGATTAGGCCCTGACTTCCTTAACAATACTCCTAAAGAAATAATATCAAGAATCAATAAGTGGGAGGGATTCAAACTAAAAAGCTTCTTCCCAGCAAAAGAAACAATCAATAAGGTTAAAAGAAGCCTACATTTTGGGAGCAAATTTTTGCCACACGCACATCAGACAGAGCATCAATCTCCAGGATACATAAAGAACTCAAAAATCTTAACACCAAAAAAAACAAACAACACAATCAATAAATGGGCTAAGGAGCTGAACACTTTTCAGAAGAAGATACACAATCAATCAACAGACATGAAAAAATCTTCAACATTTCTAGCAATTAGAGAAATGCAAATCAAAATTAAGATTTCATCTCATGCCAGTCAGAATGGCAGTTATCAAGAATACAAACAACAATAAGCATTGGCAAGGATGTGTGGGAAAAGGTACACTCATACATTGCTGGTAGGACTGCAAATTGGTGCAATAAATCTGGAAAGCAGTATGGAGATTCCTTAGAAAACTTGAAATGAAACCATTATTTGATGCAGCTATCCCACTCCTCGGTCTATACCCTGAAGACTTAAAAACAGCATACTACAGTGATGCAGCCACTTCAGTGTTTACAGCAACTCAATTCACAATAAGTAGACTGTGGAACCAACCTAGATGTCCTTCAATAGATACAGATAAAGAAACTATGGTATGGGCTGGGATTGTAGCTCAGTGGTAGAGCACTTGCCTTGCGTGCATGAGGCACTGGGTTCGATCCTCAGCATCACATAAAAATAAATAAAGATATCGTGTCCATCTATAGCTAAAAATATATTTAAAAAAAAAGAAACTGGTATAAATGCACAATGAAATATTACTCAGCATTAAAAATAAAATAAAATTATGGCACTTGCAGGTAAATGGATGGAGTTGGAGAATACCATGCTAAGTGAAGTAAGCCAATTCCCAAAAACCAAAGGCCGAATGTTCTCTCTGATAAGTGGATGCTGATCCATAGTGCGGTGGCGGGCATGGGGCACAGGAAAAATGGAGGAACTTTGATCAAAGGGGAGGGGGTGAGGGGAAGAAACATGGGGACAGGAAAGATGGTGGAATGAGATGTACATCATTGCCCTAGGTACATGTATGACTGCATATATGGTGCAACTCTATATTGTATACAACCAGAGAAATGAAAAGTTGTGCTCCATTTGTGTATCATGAGCCAAAATGCATTCTGCTGTCATGTATACCTAATTTGAATAAATAAAAAAGACAGCCATTATTATTCTAATTATTATTCATAGATAGATAGATATTCATGTTTTTGCTCCAGGCAATTTATACCTAGCAATTTATACCTAGCAAAATGCACATATGGTTGGGGTACATTGTTTATCTGGTTTCTTAATTGTTTTATTTGGTAAAGTTAGTGAATTAATTTAGAAGGCACAGGACTCCTTCCTCCTTTGACCATGACTACTTCATCAGACTTCAGTGGCTCTTTTTCTTAAAGGAGTCAAATAAGATGTTGGCAATTTAAATTATGTGATCATAATATGTAGAAATTTCAATCTCAATGGATTACCTTATCCTTAAGAAAATCTCTATCAAGTGCTACATTCCTGTGTCTTATCTTTAGGAGCTAAGGTTAGAATATAACACAGCAAAACAACAAACTTATGGACAACAGCCAGGAGTCAACCACTGTCATCGTGTACCAATTATTTTCTAAGTTGATACCATGCTTTTTGAAGGGAAGAATTTTGTCCCATTTGTTCTAAATATCTCTGTATACTTTCAATGCTTAATGTACCATTAGATAGTAAAGGCACTAAACATTCACGGAGCATACTTGTAGTTATTAAATCTGCTTTAGATTCTTTCTAGGCCCAAATCCTTGCCATTCTCTCTCCAGTACAGAACTTTAAAGTTTCAATCTCTTCAATCATCCTTGTGCTAGAAAAACTCCCAAATGGATTTTGGAGGGAAAACTCAGATGAGGCATACCTTATGTTCTCTTTCAGTTCATTTCTCTTCAGAAGACAGGCTCTATGTATCAAAATTTGTAATTATACAATTATTTGCATAATTATTTGTTAAACATATATGTCACTCAACTGACTCCATAACATGTATGATGCTGTTTTTTTTTCCAGAGCATCGCTAAAACCTAATATAGAGCCTGACTGATGCTTAGTATGTTTCAGAAATTAAGAGAAATGTAGTATTAATTCATCCATCCACCCATTCATTCTTTCAGTAAATATTTGAACTCCTTTTACTGTGTCAAGCACTGTTCTAGATTCTTGTCTCTGCACTTATGGTGTTTGCATTCCACAGGGTAAAGGTAGAAGGGAGAATACAATAAACAAATAATAGACACTGTAGAAAAAATATATAAAGAGGATAAGAGGACCAGGGATACTGGGATGCAGGGCATGATTGAGGTTTGAAATTTCACAGAAAATAGATAAGAAAAGCCTTCTTGCTAAGGTTGACATGTGAGCAGGTAAAACAGCACACTGGAGAGAGGAATAGCAAATGTGAAGGCCCTGCCTGGCAAGACAGGCAATCTAGTCAGTCTCTACCACTGTTTACTATCTGGTGTTAACACAGCCCCCAAGAAACATTTGGAAATACAAAGAGATAGGTATTTTGAGTTTTCATACTAATGTGAAGTGGGGTGGAGTGGGAGTGGAGATTAAGTGGGGATGCTCACCTGTAATGCCCAGGAAAAGTTAAAACAGCAAAGAACTGTTTGCCCCAAATACCCATCAAATTTTTTTGCTGGTAATTATAGCATTTTTGTTTTTAATTTTCAAATTGCCCTGATTACATAACCAAATTTCAATGAATAAAAAGTGTATTAGTGATTTGTGATAATGTAACAGATTTGTATTTTATATAAAAGTAGTTTTATCTCAGTTCAACTTTATACATTTGTGTGGGTTTGTGGGGGGGGGGTGCAGGAGATTGAACCCAGGGCCTTGTGCACAGTAAGTAAACCTTCTATCACTAAGCTACATTCCCAGCACCTCAACCACATACTTCCAATCCCACTATATTTGCCACTTTGCTGATTTATCACATTTCATATGTGATATGGACTAGGTCTCCGTTCAAGAATTCAGGTGACACATTCCAAAACTGCCTCCTTTGCCTCAAACTGTACATGTCACTTCCCCTGGGTGAGAAGTAACATGCCTTGGACATCAAATCTATCAAAAAATTCTCTCCCATTCTACTGTGGTAACATTCCCCATTTTCTCTGAATGACAATTACTTCATTTTAAGACCAGCTCAATAGATATCTCCTCCATGGTTCTTTTCCCAACATTCCCAAAATTACTGCCATGAAGACAAAATCTTCTTTCAAAACGCGCACCTATCAGACAAACCACAGGTTTTCCTTTACCTGCCTGCCTCTCAAAGTAAACTATAAGCTATCCTATGTTAACAACTAGATCTTACCTATCCGTCGTTTTACCGTGCCTGGTACCTAGCAAGTGTTCAATAAACGAGTACAGAAAGAATGGAGAATGATCGATCTTCAAGTTACGCTAATAATATATCAAACCCAAAATTGCACTTTAAAAAACCGGAGACGCTAGAAGATGCCTGCGTGAGTTGGGATAAGGTAGGAAACCGGGCCCGAAAGTAGAGACATCGCCACTTCAGGACTTTTTCAATTTTATGCTAAGTGCCAACTGCAGCGTTTTAGATATAACACTGTCCGTGGGATGAGAAAGGAACAACACTTCCGTGGTCTCTTTCAACCCTAAGGTCCCTGAACCCCCCCTACCGGGCAGATCTCATTTGAGGAGCCCAGGAACCCTAGGTGAGGCTCTCACCTTCCCGTTCGTGGGAGGCTCCTGGATATAGATGTTGCTCATCCTGCTCAGTGCTCAGGAATCTGGTCCTTAGTGGGGACGCCAGCAGACGGCCAGTCACTAAATCCGGACGCCTGTCTGTACACGATTCCCTAAGTTGTGTTGTCAGGGAAAGCTCCCCCCGATCACTATCACGTAAGCCAGAGACACCGAGAGTACCTCGCCTCAAACCTAGCCCCTCACGGACGCCGCCATGTTGCTCCTGGACCCGAGCACCGCTAACTATGAGAAGGGGGACTCCAGTGTTCTCCAGACAACAAAAAATGATTAAAAAGCTGTTATATCTTAATGCAACTTTTAATATTATTATTTTTAACAATATAAAGAGGAACAATACGTAAATACTAGCGGCTTTCACTTCACGAGCGTGCAGGTAACACTCACTTCCCAAAGCTGGCTGTAATGGTTCAGACCACGTGTGGTCTGCAAAATTAGTCGCCCGGAAACAGCATCCGCGGCTACTTGGTTCCGCCATCCCCAGAGGCTTATAAAGCTTTCCCCAGCCGCCGCGAAGGTGCCACGGCGCGGGTACTAGAGGCTGCTTTGTGAGTTGTCTTCACAGCTGGTGGGAAGCGAACGCATTCTCGAAAGCTAAGGGCTTCGGCGACCCCTCTTACAAGCGTCATGGCAGTCCCAGGTGAAGACCAACAGCCGGGTCCCGGTGTCCGAGAGAGGAGGGGAGCGGGTAGGGTAATAAAGTAAGATAGGGTGCGGTGGGGTAGGGAGCAGCACTCTTGGGGATTTAGGCGGAGGCCTAAAAAATAACAGATTTGGTTGTCTTACACGAAGAAGTTTGCAAGTCTAAAGAAAAGAAAAAACGTATCATCGTCGCCCCTAGCCAAGCCCGACTGCACAGGATTCTAGGGAAAGTGTATTGTAGGAGGGAGAGAAATGAAGGACTGTGAATGGTAGGCCTAAGGGGTCTGGCGGCTGAGAACTGACTCTCACTTTGGTACGGCGTAAAAACAAAATTTGAAGTGGGAATACTTGGCGGACCCAGGCAGCCAGAGGCATTGTTTGTACTGCAAGACACTGAGGAAACACGAGTCTACTTCTAGCTCTTCCTGTTGTGTGTGGTCGCAGTGTGGCAGGAGACCGGTTGCTTTGCTCTTTGGGGCCTCAGTTTCGACATCTCTCAAAGAAGGAGCCTTGTTAAAGTATATGTAATGTACCTTCTAGCTCCTAATTTCCGTGTCCAGTGGTTACTGTCCTAAAAATGACAAACCCCGCGGAGTACGTACTCCAGAGATGTCCTGGCCCGTGACTCCTAGCACTTAGAAATTCCAATAGGGGAACTTAAATCGGCCTTGCCACGGTTTGTTCTGCAGAACCCTGGTAAATATACCCCTCCCCCTACTTGAAGATTAACAACGCACTTTAACAAAGATTCTGAAAAGTGTTGCTTTAGAGCCCTAACTTTACTTAACCCCCACCCCCTTCCCAGTATTATTAGACCACGTTCTTTGTTCTGTGGAAGTTTTTTCTGAAGATTATTTGCAGAAAGCTATTCTAGGAACACTATTCTCCCATCTTCAGTTTGGGGAGGAACATCTCTGGATCTTTGAGAGGAAATGTACACTCTTTATTAACTGCCTCTTACGTGCTGGGCACTCTTCTAGGTATGCTTTGGGAATACAGTAGTGAGCAAGATAGACACTGTTGCTCTTCATATAGAAATTACAATTTAGCAGTGAAGAGAAGAGAAATTTACACAAAGTGGAACAAGTACTATGGCAAGGAAAATGCAAGGCCTTGGGGAGCACATAGTAAGGACTCTTAACAGGGTACAGCAGAAGCCAGAGGACTTTCCAGGGAATGTGGAATTAGACCTAAAGAGTTGTGAGACAGATAGAGTTCTGGGAGAGGAGATTGCAGTCAGAGGGACTGGATATGTAAAGGAAGAGATGATATGTGAAGAGGACATGAAAGATGTTTGCTACAGATGTCACTTAGCAAACGAATGCAAAAAAGTGAGAAATTAAAAAGAGATGACAAGAGTAGCTAATGTTCACTAAGCATTAATGTGTCAGAGACTGTGGCAAATATTGTTTTATCCCCTTTAACTTTCACAACCACACTGTGAGATAGGCATTGATGTTCCCATTTTACACATAAGAAAACAGGAACAGAGAAATCAAGTAACTGCCTATTACGAGAATGTTAGTAACTGACCAGTCTGGCTCATAGAGGATTGCTCCTAGACCATGTGTGTGAATTCATTTTGCCACACTATAATATTGATTCACAAGGTATCTTCTGTTATGCTCTAACCTTGCAAGTAGTGACAAGGAGTTTGGATGTCATCTTAGAGATCACAGGAAGCCATTCAAGAGTTTTTAAGCAAATTTATATTTTGAAAAATCATTTCGGCTACTATGGCAGATTGGAGGGGAGTTCGTTTGGAGGTACAGTCACTAGTTGAAGATAATTCTGACTAAGTCATGAGAATGCCTGCTAAGGTATGGTCTCATTAGGAAAGGAGAGAAGCAGATAATTTGGAGAGAGATTTTTCGTGGTTGAATCACTAGCAATTGGTGATTGATTTGACGTGGATAGAAAAACAGGAAATGAACTTTACCTGGGTTTCACTGTTAGGCAGTTGGGTGGAGCTTGTTATTGATAAAACAAGGAGCAGAGTATGGGTGGGTGATGGTGACTTCAGTTCAGAGCTTGTGTTCAGGTTAGTCTGACATAGTCTGAATGGAAATATCTAGTAGATGTTATGAGATATAGTATGTAGCTTAGAAAAAAAATCAACCAAAGAAAATGATCTGCCAGCCACACAAGAGAGAGTAAAGCTGTGGGAATGGATGAATTTGATCTGGTGGAATGTGTACAGTGTGAAGGGAAGATCTGTAACTGAAGCCTGGGGAATGTCAACTTCTAAGGGACCAGTAAAAAGAGACAAACCTGCACAGTAGATTTCTAGGTATCCTGATAGACCAAATCAGCTCTGGTGACTATAGCTTCTCACAGATGCATCCAAATTAGACTGTTGTCATTGTTCATTTCATTATTTGAGCAAACTTTTTAAAAATACTTGTGTGGTAAAGGACACAATGTCATAGTCTGTGTGCTTGTGAAACTTCAGTAATAGTGCTACTTAAGGAAGAAGACAAAAGTGATTTTCTGAAGCCCCATTTGAAACTCTCTTAAACTTAGTCCAGTGTTATAGATATGTTAACCTTCTTTCAATTCAAAATAATGCTTCCAGGTATAATAATAATTTCTGCCATTAAGCTAGATGGCAAGACAAAAATAAACTCTTTAAACTCAGCAAAAAGTGAGATAATAGGCATGGCAGGTGCTATACAAATACAATGTAAGTGCCACTAGAAAATATAGATATGGAAAATGTTAAGATAATTTCTTGGATGATTGATCCAGACAATATATAAAAGGAAAATAGAGCTCTATTGAAACCTTTTAAAGTGATCATCAAGGAAGACAAGTATTATGTTATGCTCTATTATTTTGGGTATAATAGATTCAGCTTGGCATTTCTTGGCGTGGTTCTGCTAGTGATTATTGTAAAGTATGACTATAAAGTAATGAGGCTACTTTTCACAAACCACACAGGAAAACCAGCTTTGTCTTTTTTATGGTCACATGCTTCTGCTGTTTGTCCTTAGCATTGTGTGTTAGCTTAAACCATTATGTAAGTAACACAATGAAATATTGTAGACTCTTAGAAAAATCTTGCATGCTTAGTTGTTATTAGAGAAAAGACATTTGAACATAGGTTTCAGTGAAGTTTACTTTCTTTGGAAAATTGCTTTTCCCATTCACAGTTGTTGAAATAAACTGAGTTCTTGAAATGATGTCAGTGATTCACCATTCTCCAAGAAGAATTGACACAAATGGCAATATATGTTACCAATGTAGTTGGCACAAAAACTCAATTTTGGGAGGGAGGGTCTATTTTTTTTTCTTTCTTTTAGTGAAGTCTATAGCCAAGGTAGGGAATTATTAATGGCTAAATTAATAATTCATTCAGCCTGGCATATCAAAATGAATAAGATTTTTAAACACATTACTATAGCATCTTAGTAAAAGAATGTTTAAATTACAATACATGCAATTTCTTTTCACTCCTAAACTGTATAGGTAATTTCTTTTCTTTCTTGTTCGTGCTGCACATTGCTATTGAAATAATTTTCCTAAATCATATATCTGATTCTGTTATTTCTGGGAGGCAGGAAGTTAGTTTTAAACTTCTGTCCATGAATTCTGTGATTCTCTTCAAGCCACTTAACCTTTGGAGACTCAGTTTCCTTGTCTGCATAATGACAAGTTGATGGCTTAGATTTAAGCTTCTAAAGTATTGTAATGCAAAAGTTCTGTCTCTCTGCAAGAATGAAGTACATACTCCTGAGCTTGACCAAATTGCTTTTTCTACCTTTTCCTTCCACCACTCTTTTCACACATTCTACAGTGTTACAAAAATCTGACTTGGCCAGATTCTCTGACTTCTTGGACGTTTTCCTGCCTACCTGCCTTTGTTATTATTGTCCTTGTCCTCTTTTATTATCCATGCCTACTTTTACTACCTATGCCTTTTATTATCCATTCCCTGTTTTTCAGCTGAGGTTCTTGCCTGCTGCTTCTTCATGCTTATTAATTGAAGGGAAAAAAATGTCTTTTTCAACACCTGGCATATTCTGTCATATGTAACAATTAGGGGGAGAATTATCCTAGATAACCTGGTGTTATGGTTTAGATCTAGAATGAGCCCCCAAAGATTTATGTTTTGAAGACTTTGGGACTTTGGGGAAGTGACTGGATCATGAGAGCTGCCACCTCAGTGGTGGATGTTGGTAAAAACTCTAGACCTAGTTAAGGAGTAGGCCCTTGGGATGTGCAAGTACTTGGTAACTATATCTTGTCCTCAGGCGCGCTCCCCCCAAGGTATAGTCATACCTTATAATAATCACTATCAGAACCACCCCAAGAAATACCAAGCTGAATCTATTGTGCCTCTCTCTTTCTCCACCCCCCAGTCTTCTTCCCAACTGCCATAAAGTGAGCAGCTTTCCTCTACCTTGCCCTTCTGCTACGATGCTTTGCTTTATGTCAGGACCATGGACTCAGCAAAACATGGCCTACTCCTCTGAAACCATGAGCCAAACTGAATCTTTTTCCCTTTAAGTTGTTTTTTTTTTTTTTTTCCAGGCACTTTGTTCTAGTTATGAAAAGCTAACTAACAAACCTAATATTATATAGCTTCCTTGAGTGAGGCACTTTATCTTTGTGGCTTCTCTAACATCTAATTCAGAATTGTAGCCATAGTAAGTTAAATAATAAATATTTAGATGGTTGACCATTACAATTGCTGCTAAGCAAAATCTAGTGCTAAAGCAAACAGACTTGTCTAGGTAGCAATCTTGACTTTGTTTCAGTTTCATTAGATAGTGAACTTTTGTCTCTTATCTTAAACAGATAATACCTATAACTTTCTTCTTCATAGATTATTTTGTGAAGCAAGTGGATGAAAGTTTTATGCATTCACTTAAACGTTAGCTCTTTCATATCAGTTAACAAGTCTTTGTTTTACTTTTATCCCTCTTTTGGGAGTCAAATAAATTATGAAGACATTTTTAATGGAACATTAGGACATCTGCTCTTTCAAAATATTTACATCAAGAAACTCATTTAGTTTTTTACATCAAGGAACTCATTTGGCCTATTTCTTAAATTCATGAAGAATTTCTAAGTTCTGCTATTTTCTGCTTTGTCTTCCAAACAAGGAGTATATCTATAAACTATTCATATAAATCAATATAAAGGTTCAAATACTTGGAGTTTTACTTTGTATTTCACTTCATCAAGACATACAGATATTATATACGTATTAGCACCTACGTGGTATAAAATTTGACCACAATTTGGAGATTTTAGAAGCTCAATAAATTGATGTTCTGTTTAAGGATCCCAACATTATGTTAACTAAAACCGTAATGGAATAATAACGAATTTAAAACTTGTTACAAAAAGGAAAAGAACATAATCTAGTCTAATTAAATCTAATCAAATTAAAAATGAAATAAATGAATCCTGTTATAGCAGTTTTTGCAATTTCTAATTATATAATCCAAAGAAAACTTAGTTACTTAAGTTGTTTACTTTTAAGTGATTATAGAAAATATAGAGAAAACTTTGACAGGCATTCTCCAAATCCAAAATGGACAATAATAAAAAATATACTAATTTCCAAGCATCACTGTTCAAGTTCCCAGTGACTAAATTGTTGACATGGAAAACAGATGATGGAAAATTCCAGGGAACTGAATTTAGGTAAAATATGATGGCTTAGTATTCTTTTGGAGGCCACTGAATAACCTGAGACAACTATCAAGGACTCTCTCCCTTTTACTTTTTCTTTTTCTTTTTTTTTAAATATTTATTTTTTAGTTGTAGGTGGACAGAATATCTTTATTTTATTTTTATGTGGTGCTGAGGATCGAACCCAGTGCCTCTCGCGTGCTAGGCGAGGACGCTACCACTGCGCCACAACCCCAGCCCCCTTTTACTTTTTCTTATTCCTTTTATCTTTGTCCCTTCTTTATTCTTTTCTTTTTTTTTCTTTTGTCTTTCTTTTTTTGGTACTAGAGATTGAACCCAAGGGTGCTCAACCACTGAGTCACATCCTTCAGCCCTTTTTTTTTTTTTTAATTTTATTTAGGCTTACATGTTACGGTGTAAATGATTCATTGTACATAGCCCTTTTTATTTTTCTATTTGAGACAGGATCTTGCTAAGTTGTTGAGGCTGGTTTTGAATTTGCCATCCTCTGCCTCAGCCTCCTGAGTCACTGGGATTACGGGTTTGCACTATAGCACCTGGCCCTTCTTTTTAGTTATTTCTAATCCTTCTCTTTTCTCTTTTTTCTTTGCCCAAGTTACTTTTTGTAAATTTTCCTTTTATGCTACTAAAGTATAATTTATATGTTTAAAAAGCGCACATGTAAAATGTATGTGTAAATTGAAGAATTTCAAAGTGTGTATGTACATGTGTGTATATAGTGTATATTACATATATATATCAAAATATATATGATAGATCCTGGAATAATACTGTACCGGGCCTCTCATTATATGAGGGAAGCCACTGCTGGAGGTTATAATTTGTTTTAACTGTGTGTGCACACAATGGAATATTGCTCCACCATAAAAAGGAATACAATTCTGATATGTGCTATAAAATGATCCTTGAAAACATTCTGCTAAGTAAAATATGTCAGACTTAGAAGTATAAATATTATATGATTTACTCATACATGTAGCATATTTTTACAGACAAAGTAGAATAGAGATTACTAGAGACTGGAAAAAGTATGGAATACAGTTATTTAGTGGTATAGTTACTATTTGGAATGAAGAAAATCTTTGGAAATGGATAACACTAATGGTTGTATAACAATAACATGCTTAATGACGGCCACTCAAAATGGTTAAGATGGTATATTTTATGTTGTGTATATTTTACCACAATAAAAATTAAGTTTTTATCTGGGGTCAGTGGCGCACACCTGTGATCCTAGCAGCTTCGGGGGCTGAGGCAGGAGGATCGCAAGTTCAAAGCCAGCCTTAGCAATTTAGCGAGGCCCTAAGCAACTCAGCGAGACCTGTCTCTAAATAAAATATAAAAAAGATCTGGGGATGTGGTTCAGTGCTTAAGTGCCCCTGAGTTCAATCCCTGGTACCAAAAAAAAAGTTTTTTTAATCTCCGATATATGTCCTCAGAATTACCTGCCTGTACTACTAATTTCCCAGGGCTACTGGGAAAATTTGTAAATGTTTATGAAAATTGGATATGTGACTTGTATTTTATTTTTGGCAAAATTTGAGTGTTGGCTTCAGATGTGTTATGAGATACGACTGATTTTAACAAACCCTACTAGATTTGTATTAACTAGTTACATGTTATATTCATAGTCTTTTGTAAATCATTGCCTTTGTGTTTAAAAAGATGGCCTATTTTAAGCCTTTGTATAGGTACATTCCTGTTTTTGTGACAAAAGAAAAACAATAACCTGTCCCCAAAGGACAAATGGCTATCAGAAGTATGTTTTGTTTCAGTGAGTTACCCTTACTGTACTTGTTTATTGTAAAGGTGGACATTTAGCATTCAGTGCAGTTTTCAATAAAAAGTAATTAAAATTTCAAAAAAAAATTTGAGTATTGAGTTTAGATATTTCTTATACTATCTAGCAGTTACAGTGATTTTTTTCAAAAACTTTCCCCAATTCTTTTAAGAAAGTTTGGATTGTTTTTCTTACAATGGAAAGCAGAAGAACATTTACTAACCTTAATGTTCACATATATATATATATATAGTAAATCACTTGTTATACATTTGAGAGACAGGCCAAAGTACCCTGGAAGAATTCCTGAAATGTTTAAGTTCTTGACTATATGACTACATTTCTATTGAATTAGAAAAAAGTCTTCGAAGTATTTATCAAATACTTTGAGTAAACTGGCCTTGAGCAAAGTGATTTCTAAGTCATAATCAAGTAATGTTACTAAGATGAGTTGGAGATCATTTTTGTTTGTTTTTTCCAAGAAATTTTACAAATGATTTTTTTAGCCTTTTCATTTGATGAAGTTTTTATGTTTTTGTTTATATACATTTCCTAAAACCTATCCAATTGCATTTCAGGTTGTAACAAGGACAATGTCAGAGCAGGCTGTAAAAAATGTGGCTACCGTAAGTATACTAAATGGCAGCATTCTGTATATTGCTCTTACTGGAATCATTGCTCTTTGGGCAATACAACTTAGCATCCTAATTTCAGGGGTCCTGTGTAGAGTTCCTTATTCTTTTTTTTTTTTTTTTTTTAATGTTTATTTTTTAGTTGTAGGTGACAGAATATCTTTATTTTATTTTTACGTGGTGCCTTATGCGTGCTAGGCGAACACACTACCACTGCGCCATAATCCCAGCCCCGAGTTCCTTATTCTTAAGCTAAGGTTTACTGTTGATTCAGAAACTTCTGTTAGCATTAAATATGCAGCATTCTTCTTTGCTGTAGACCCAGTGACAGATAGTCACCATATATCAGGTGACTAGCAAAGATGTCATGAAGTACAAGTGGTTAGTAGTAGATTTTAGGAGTTTGGAAAAAATGGTATATTTTATCAAATCTATATATACTTATTTTTTTACTCTTTATCCTGGATATTAGATTAAGAGGTGAAAGCCTTGAAAACTATTTTTGAAAATTGTTCATGTTTATCGAAATATTTATCCTTTTTTTATAAGAGTTTGATTGATTCCATAAATTTTTCTCATGAGCAAAAAATACTTGTTTTAAACAACCATTAATCTCCATCATGGTATTCGTGAGGATGTGGGGGGAAAAGCACACTTACACATTGCTGGTGGGACTGCAAATTGGTGCAACCCATCTGAAAAGCAGTATGGAGATTCCTTAGAAAACTTGGAATGAAACCACTATTTGACGCAGCTATCCCACTCCTCAGTCTATACCCTAAAGACTTAAAAACAGCATAGTACAGTGATGCAGCAACTTCAGTGTTTATAACAGCTCAATTTACAATAGGTAAACTGTGGAAGCAACCTATATGCCCTTCAATAGATGAATGGATAAAGAAACTATGGCATATATACACAATGGAATATTACTCAGCATTAAAAGAGAATAAAATCATGGCATTTGCAGGTAAATGGATGGAGTTGGAGAATATCATGCTAAGCGAAGTAAGCTGATCCCCAAAAACCAAAGGCCGAGTGTTTTCTTTGATTAGTGGATGCTGATATATAATGAGAATAGAGGTGGGGAGCATTGGAGAAATGGAGGAACTTTGGACAGGACAAAGGAAGGGCCATGGGGTAGGAAAAATGGTGGAATGAGATGGACATCATTACCCTAGGTATATGTATGAAGAAACAAATGATGTGACTCAACCTTGTGTACAAACACAGAAATGAAAAATAGTGCTCTGTGTACTGTGAAATGAAATGCATTCTGTTTTAAAGAAAATAAAATAAAAAAGGAAACATAAAAAACCTCCATTATGATTACTATAATAGAATGAAAAGGTAAACTTAAACTGGTACAACTATATATAATACTAAGACGTTCTAATTTTATGCTGTAAGTAACATTTCTGTAGTTAAATGTAACAATTCCTAAGGCTTTACTAATAGCTATTATAACAGTGTTTGCTGTTTTCAAAGTTGTTTGAAAACCATGCAAATTAGCCTGGATTGTTAATAATACACCAATTCATTGAAGAATTATTTTTTAACAACATAAAGGTGATTTAATAAAACAAAACAAAAAACATTCCACACAAGAGTATAGGTTAAAAGAGCACTCAGGACATACATCTCCATCAGATGAACACGATGAAAGATGCCAAGGAAGTAAGTCACAAGCTTCCGAGCAAAGGCATATATCTCTTATATAAATGAAAACTGAAGAACAGACTTGAGTGTAAAAAAAAATTGCCTTTGTTCTTTTCTGTTTTAATTTGTTCATATTAATTTCTACTTCATTTACTTTGTTTCAATCATTGCTGATTTACGTGTCTCATTTATTTATTTAAGAAGACTTAATATATATGTTAAGACTATATATATATTATTTCTATAGATAGAAATACTGTAATTACTTCAAAATCTGAAATGGGTTTCCTAGTCTCTCTATTCATATTAGTTTATTCTTTGACTTCTTTTAACAACTAAGACTTCTAGGAAGGCAGTTAAGCTCATTTTCTGGAAACAGAATATTAATTGATCTAGCTTCCTCATTGCTATCTTATTTTAGATCATAATGGAAGTATCTGCAACAATTAGTTTTTAAGAGAAGCCAAGTCTGCAAATAGTTTCACCTTCTTTCCAAATTTAGTTCTTCCTGTTTTATTATTCATATCTTTGATGTTAGTAATTATTAAACAATATCTAATTTGTCTCGTATGGAAACTTTTAGTAATATTTCCCTTCTCTGTTAAAGTTATATTCCCACAACTGTTGGAGATGGAAGTATACTCATTTTACATGTCTTTGTCATAGAAACTACATTTTAGAAATTAGCTTGTGTTTTATTTGCGAGCCAGAATATTTGTGTTGCTTGTGTAGAGGTAAGGGAAAGACAAATAAGACCATTTGAAATGTTTTAGTGCCCAGAAAAATGGGCATTCTTCATTTAGTTACAAAAGAATATTGTTTGTCAATTGTACAATTTTAAGAATTCTAGTATTTAAAAATATTTTATTGTCATTATGTTTCTTTAGTGGATATATTGCTTTTTCATGTTAATTTCAAGTTAGGGATGATCATATTACTAAATAAAATCCTCCTCTTCATGAAAGAATTTCCTTAGCAAAACCAATTTAAAAGAAATTTGTAGAAAGTTTTATTATAGTCAGCTTTTATTAGATTTTTTTGAAGTTGAAAATGTATGAATATTTAAAAACTACAAGGACACTCAACCTTTCTATAGGATAAATGTCAAATAATTATGACTGTTCTCAGAAAATATGATTTTAAAAAGCTCAGTATTGTAAACTCAGTGGTTTGATATTTGTATGCAATAGCAGGAAATCAAAGTTGATGTCTAAATACCTCTAACATTTTATTTAACTTCAAATTTTTTGATATAAAGCCCTCACCCTTTTTTTAACCTATAGTCTGTTTATTAATGTTAACATAATGTTTTGTTAACATACCTCAAACGAATTTTCTGCTTTTTAGTTTGTTTCTTCAAAGATAGAGAACAAGTTAAGATACATATAAAGGAATTTGAGTATAGAGTTCTTCTGTCATTACTTCTCAGCTAGAAACAGTACTATCTACCTAGAAATCTGTGGAGGTAGGTTGTAGCTGACAATACAGAGTTGGGGAAAGCACTATTACCCTTGAAATGTAGGACCCTGGGATTATAAGCTTCCTGTAATATGATGGATACAACCTGGAAAATGGAGAGATTTCTGCCCTACAATGCTGATGACACCCACTTTGAGACACAGGTACTTTTTCTCATTGTCTTAGAATTTCATCCTACCTTCCATAGCCTTCTTTCCAGTCCCTAATTTCACAACTGCTTTTTTAAAGCAATTCATTTAAATCAAGTCTTTCTTTAAGTACAAATTTGTTTCATAGAAACAATCGTTCTTTTTTCTTCTACATTCACATTTCATTGGTCTAAATGATATTTAATTAAACAGATTGTAGAATAATCACTAATAGGCTCTTGGTAGAGTAAAATATCAACTGATGGAGTAAAACATACAAGGATGAGTGGACGAAAAAATGACTAAAAAGGTTCAATACTAGTAGAAACAAGAGTGTGCAGTATCACGTAGGCCAGAGGAACAGACTTTTTTTTTTTAATATTTTTTTTAGATATTGATGGATCTTTATTTTATTCATTTATTATTTATATGTGGTGCTGAGGATCGAACCCAGTGCCTCACGCATGCTAGGCAAGCGCTTTACCACTGAGCTACAGCCCCAGCCCGGAACAGACTTTTTATGTTGAGGAAAAGTTGTCTGGTAATATTTGTAAGTAATGGATTGAAAAATGTTCATTGGCTTTGGCAAGTTGGATGCTTTTCTAACCTTAGCAAGATTAGTTTAATTAGAATTGTAGATCATTAAATAAACTGTGTAGATTCTGGCCTGAACGGGAAGATAAAGAAGTAGAGAAGGCCAATGTAGTCTTCATTTTCAAGAAATTTACAAATAAATAAATAAATAAATTCCTAAAAGGGAATGTGGAGAAAGTGGAGGGTCTTTGAGGTATGTTTATATAGACTGAGGGGGCATTAGAAGAGACATTGCAGATAGATATCTGACACAGAAGATTAAGTAAGTTCCCCTAAGAGATATGACAAAGAGACCTCTTAAGTTTGGAAGAAACTAAGTGAAGGCAGGTATAAATGTGTTTAGGTATAGAGACAAAAAGTAGAATGAAATACTGTCTGGGAATCTCAATTTTCTTTATAAACTAGGTGATAGACTTGTCTTCTTAGGGAATGGGTTAGAATGGTATAGGACCACTGGGCTGAGGAATGTCTTGAGTCAGGCACAGGTTTGGAAAAGTCATTTAGAGAAATAGGAAAGGAAGTAGAATAAGGACAAATTACAAGTGAAACAACTAGTTTATTTTTGTGCTAATATTTATGAATATGTGTTCTCAAGAATTGCTTGACTTCCCAGGGGTGGGAACAATCCAGAAAGTTTAAGCCAAACTTTATTTTGCAGTGAGATATGGTAGACAGACAAGGATATGAAAGAGTCAAAAAGACACAAGAGTTGATCAGTAATGAAATATTTGAGACTAGGAGAAAAATGAAGGGATTGAGACACTGTAGGTCTTAATGAGATTCACAAACAGATCTATACATGGTAAAAAAGGATGAGAAAATTAGAAGATTGAAAGTGCAATACTGGAGTTAAAATTTTCACAGATACAGTAGTTGCAGGTGACAATAGTGTAGTCATGGAAGATAGAATATCAAGGAACTGAGAAAAGCCAAAATCTGCTTTGCCCATTAAAGCTTGTGGCAGGGTAGAGTTCAGAAGACTTCAATGAACAGAGTTGTTCACCTGTAGCAGGTGGCTGTGCATCTACATAACAGAAACCACTTACTAGATGAGTGAGCTGTCTTCCTCATAGATTGCCCTTGTGTATCCCAGAATATGAGGTCAACTTTTTAAGGTTACTAATTCATCTTAGAATTGGTTAATGTTTATTTACTTGTAGATAGATAATGACACTGTCCAAACTGGGGTTAACTCCCAGGATGTTTCAGAAGCTATAGTAAAAGACAGGAAGAGAAAGACAGTGATCATCTAGATCAGAGGATCTGTGGTACATGGCTAGGACTTCAATAACTACAGAGGCCTGTTGTTTTTTTTTTTTAACCAAAATGATAGAGGTGTAAAGTTTGATGAGATTACTTGGGTTTAAGAATGCAAAAACTTATTTAATAGCTATTAAATTTAGGTAGGATTTTAAGTAGAGCCAAAGCTTTGTTAAGTTAGCAGTATGTAAGCATAGTCTATATATCCCATAGGCCACGAAGTAGGCATTTAGACACCCTAATTATAAAACAAGAGTTTTGTTTTTAATTTATGCATTGGCAGGCTTTTGTCTGCCACAGTCAAAATGAAACTAGAGATTTTATTGTTACTTGGCATTTATTGAGTTGCCCACATGACCACTCCTGGAATAAGGAAACAGGAGAATATACTTTTGTTTATATTAGTACAATATGTGGTCATAACCTGGTACTATGTATTAAATACTTGCTTGGCATTAGACTGTTTGCTAAGCACTTCAAACATAAATTTCACTACTTTCCATGCTTAAAACAGCTTTATGAAATAAGTATCTTGGTTTTTGTGAACATTCAAGATTAGTGGCTCAGATACCTGATTACTGAGCTACAAACTTCAGCGGGCACTTACTAGCTATGTGATATTAGGCAAATTACCTAGCTATGCTGTGCTTCAGTTTTCTTTCTGTAAGTTGAGATAATTACGTTACCTAATTCCACAGAGTTGTTGTGAAGATTAAATGAATTCATGCAAGTAAAGGGTTTAGATCAATGCCTGGCCACAGGAATTCCTCAATAATTGCTATGGATTATTGTTATTTTAACAACTTAGAAAACAGAGGCTCAGGGTTATTCTAAGTGGGACTCTGTTTATTTATAAGATTTTACACTATAGTATGCTCCTTTTTTATTCCTTTTTTATTTTAACATAAAGTATACTATTTTGGCCATTTTGAAGTGTATCCATTCAGTGGCATTAATTCCATTCACAATGTTGGACAACTGTTGCCTAGCACTTGCCTAGCATGCGTGAGGCACTGGGTTTGATTCTCAGCACCACATATAAATAAATGGGTTCATCAACAACTAAAAATTTTTTTAAAAAAACTAAGTGGGATTGAGGCAGTTTCAAAGGTATATAAACTGGCCAACTTTGTGTATTTGTGTGCACATACACGTGTGTGTGAACATTTGCCTTAAAAGAAAGTAAATGTGACAAAATGTTAACATATATGTGATAGGAACATAGCTATTGATTAAATTGTTTCTTGTACTTTTCTGGTGTTTATAATATTAGATTTTTTGAAATATATTATGCAGTAAGTAGACAGCTATTTCAGTTTTCTTTTAGGGAGAATCATTTGGAAAACGATGTCAGAATTAAAATTTTAGGTGTCCTTTAGAAAAAAGCATATTCAATTACATTAATGCATGTATATAATTGTGACAAGTTCAATTAGGTGAAAACTGTGTAATTGCTTGAGTACTGTAGTTAAGCTGAGAAGGAAAAGAAAGAGAAAGGAGAAAAATACAATATTTCAAATATAATAGTATATTTTCGGTTAGTTTAGTTTAAACTATTACATACTTTTAGAAAGGGGAAATACAGTAATTCAACACTTTAAAATCCATATGCAGTGTCCCCCAAAATATTAATTAAATTAGAACTTCTGGCAAAAAAATGTAAAAGTTCTCTTTTCAGAAGAAATAGTATAGGGAAAAATAACCAAACTACCATCAAATAAATAAAAACTAAAGTTTTTTTATGTTATATTATTGAAATTATAATTTATTGCTTACCATGAAGCAACAAAACCAAAAATTCATGGTGTATAGTTTATTTCTCTCCCTCTCTCTCCCTCCCTTTCTCTCCCTCCCTCCTCCTTTCTCTCTCTCTCTTTCTGTCTCTCTCTCTCTCTGTTTTACTTAGCTGGTCATCTGACTTTTGAGTGCCGCAATTTTCTCCGAGTAGACCCCAAAAGGGACATAGTTTTGGATGTCAGCAGTACAAGCAGTGAAGATAGTGATGAAGAGAATGAAGAACTGAATAAATTGCAGGCATTACAGGAAAAACGTAAGCAACATTTTTTTTCCATTCTTAAGAATGTTTCTAGATGTCTTGCTGTGTTATGTTATGCTCAAATATCATAATTATCATTAATAGAAGTCTTCTTTATGTTATGTAAAAGCTACTGTAGGAAATAAGCTTTTAACATTGTAAGTAATTTGCCTAACATCAAAAACTAAACTGTGGTAGAACTAGGAGGTAAGTTTGTTTCTGATTCCATAGCCTTTGTTTTGCCTTTTTATTGTTTATTTTTTTCCCATTATACTAGGATGTGTCACATGGTATATAGAATCTGCTTAACTTGGTTTCTACCCCCAATTGATCATTTACTTTGTCTCTCTCTTTCCCTTGAATGACAATGGGAATCAGACTTAAATGAATGACTTACAATGGCTGTTTTAAGGTTCATAAATATATGGCTTAAGTAAATCAACATGATAATTGGAGTAAGGCCTATCTTTGGCTCAGAATATACTTTTTGTAAGACAGCTACACAGGATATCTGCGAAGTGGTTGATTGGAACCTAAATAGGAAATTTAGGTTAATGGGTGTAGATTTGGAACTGCTTTGTCAGGGACTTAAAAAGCAACTGGTGTAACTACAAACCTGGTGACAGGTATCTAAACACACATCCTCCTGGTTGG
This sequence comes from Xerus rutilus, assembly GCA_028644305.1. Classification (NCBI taxonomy): domain Eukaryota; kingdom Metazoa; phylum Chordata; class Mammalia; order Rodentia; family Sciuridae; genus Xerus; species Xerus rutilus. Next base: position 45,366,261 of record CM053405.1, on the reverse strand, counting down.
TGTTAGTATGAGTCTTGAATATAATCCCAAAGCCCTCTAAACAGTGGATCATAACTTGTAGCTTCTCTGTATGTTATACAACAGACCACAACTCTGGCAGTTATTACGAAATTCAGTACTAAAGTACATCAGGACCTTTTTGCCTTCTATTTTGTACACAAAAGATTAGTTGTGTTTTTTCGAACATCTTATTATATTATAAAAACTCAGATTCTTTTTCCCTTTAACCTCTGTACATCTCAACATCTTGTCTCAGAACTAATCTCATTAAATAAAGGTAGAATAGTTTGTAAGAATTTTCAGTAGTAGAGAAATACTAAATCATCCAAAATTCACTTTTGTCTTCAATACTTGAATTTTCATATCCTATTATTATTGATGCTGCTGGTTTCTAAGAGGAGATAGTCAGGAGAACAGATTTCTTAAGTCTATGATTATTTTGTTTTTATTAGAACAAACTGGTCTATATAATATAGTAAGTAGACACCTTATCCATCATCCCTAAATAGAAGAGGAAATTATTCTCTAAGCTACTCCTTTATTCCCTTAATTTTTTTGTAACATTGTTTTTGGACATTTTTACAATAATTGTTCTGAAATTATTATAGTTACAAAAAAAGGCAGTTACTCAAAAGAAAAAGTGTCAGACAAAGTAGGTTTCAAAACAAAGAATATTACCGAGAAAAAAAAAAGGGGCTTTTTTTCATAATGATAAAAGGTCACTTAGTCAAAAGAACATAAAAATTCTGAGTAACAAAATTCAAGATATATGAAACAAACTATGGTAGAGCTATAAGGAAAGATCTTTCTGGATTATGAAAAAATTCACAATTAAAATTTCAAACACCTCAATAATTAGTGGAGCAAGTAGGCAGTAAATCAGAAAAGATACAGAAGGCTTGAAGAGCATATCAACAACTTGACCTACTTAATATTTATATAACACCTCACCCAACAGAAGCAATATACATAGGCTATCTTGGGGGGCTAAGGCAGGATTGCAAGATAGACTTACTCTGTGCCATAAAACAAGTGTCAATAAATTTTTAAAGATTTGAGTCATACAGAGTTACTCTCTGACTACAAGGGAATTAAACTAGAAATCAATAGCAGAAAGCTACCCAGAAAACTCCCAAATGTTTAGAATCTAACATGCTTCCAAATAATTAGTTGAATCAAAGAAAAAAAGCAGGGTCTGGGGTTGTGGCTCAGTGGTAGAGCACTTGCCTAGCATGTGTGAGGCCCTGGGTTCAATTCTCAGTACCACATATAAATAAATAAAATAAAGGTCCATTGACAAGTAAAAATATTTTGGAAAAAAAAAAGAAAGAAAAAGAAAATTAAAAGGTATGTTCAACTGAATGAAAATGAAAATAAAAGTATAACTAGACATGGTGGTGCATGCCTATACTCCCAGCAACTTCAGGGGGCTAAAGCAGGAGGATTGCAAGTCTGAGGCTAGCCTAGGCAACTTAGACGCTGTCTCAAAATTTCAAAGATAACAGTTTGGGATGTTACTCAGTGATAAAGTACCCCTGATTTAATCCCCAGTACCACAAAGAACCAAGAAAGAAAAGAAAAGTATATTTCTGAGGTAGCCCTATAGCAGGACTTAAAGGCAACTGTTTAGCACTAGTGTGTGTGTTAGAAAAGAAATGTGTCAAAATCAATGACTTCAGCTTCTACTTTACCAAGTGGAGGAAGGGAGACAAGTGAAAATAGAAGAAAGGAAATACAATCAGAGATGAAATCAATGAAATGAGAAATAGAAAAATACAGAAAACTAATGAAACTAAAGTCTGATTCTATGAGAAGATACATAAAATAGAAAAATCACTATCCAAATGAAGTAGGTAAAGAGAGATATAACAACACTACAGGTATGAATATTAAAAACATATGGAAATATTCTGAACAAATTTATACTGATAAATTGGAAAATTTAGATAAAATTACTTGAAAAATATAAACCAGAAAAACTTCCAAAAATGAATAAATATAGAGTACCCTACATCTACTAACAATATTAAACATTTAGTTTAAAGCTTTCAACAAAGAAAATTTCATGCCCAAATGGCCTCTTTCATGAATCTCACCAAACATTTAAAGGAGAAATAATAGCATTTCTGCATAAAATATTAAGTTGGAGAGAATATTCCCTAACTCAATTTATGAGATCAGAATGCCTTGATAACAAAACCAGATAAAACCACTATAAAAAAATAGATTAGAAAGTCACATAAATACAGATGCAAAAATTCTTAACAGAATTTTAGCAAATTGGATGCAACAATATATAAAAAGTGCAATGTACTATGACCAAGTAGAGTTTACCCCAGGAATGCAAAATTTGTTTCACATTCAAAAGTTAATCAATGCAATTTACCCTTTTTAATAGACTAAAAAGGAAAACTTGTGACCCTCAATAGTTTAAGAAAATTTATATGAGGAAGTCCATCCATCGTTTAGATCTATATATGATAAAATTTTGAAATATATATATTTAGATAGATGTCATATACATATCTGATAAAAATTCTCAGCAAACTAAATTCAAAGGAACTTCATCAACTTGATAAAACTATGAAAAAAACTGAAAAGATTACATTATATGTAATAAGAGACTAAATGCTTTCCATAATATGAAGGAAAAGCCAAAGATATCCACACCTACCACTTCAGCATTCTGTTGGCAATCATAATCAGTACCATAAGGAGGAGAAAAAGGCATCCAAATTAAAAAGGAAAGAGTAAAATCTGACTTTACTTAAAGATGAAATGATCATCTATATAGTAAATCCTATGGAATCTACCAAAAAAATCTTCTAGAACTAATAAGTGCCTTGTAAAGTATTAAGAATAAATTTGACAAAAGATGTGCCAGAATGAAATATATAATACATCATTGAGGAAAGTTAAATGAATTAACAGAAAGATATACCATATTCATTGAATGGGAGCTTCAGTCTTTTTAAGATGTCATTTCTTTACAAATGATCTACACATTCAAAACCATCACAATCAAAATACCAGCAGCCTGTTTTAGAAATTAATAAGTCAGTTCTGAAGTTCTTGTGGACATGTAAAGAACTTAAAATAGTCAAATAAACAAATAATGTATAATAGTCTCAAAACAAATAATGTAATAGGACTAACAACCTAATTTCAAGATTTATTGTAAAACTACAAGTAATCAGAACAGTGTACTGTTGATGTAAAGACAGGTCCATGAAACAGAATAGACTCATACATATATGACCAATTGATTTTTTTACATTTAATTCAATGGTCCATATTTATTGGATTTTTGTAAGAGGTGGAAGATTTAGCTCAAGGGGTTTTTGTTGTTGTTGTTGTTGCTTATTTTTTGTTTTCCTTAAAGATGCCCAAGTGTTCTAGCACTATTTGATTAAAAGGCTGTCTTCCTCCATTGGATTGTTTTACATTTTTGCCAAGTATGCATTGGCCATATTTGTGTATGTAAGTTTTTAGATCCTCTCTCTGTTCTGTTGATCTTTGTATCTTTCCCTCCACTAATGCCACATAATTTTGATTGATGTAGCTATGTAATAAGTCTTGAATTAAATAGAATGAATCTTTACAATATGATATCCACATGTTTTCATTTATTTAGGTCTTTGATTTCTTTCATTAGCATACAAGTACTATACAGTATATGTTTCATTAGATTAATGCTTTTAAAAAATTATAAATGGAATTATACTGCATGTTTATTGCCAGTAAATTAAAAAATTAATTGATTTTTGGTTTGAGAGTATAGCTCAGTGGTAGAGCATTTACTTGGCACACCTGAAGTCCTGGGTTCAACCTGCAGCAGCAATGGAAGGATAGATGGATGAATAAGTAGGTAAACTTTTGTGATTTATCTTTTCTCCTTGATGAATTCACCAATATTTTCTAGAATTTTGTAGATTCCTTGGGATTCTCTATGTAGAACATAATGCCATTTATAAGCATAGAGTTTTATTTCCTCCCTTTAAGCTATATGCCTTTTATTCCTTCTTCTTGTTTTATTGTAGTGACTAAAATTTAGAGCACCATGTTGAAAAAGAGTGGTTAAAGATAACATCCTTGCCTTGATTCCAAGCCTAGGGGAAAGTTCATTTTTTCTCTATTAAGTATCAAGAAAGCAGACGAGTTTTTGTGTGTTTGTTGTATCTGTTTCTTATCAAGAAGTTTTTTGGGCTGAGATTGTAGCTCAATGGTAGAGCGCTTGCCTCACATGCATGAGGCACTGGGTTCGATCCTCAGCACCACATAAAAATAAATAAAATAAAGATATTATGTCCATCTACAACTAAAAAAAAATTTTTAAAAAAAGTTTTTCTCATTTCTGTATCTTTTTTGGAAGGCTTTTATTTTTGTTTTGTTTTATTGTGAATTGATATCAAATTTTACCATACGTGTGTCTGCATCAGTTGATGTGAGCATGATTTTTTTTCTATCGCCTATTAATATGATTGGTTACATTAACTGTTTTTTTGGAATATTGGAATAGTCCTGTGTCCCTTGAATAAATCATAGCTAAGATGTATAATTTCTTACATGTGACGCTTAATGCTTTGCTAATATTTTGTTAAGGATTTTACATCTATATTAATGAATGATCTTTGTCTGTAGTTTTCTTATTTTGTATTTTATTCTGATTTTGCTGTCAGTATAACATTAGCTTCATAGAATATTATTGGAAGAGTTTACTCCTCTTTTATTTTTTGGGTGAGATTGTATAAAATTGTTGTTGACTCTTCTTAAAATGGTAGCATTCTCCAATAAAGTATCTGGTTCTGGGAATTTTTCTTTTGGAGAGTTTTAAAATTCATATTAAATTCTTAAAAGTTATAGGATTGTTCATATATACTTTATATCATGTGAGTTATGAGTAATTAGTCAAATTTATGTCTATAGAATTTTTCATAGTATTCACTTATCCTTTTGTCATCTAAAGGATCTGTAGTAATAATCCCATTTCATTCCTTATATTGATAATTTGCATCTTATTTCCATTTTTCTTTGGTTACAGAGTTTTGTGAGTTCTTTTGTTCCAGCTCCTTGTTGAATCAGTTTTTCTCAATTTTCCCCATTTTCAATTATAGTAATTTTTGTTCTTTATCACCTCCTTCTTTCTTCTTGCTTTGCGTTTTATTTATTTATTTATTTGAGTTCTTGGGATGGAATCTTAGAATGTTAAGTTGAGACTTTCTTCTTTTGTAAGTATTTAGTGCTCTATCAGGCAATTGTGATAAATGGTAAAAGCAGTTTGATATACTATTTTCCATATTTGTTGAATGTCACTTTAAAATTTTTCTTTAGACTTCCATTTTGTCCAATGGATTATATTTACAAGTTTGTTACTTAGCTGCTAAGTGTCTGGAGATAATCTTTTTATCTTTCTGGTTTTGATTTCTCATTTGATTCCATTATGATTGGAGACATACTCTATATGCTTTTGATACTTCTGAGGTTTTTGAGGTTTCTTTCTTGGCCCAAGATAATATTCATTAAGCATTTGGAATATATATTCTACTGTTTGGGGGTAGATTGTTTTTTAAATATTGATCAGATTTTATTGGTTGATGCTATTGTTGATTTATTCTGTATCTGGACTGACTTTCTGACTTTCTATCAATTGTTGTAAGGGAAATACTGATGTCTCTTACTATAATTCTTGATTTGTCTGTTTGTCAGTTCTGTCAGTTTTATTGAAACTTATATAATGCCTCCCCAAGTAATATCTTTGTTCTGAAGTCTTATTTTTTTTAAAATCTAACATTAATATAGCCACTTTATCTTTCCTTTGATTAATATTTGTTTGGCATGATAGATCTATTTCTATACTTTTATATTTAATATGCCTATATCAGTGAATTTAAAATGATTTCCTTATAAACAGTGTATATTTGAGTCACATTTCTAAATCCACCCATCCAGTCTCATGTTTTAATTGGTACATTTAGGTTATTTAAATTTAGAGTGATTATTTATATGTTTGGGTTTAAGTCTGCTTTTTAAAAAAAATTTATTTTCTATTTGTTCCTTTTTTTCATTCCTGTTTTTTTTTTCCTGCTTTCCTATGGGTTGCTTGAACATTTTATAGAATTCCATTTTGACTTATATATACCCTTTGAATATATTGCATTTTTTAAATTTTTTCTATGGTGTTTTGTATAGCTTTGTTAATGGATACACTGGATGTTACATTTTATATACTGACTTAACACAGTCTGTTGGTATTATCATTTTACCAGTAAAGTGGAAAAACATTACCACTTTTTATTATCTCTTTACTCTCTCTTTTACAATATAGTTGTCCTAAATTTTTCGTCTATGTACTTTTTATGGTTTAGACATAGAGGTGTACTTCAAAAGCTCATATGTGAAATGATGCAAGAATGTTCAAAGGTGAAATGATTAGATTATGAGAGCTGTAATTTAATAAGTGTATTAATCTACTTGTATGGATTAACTGGGTGGTAACAATAGGCAGGCAGCATGTCGCTGGAGGAAATAGGTCACTAGGGGCACACCTTTGGGGTTTATATTTTGTCCCTAGTGAATGAAGTTTTCTCTGTTTCCCGCTTGCCATGTCCTGAGCTGCTTTCCTCCACCATGCCCTTCTGCCATGATGTTCTAAGTACAGAGCTATGGAGTTGACTGTGGACTAAACCTCTGAAACAAGCCAAAATAAACATTTCCTTTAAATTGTTCTTGTTAGGTCTTTTGGTCACGGTGACGAAAAAGCTGACTAAAACAGTACTTTTAGAACCATACCAGGTGGTGTTATAATTTATGCATCTATCATCGTAGATCATTTAGAAACTATTATATTTACCAGTATCTTCACAGTGTTCTTTTTTTTCCTCATCAATGTTCCAGGGTTGCTTTTTCTTTTTATTTGAGAACTTCCTTTACTCATTCTATCTGCTGTTGACACATTCTTTTAGTTTTCCTTTACCTGAGAATGTCTTGATTTCTTCTTCATTCCTGATTGATATTTTCACTGGGGAGAGGATTCTAATTGACAGTTTTTTGTTTTAGTGATTGAAAAATGTGCTACTTCTTTTAGGCTTCTATGCTTTCTACTTAGAAGTCTGCTTTCTTTCTAATTGTTTTACCTCTATGCATAATTTATCATTTTTCTCTGACTACTTTCAATATTTTTGATTATTCACCTTCAAAAGTTTAATTATTCAGGAAGCTGAGGGAGGAGATTGTGAGTTCAAAGCTAGCTTCAGCCAGGCCCTAAGCAACTTAGCAAGACCCTATCTCTAAATAAAATATAAAAAAGAGGTGGAGATGTGGCTCAGTGGTTAAGCACCACTGGGTTCAATCCCCTGTACTCTCCCCCCAAAAAAGTTTAATTATGATATATCTTAATGTGGATTTCTTTGAGTTTACCCTGTTTGAGGTTCACTGAGGTTCTTGAATCTGTAGGTTTAAATTTGAGAAGTTCTTAGCTATTATTTTTCCAAAACTTTTTCATCTCTACCTTCTTTTCTCCTCTCTTTACAAAAGGATTCCAACAATACAAATGTTAGATCTTTTTTCCCTATAAGTCTGTTTATTTTATTTCTAAAGTCTGTTTTTCTTGATTTCTATTGATCTGTATTCTAATTCACTGATTATTTATCTGTTTCTTTCATTCTTCTGTTAAGCCTAGCATCTGCTGAGCTTTTAAATTTGTTTTATTACATTTTTAGTTCTAGAACTTTTATTTGGTTCTTCTTTGTATCTCTTACTTCTTCTCTGTTTTTCATTTGTTTCACTGCATTATTACTCAGAAGCATTTTTATAATGATTTTTTATAATACTTTGAAAACTTTTTCAAAATAATTCTAGTATCTCTCTTGTGGTGTCATCTAATAATTATTTCATTTTTCATCTTTCATCTTTGATTTGATAAATTATTTTCAGTTTTTTAAAATTTGTACTATAAAATTCTGTCTTTTCTTTAAACCTTTTGTTTTATCTAGCTTTCACTCCAGAAGGAAAATCAGGGATGATGTCTTCTTACTACCAGGTGGTGGGAGAAATCTAATTCCTCACTCAGCAACCATCAGCATCCAAAGTGGGCATGGCTCCTTGCTACTACTAGGTCAGTGTAGGAGTTCCAAATCCCATGTGGTCTCTACTAATACACCACTGAGTGGGTGGTCTTGGTACCATTGGGTAATGTTAAGAATTCTGGCTTTCACCAGTCTTCCCCTGATAACACTGCACTGTGGGTAGAGGGACACCTCATTACTGCCAGATGTGTGGATGGAAATCCAGGTTCCCCTTTTGGTCTCCATTGACATCATTAGTGAAGTCCTCACTACTAGCTCTTGAGGATTAGAGTTCTGGCTCTGTAATTGGAATTTTCTCAAATGCCCAAGCAAGGGTATGGTGATGCCTATGAGTAGAAGCCTAGACTGCCACTTGGCCTTTGCTGGCATTGGTACAGATGGTGCCACAATGTTTTCTTTAGTGTTTAGCTAGAGTAGGGCAGTTATTTTCTAAAATTTTCATTTTTTAGATTGCCCTTTTCTCAGTTCTTTGACTATGAAGGACTTTTTGGGGCGAGGGAGTGGGGGAGGCATTTTTGTCTGGTACCTGTTAGCAATGCCAGGATACCAGCTTTTTCAGCTGCAAGTCTAGGATATATGAGGCAAAAAGAAGTCCCAGAGAAGTTACTACTGTGTCATTCCCTATATTACAAGTTCACTAACTGGTCTGGCTGCTTCTGTCTTTCAGAGTCTTCTTTTATTTATTTTTATAATATCCAGGATATCTAGTTGTACTTAGTGAAAGAGATAAGAAAAGTACATCTACTCCATCTTCCCAGAAGCGGAAATTCAACTAATTCTTGACAGAGTTGAAAAGGCAATTTTGTAGAGAAAGAAGAGTCTTTTCAACAAATGATGCTAGAATAATTATATTGTAGTAACCTTTAATCTCTATGATGCAATAAGCATAAAAATTAACTCAAAATGGATCATAGGCCTTAATTTAATGTCTAAAACTCTGGAAGAAAACAGGAAAAAGTCATTGTAACCTTGGGTTAAGAAATGGTTACTTAGATATGACACAAAAAGCACATTGCATAAAAGGAGAAAGATGATAAATTGGATTTCATCATATCAAGGAATTCTGCTGTTAGCACATAAAAAATAAGCCACAGATAGTCTGGGAGAAAATATTTGCCAGATGATATTTGATAAAGGACTTATATCCAGATTTTACAAAGAACTCTCATAATTTAGTAATAAAACAAAATTTTAAATGAAAAGATTTGGACAGCTCACTAAAAATAACATACAAATGACAAGCACATGAAAAGATGCTCAGCATCATTTTTTGTTAAGGAAATGTAAATTATAGCTGCAGTGAAATATCTCTCTGTACCTACTAGAACATCTTAATTTTAAAAGGTTAAACACACCAAGTGTTCATAAGAATATTGAACAACTAGAACTTTCTTAACCACTGCTGGAAATGTAAAGTGATGTAACCACTATGGAAAACAATTGGTGTCTTCAAAGTTAATCAAACATACCGTTATTCTACTCCTAAATATTTTCCCAAGAAAAATGAAAGCATATGTCATTACACAAACCTTACACAACTATTCATAGAAGCTTTGTTTATAATACCCCCAAACTAGAAACAACCTAGATAGCTTCAACAAGTTCATGGATAAACTGATTGTGGTATATTCATACAGTAGATCTATTTACAGAAACTATTCAGTGGTTGCCTGGAGGCAGAGAGGTGGTAGGAAAGGATTACAGTGTGGTACAAAAATCTGAGAGGAATAAAGGGTATGTTTGCCTTGATTGTGGTTATTGTTTCTCAAGACTTATCAAATTATACACTTTAAATATATGCAGTTTGTTGTATGTCAGTTATATCTCAATAAAGGTGTTGCAAAAAGTAGTCATTATAATGCTTGCCACTGATCACTTACATGCCAAAACAGCACTGTTTTTATACCTTGCTTCTTTTATCCTTAATAACTTAATGAACTTAATATGTTCTATTCCCTCTTTAGCTTGAGACTTGTTTAAGTTTACATAGCTAGTAAGTCAGTAGGCTACATACAAGTATCAGTCTGCCTTAACTCCAATGCTGCTATGCTGTGCTGCCTCTCATGCCTATTCAAACCTATTTCTCATGATAAATATACAGAATTTTAAAGCAGATTAGCCATATTTTCTCAGCATGTATCCCTCCACTAGTAACAAAACTCAGAATTGGGAAATAAAAACTAATTTGAGAGAAAGGGAAGTTGTAAAAAAGATCAAAGCACCAGTATTCAGATGAAAATCAACAAACTCTGACATACATGTTGGCTTGACCTTCCCTTTAAGGCCCTCAGGTACTCCATTCTTCGTATCTCTAACAGAAGTCACTGAGTGATAGAATGACCATTCCATACACCAAAAATAATATTTTTTTCCTGCTTAAAATAGCTCAGAAATGCCAGGTGTGGTGACGCACGCCTGTCATTTCAGTGGTACAGGAGGATCATAAGTTCAAGGCCAGCCTGAGTAATTTAGCAAGGTCCTAAGCTATTTAATGAGATCCTGTCTCAAAATTTTAAGAAAGGTGAAGGTGAGAAGAGAGGGTTGGAGATGTAGCTCAGTGGTAAAATGTCCCTGAGTTCAATCTCTAGGACTGAAAAAAAACCTCAGAATCTCTCCTAGCATTCTATCACTTGCACCATTTTAGTATTCCTCCTGTAATGGAGAATTTTTTCAGGTAACTGGCATTTACCAGTTTCCTAAATAGCTGCTGGCCTGACAGACAAAGTCCTGGATACCAGAAATAGAGATGAGTTAGAGATAAGCACTGCATGTCACTTTTTTTGGTTTTGCAATTTGAGTCTCCAAATGCATTGTTGTTTGTTTTTTGTTATTTACTCATTTAATTTATTTATTTTGCAGGCTTGGGGATCAAACCCAGGGCCTAACACATGCTAGGCAAACGTTCTTACCACTGAGCTATATCCCCAGCCCTGATATGTTTTTTAAAATGCTTTCTTTATTCCCTTGTCCTGTTTTTCTTCACTTTACTCTTTTGCATTTTTTTCCAAACTTATTACTAGGCTACCTTTTTGACATCTTTTGCTTATAGCACCTGAGAAGGAAGTGCTCAGCTCCAGACCCAGAAAGGAAAAAGGGTAACTGAGAACTGGAATTCATTAAACATAGTACTGGGATTTCAAAAATTTTCTCCCCCTTAATATATTCTATATGTGGTCTGACCTGTTTTTCTTTTTCTTTGTTTGTTTGTTTGTTTCCCCTTTTTTCCTTCACATTTTCTCTAATCTACAGAGTACTTCTCAATGATTTCTTTTTTCTTCTTTATTTTTTTCAGTAACCCTCACATGTATCTTTATATGATGAAGATATCATAGTATTATCTTTACCAACTACGCAAACAAAACACATCTTTAAGGCTCCTGTCATTTGATTTTACTGCTTGTTTTCATTTCTGATGTCTTCATCTATCTAAGATGAAGACAAAAATAAAATTTTAAAATATTTTACACCATATTAATATTGGTAGCCTCATGGTAACCTGATTTTTTCCTGCCCTCTTCTCACAGGAATAAATGAAGAAGAGGAGAAGAAAAAGGAAAAAAGCAAAGAGAAAATCAAATTGAAAAAAAAAAGAAAAAGGTATCTTTTAAACAGCATATTTTAAAAAGAAATAATAGAACTATGATTCCGTGAAAGATTATAAACCTTTATTTTTGATGTATAGTTCACTTAATTTAATGTTAATGTTTTCTTAATAGGAGTTAGATATTTAGTTGTTTCAGTAAAATAGTAAAGTCAGGTAAAGAATCAAAAATAAAGTCAATACTCATCCACCTTAATTTTTCTTTTTAGAAAATCAAGTTACAAATGAGTAATAACACCTCTTCTTTTTTATATTTAATTTATATATAGTCTAAGTTTCAGAACAATAGCTAAGCTACTTTTCACATATTTTATCTTAATAAAGATTAAGTTGGAACTTAAATATTTGTATTCTCATAAAATCATTATCATGGCTAAGAAATTAATTTATTAATATAATTTATTAGGACTTGTCAAACTAAAAATTCTTTCAGATCTTTCAGAACCTTCATCAACCACCTGCAAATTTTACTATTATTTAAACAACTAACTAGTTAAATAAATTGATCAAAAGTAGTAAGAGGCTACTTCTTCCCTGGTTAATGAATGAGTAGTTTCATTCAGACTAGAATAAATATACAAATATAGACACACAGACTTTTTTTTTTTTTTGAAGCAATTGACAATAATTAGGTCTGATTTGGACCTCACTCAGAATACATTCTGTACATTTGATGTTGCTACTTTTTAGTGTTTTTGTTTTTCATTTTTTTGTGATTACATGTATTTTAATACCTCAGCTATCTTATAAATTTCATCAGTTAGGTCACTTTCAGGTTTTAGGAGGTAAATAATAATCTTTAACATAGAAACTGCTGGGAACCATTTCTGACTATTGTTGACATATTTGTGCCAGCACAGCAAGGTGGATTGCTTACATGAAACATGAGATTATTGACTGTCTTCTAAGTCCTGATATACTTGTTTTATGATAACAGTTAATCATTCAGGCCTGTCTCTCAGACCTCACAAATCTTAGGGCCTGAAATTAAAAGTTATATAATTAGAGATAGTTAGAGATAGTGCCACCTTATAATATGCTATGCAGGCCTAAATTTTTGCCTTAAAAATAAAAATCCAGGACCCAAAATCGAAAGAAAAGAGCGCAAGCAGAAAAGTCACTCTAGTGAGAATACAGAAGTCAACTAGGGTCTTTAAATAGGAAAGTAAACCATATTTGACAAGAGCAGAACTGAAAAGAGTGCCAGAAAATACATGACAAAATAAGCTTAGTAGGTGGTCATAAGTCTAAGGAAGTAGATAGACAAGCAGAGAAGAGGATGCAACATTACAGAAATGAGAGAAAACTTTGAGTCAGAGAAGTCACTCTGCAGACTCAAGATGACTTGAAACCCTGTAGTCTCATGCATTTACTTTTGTTCCTCTTACATCAGCCTTAGTTTGGGTTTTAATTCCTAATATTTAAATCACTGAACCAACTTTTGGGATGCTTGCTTTATTTTAAATTAACTTAATTTCTATCTTGTCATATATATTTGAGGCTTGGGTCATAAATAGTGTTGCATACCTCTTTATATAAACTCTTAAAAGATGGCTTTTAGGTTTTTTTCTTTCTTTTTGATTGCTTTTTCTTTTTCAATATTAGGGAAGACATTCTTTTGGGTTTTTTTTTGTTGTTGTTTGTTTTAGTTTTTTTCTTCCCAATTTTGTGTTAGAGTGATATTAGAAAAATGAAGTATAATGATAAATCATACTCATTCATGTATGTAGTGTATTCATATAAAAGTATCCTTTCTGTAACTAATGAAAGTTACTTTGTAATCCAAGTATCCATCTATATATTTAGATCCCTCTGCATCTAAAGGGATCAGGTATATTAACTTGAAAAATTAAAGGAATTATAAAAGTGCTTTTATTGTTCATTTTCAGCTTTTATTCATTTATACTGAGGTACAATTTATCCATCTTTTATATGTGTGATAATTATAGCCTTTTATGCTCTTTTAAGAGAATATGCTAACAAGTCATTATATACACAAGTGTATGTGTATACAGTGAGGCTTAATGAATACCACTTTGTTTGCCTTATAAATTTTGAAGGATAACACGCCTTCAAACTGAGAATCACAGAAAAAATAATTTCATCCTTACTGAATTTAAAACTCATAACTAGAGTCAAGCAGAATAGAGATATTAGTTTTGTCAGTTTTTGTGACCAGGCAGCAAAAATACTGAATTCATCATCTTTGGAGAATACAAAGTACATTTTGAGTTTATGTTTACACTTTCTCTTTACTCCAAGAAGAATTTAAGATAGCTCAAATTCCATTTAAAATTACCTATCAGTCATAAATGTGATTTTTAATCGATGTGTATTATTGCCCATAGGTCTTATTCCAGTTCCACAGAAGAAGATGTTTCAAAACAAAAGAAACAAAAATATCAGAAGAAAGAAAAGAAAAAAGAAAAAAAGACCAAATCAAAAAAAGGGAAACATCATAAAAAGGAAAAAAAGAAGAGAAAAAAGGAAAAGCATTCTTCTACTTCTAATCGTTCTGAATTCACCAAAAAGTAACTGAGACTTTGGCCTATGTCATTAAATTTAAAAATTAATTTCTAAAAAATTATTTGCCCTTCTTAGAATTTGCTGTATAATTATGCTTTGCAATATATCCCAGTCTTTTCATACAGACATTTTTCATGTGCAGAACCATTATTCCTCTGGCCACATGTATTAAATCAGTCTTGTTACTTGATAGCCATGCCCCAAGTATAGATATTTATACATAAGAAAAATCATTTTGGGCATTTGTGTCTCTGTGTGTTTGGTTAGTGTTATTACTTCTATGTTGATTATGGCTTTACTGCAGTCAACGCAAGTAATGTACCTAGTGTTAACTAGTAGTGCTGAATCAAGTGTCTACCTTCCAGTGATAAAGCCAAGTAGGGGGTAATGATTTGCTCTTGATACTGAATATTTTAATAGCTTTATATACTGTGATATAATGTTTAAAAATAGTGAAATTCTTCACTGTTGCTTTTAAATCTCTGGGCTTTTTTTTAATATTATAGGATATGAAGCTGGTTTACTGGTCTTTAGTACTTTTTAAATGAATGGTGTCTACAGGAAGATGATAATGAAAATATAACAAAAGTTTCATTGTTTTATGAAAGGCACAGTTTCTAATACCTGCCTCCTTTGTTTTTGTGACAGTTAAAATATTTCTTCCTTGTTTAGAGACTAGTTCAGCCTTTTAGAAACCTGGCAGAGATGATACTATGTTGGTCAGGATTTTTAGGATAGACTCCTGGGTTGTTTTACAGTTGTGCCATATTGGCATATCTTATGGTGATACCTCAAACACAGAAATTTTATTTAGGAAGACAGCTTAAATCTTCATTAGAACTGATTTTTATTGTATTTACTATATAAATTTTATGAAGCTTGTGTCTGAGTAATGTGGAAAACTTTTATAAATGTTAGCATATTTCTTTTGCCTTAAATGATTTATAGTTTTGAACCAAGTTTCACACAGAACTTCTAGTTTCATAAATAGCTGTTGAGGTGTTTGCCTCTTTTAGTTCAGTGACAAGTCTCAGTAGCAGTGACAAAATTTCAGTAGCAGTGACAAAAGTTTAGAATTTAGAATTTTATTCTGTACATTTTAAAATTTAAGAGCCAGAGAATCACATCATGAAAGCCTTTATATAACAATGGAAGTTTTATATGAGTAAGCTTTTCAAACATTTATTATTAGATATAAATGTTTCTTACATTTTTAATTTCACAGTGATCAGTGTTACTTAATTTGCTTAATACTTAGTATCCCTTATGCTCATTCAGTTAAATACTTATGTTGTAACAGTATTGCAAATCATCCTTTCATCATGGCACAGCACCAAAGATTGTAAGTACCTCATTGTGGTGCACTTCTAAAGACATGGCTGCACATAAATTAATGATGGTGAAATCAGGTAAGTATGTCTAATCCCACAGGCTGGAAAGGTTTACTGATTCTTCCTTCACCAGTACCTGATCTGGCATGCCCTCAAGTAAGACACAGAAGCCTCATAACTCTTCTCATTCAAGCTTAAGTTCTAGCAAAGTGGTTGATACACTGCTCTCCTAGCCTTGCAGCCATAGAAGCTCTCACATTTCCCAGTTTTTCATAACCTAATTTACTCATTTGGGCTCCTCAGAAAGAAATTATTTAGTTAAGAGTTAAGAGGAAAACACGAAACTATTAGATATTTGAAGGTTTGTTTTGTCTTTGCATCTCATTTTATAAAATATAGCTCATTGGTTATTAAGATTTTAAAAAGCTTTTTTTTTTAAAAAAGTCTTTTTAGAAAATGGTGAGCTAGCAAATGCTTCATATGAAAGGAGGGCCACATCCCATTGAGTGTGTAACACGCTTAATGGTGACAGTAATTGTAGTGAAACAGTTAATCAAGTTATTTGTTAGTTTTACTTCTGTGTTTTGTAAAATTATAAATTGCCTCATTAAATTTGTTTTCTGAATGGTGGCACAATTGATGACTCAAAGAGTTCTATAAAAGTCAGCCCTCATTAACTAGTACAAAACATAAAAGATTTTAATGGCTCAGTAATTCTCTCCAGAAATAATGTTAGAATTTTTCTTAACTAAATATCCCATATTAGCATAGTTTACGAACTATTTCATCTGAATAAAAGTCATTTATTTTTCCTAAAGTAATTTTCTTCTATGATTATATTATTATTGGGGTTCTATACAAATCTCACGTAATATATTTCAGGAGAAAATTCATGAAATTTTCTCCCATGTAGTATATAAACAGAAGAAAAACTAAATTTAATAGTAATAATCAAAAAGTTCTGACTATTCTACCAACCTGTGTAACCTTCAACAGACCCATTTAGCTTTACTGGACCTTGACTGGATGTCTTTTTTTTTTTTTTTTTTAATAATTTTTTTTAAATTATTTTTTAGTTATACATGGACACAGTGTCTTTATTTTCTTTTACTTATTTTTATGTGGTGCTGAGGATCGAACCCAGTGCCTCACATGTGCAAGGCAAGCGCTCTGCCACTGAGCCACAACCGCAGCCCCCTGACTGGATGTCTTTTATGGATAAAATATTGTACTAGATTATCTCTGAAGTCTTTTCTGGTCTTTATATGATTATCAGTATTTAATCAAAACTCAAGTAATATTCATTTTAGAACTTATTATAGATAAGCAGCTTGCCTTTAATTTAGTAATTCAACTGTTAAACAAATTAACTTTTCTAAGCAGATAAATGGTATTTGCTTAATTTTCTTCCCACCCGCTGTTGTTGTTTTCACCAAATGCAGACAGACTTCATATTTAGATTTGCATCTGTAACCAGATTTTCAGAAGCAGTAAGGCTGTTATTTTTAGGCTGATGTACCTACTCTCCGACAGTTGTCCCATTTTTTTTTTCTCCATATCATGTTGGCTAAAATCTGAGTTCTCCCCTCCCATCCCCACCCAGGACAAGGACCAAACTCAGGGCCTTGTGCATGCTAAGCAAGCGCTGTGCCACTAAACTAAATCCCCAATCCCTCAGAGGTATTCTTAGTTCTTCACACTTAATACATCTCCATTTACATCTTTAGTTCTCTAAGGCCCAAGCATCAATGAATGAGAAGTAAAACAACTACATGTGTCTGTGTTTCCTATTTACCTAAAATTATATAACTCTGAGTCATCATCAGTAGTAAACTAGGGTGGAAGAGTTATTATATATGTTGATAAAAATGCCATTGAGTGCTCCCTTTAATGTTTATTGGGTACCTAGCATGGCAAACACCGTTGAGTAATGAGGACACAGTTATAATTAAGTCACAGTTGCCTCCCTAAAGGAGTTCACAGTACTACTGGTAAGAGAAACATTAGAACACACCATTATATAACAAGTGTAGTAATTGACCTGAACATGAGTTTATAGAAACAGAGTACCTAACCGAGTATGGAGAAATTAAAGTAGGCCACCAAGAGAAAGTAATCCTGAATTACATATTGATTGAAGACGATGGTGGGGCCTCTGCATTTTCCCACAGGGTAGGTAGTGTGAACAAAGATCATATACAGAAAAAACTGAGTAAGTGTGCTATATGTAGAAATTATAAGCAATCTGGTGTTTCTAGTATGTTATATGTAAGACAGGAAATGGCAGGAATTGATACGACCATTTTAGATTCTTGGTATCAAGAAAAAGAAGGCTTAAAAGAGGTCTTGCGTTCCATGTTTGAGAGCTTGGACTTGAATCTATAAGCAATGAGACAGCATTCAAGTATTTGAAGAAAGGAAATAACTTTTATTGGGATTTTGTTTCATTCATTTCATAATCATTCTACAATTTTTAAAAGATGAAATTGCTCATTAGAAGGCCACATAGAAAATAACATTTTATGCTTTATTATTTGTATTTTTTCTAGACCCACTTTTCTTCCAAGATCTGATAATTTTATCAAAAATTCCATAGTGGCTTGAATTGTCAAAAACACATAAAACTCTATTCCTTATCATTCTCATTTCTAGAATTATATGTACGTGTATATTTTTTGAAATGTGTTTGGTTTTTAATTTTAGTTTTTTTAAAAAAAAGACAAAATTATCACTGTTAATGTTTGTTAGGTCCAAATAAATCATTTAAAATATATTCTTCAATGTATAGACTGGGCCATAATTTAATAAGACTTCTTGCTTTTGGTATTTTGTCTCAATTTATGAAGCACAGCTGCTTCTGAACTACCAGAGACACATACCAGTTGGTCCACTGGAGGAGCCCTGTGACTCTTCCTAAGGTAACCTAGTGATAAGCTACCTCAGCAGGGAGCATGCAGGGCTCTGCTGATCCTAGTGCTGGGATTCAAACTTCCTGGGCAGTTGGCATCCAAATACATAGGTTTCTTATATAGTTACGACAGTAACTCCAGTTGCCACACCCAGGGGCTTCTGACCTCACTTGTCCCTTCTCAACTCTAAAAATATGCAGAGTAGCAGGGCAGTGGGTGCCTCACCTAAGGCACAATCTATGATGCATCCAGCCAGGCCCAGCCTCTGTGTGCTTCTCCCACAGGATGGGAGGAGTCTGAGGGACATGAGCACTTTGCTGGCCTTGAGTCTATGTTTCCTGCTTCTCATGTCATATATGGCATCTGCCCTTGCCCCTGAGCAACAAAAGTTGAACTGTATTAGTGCCTTAACTAAACTTTCTCAACCTAGATTTCCATCTGAAACAATATAGTAACATTATTACCTTCTGTGTCAAGATAGCAAATTTCATGGGATTTTTTAAAAATCAAAGCTGTGTAAAGCCTAAAAATAATTTTGAAAGCTCTATAAGCCTTTACAAAAATAATTGGATATTCTCCATTTTTATGACCTTGTACAATATAACTTTTATAATGAAATGTCTCAACTTTCAAACTTCACATATACTCTGAGCAATTTCAATATTCAAACCTTGGTAAAATTGTTCTCCTTTTGAATGTGAAATCCAACTCAAACAGTAGGATGTTGTGATAATGATCTGGGACTGTGCTGTCAATATAGCCACATGTGGTTATTTAAATTCATTTTAAGTGGCTACTACTGTACCAGACAGTGCAGATATAGAAAGAACATTTCTATCATTACAGAAACTTCTCTTGTACAATGCTGGTCTCGAAGATATCCATGGTTCTTGGTAGAAATTTTCACATCCTAATGAGGAAAAGTTTCTGAACTTTGCATGCTCAAGAACAATAAGGCATTCTTTTGTTATAGGAGAGCAGAGAAGCTGTATTCAGAACATTTTGAAAGGCTAGTCTTCTGACTACAGAAACCTTACACAATGTAGCAGATGTGTACACAGTTGTTGTCTTGGTTATTCCTTTTTTCTGTTGAATTCTTTATAAAACCATGTCTGTATTCATAAAATAGAAATCACATTTATGGATTTAAAAAAATCTTTTAAAATATTTGTAATTTGCCATAACTAGTTTTATTTCTAGATGTTTGGGTGGCATTAGGTAGAACCAGAGAACTGGTCAGTTTTATTTGTTTCAGAGATTTTAGGAAATTTATCAAGCAAAGGATTTTTGTTTTGGTATCCTTTGAGATACAGAAAATACTTACTGTACAGATTATATAATGTGATTTTTCTGTTATGGAATTCTAACTTTTATAATAATAATACATTGTGTCCCCAGAAAATCTTCCAAAAAGGCATGAGTTGATTTCTAAGAGACTTAAAAGAACATGCTAGCTCTCATTTATAAGACAGTTCCCCCTAAGAGTTACCTGTCCAGTACCATCTGTTATAAAAATAATTGCTTATATCAAAAAATTGTAAAATGTGGTGATGTGACACAAACTTCTCAATGTTCTTCACTGAGATAGGTTTGCTTATCTGTGTGGTCAATATATTCTTATTTCTCCTGAAGAATTAGCATAATTCCATGTAATGCAGAAATATCTTAATTAGAAATAAAAGTAAACTTACACACATGAAAATCAATCAAAACCTTAATGTTTAATAAACTGAATGATCAAAAATGCAGCTGTGTCTTGCTTTGTGAGTGGCGAATATTTGAAAAGCAACATTATGAACCATCGTTTGAAATTCATTTTTATTGCTCCATCTCTCCAGTGATCTTTGAAAACACAGATTTTTAGTTAATAAGCAATATTAATTATCTGCTGCTTTTTCTTGAATTTTATCTTCAGCTTCATAGGATGTTTCATTTGTTGAATTTGATGCTGCATTTGAACTGAGGGCTTTGTTTTTTCTATTTAGGTTGCCTGTAAACACAAAAAATGAAATATTTGAAATTATGACATTAAAATTTTTGACTTAAAATTTGTGCTAAAACAAATTTTTCTAAGCATATTATTTTGGGTTTCTCTTTGTCTCCATTCTGACAGCTCTAGTTTCCATTATGTATTTCTCTGGCAACAACTGAAGGAATTTCCTGAACCATCTACTGCCCTCTGAGGTTTAAAGGCTTTCAAAATACATTCCAGTATTATCAGTTTTCCTTCATGTAGTTCTTGTAAAGACCTTCATTCCCCATTTACTGGGGAATTAAATTCCTTATTTATGTGGCTACTGTATCCTTCCAGTATAGGATACGAAGATAATTCCTTATTTGGCTTCTTAGGCCAAAGCAATTCCCCCAGCAAAACCAATTTGCTATGCAAACAAGAAAACATCTCTTAAATAAACATCCTAACACTTGTAGTGTTCATTCTTTTCCTTCAGTTCATAAAAATCAAAAAATGCTTTCAAAGAATATCCCCCCAGTAACAGTATAATTCAATATACAGAAAAACAACTGCAGTGAATGAAGCTGAGGTGATAACAGACTTCAGCCAACATCTCTTTGGGATAATTTTGAAAGAACAAGAAGGAACTGTCTAAGCGACCTCTGTTTTTCAGAGTTTTCCTTTTATAAAATTAAAATGAATTTCTTAACAAAGTAGAGACAAAAGCAGTTGCCTCTTTTCTGTTACAAAGTTACAAAATGGATTTGATTTTTTTTTTTTTTTTTTTTTTTTTTTTTTTTTTGATACTGGAGATTGAACTCAGGGGCACTCGACCACTGAGCCACATCCCCACAAAACATTTTTTGTGTGTGTTTTATGTAGAGACAGGGTCTCACTGAGTTGCTTAGCGCCTCACCCTTGTTGAGGCTGGCTTTGAACTCGCAATTCTCCTATCTCAGCCTCCCTAAGTGCTGGGATTACAGGCTTGCGTCACCGTGCCCGGCTCAAAATGGATTTGATTTTAAATAAGAAATCTGTAAAACCACTGAACTCCCAAGGGATTTGTTACACATAAAGAGTTCCTCTGATTTAATTCCTCCATTTCTTTAATTAATTACAAATTACTAAAACCCAACATCACAGTTCTTTCCTGGATTGTCATCATCTTCTTTCTGTAGCTTGATTTCTATTGCCATTCTTTTTCCTTTTTGGTTATATCATATGTAAATTGCAACCTTCCTTAAATCCAAAGCCTCCTAGACTGGCATTTAAATTAAAGCTTTAGTAGTATGGATATTCCTCAGAAAACTTGGAATGGAATCACCATTTGACTCAGTTATCCCACTCCTCCATATATAAACAAAGGACCTAAAATCAGCATACTACAGTGATGCAACCACATCAATATTTATAGCAGCTCAATTCACAATAGTTAAGCTATGGAAACAACCTAGGTGCCCTTCAACAGATGAATGGATAAAGAAAATGTAGCATATATACATAATGGAATATTACTCAGCATGAAGAAGAATGAAATTAGGGCATTAGCCAGTAAATGGATGGAACTAGAGATTACCATGCTAAGTGAAATAAGCCAATCCCAATAAACCAAAGGCTGAATGTTCTCTTTGATATGTGAATGCTGATGCACAAGAAGGGGTAGGGGAGGGAAGAATAGAAGTTCACTGAATTTGACAAAAAGGAGAATGAAGGGAAGGGAGGCGGGATGGGAATAGAAAAGACAGTAGAATGAATTGGACATAACTTTCCTATCTTCATATATGAATACACAACCAGTAAAACTCCACATCGTGTACAACCACAAGACTGGGATCCTAATTGGAATAAGTTATATTCCATGTATGTATAATAGGTCAAACTACACTCTACTATCATGTATCTCTAAAAAGAACAAACTTAAAGCTTTGGCCTCTGTCAAAATTTAAATCCAATTGGTCAGCCACAACTTTTCTCTTTTTCACAGCTAGGCCAACGTACTTTTCATTTTAAAAGTTAAACTTTGCATTTATTTTCAGAGCCATTCCTCAGAGGTCTGCTTACCCCACCACTCTCCTGTGAACTCTGCTCTTGACTGCTACCTCAAAATATTTTTAAAATCTTGGGACCTCTGTAGGTGTTTCTCTCTTCGCTCTCAGGCAAAACTGTATTAAGCTCTTCTGCCTTTGGCAGATCAATCCTCTTAGCTTTTGGGTTACCATGTTGAAGTTTTAGAGCAGCTACTAATCTAGCTGGTTCACTTCTGCAAACAAGCGATCTTAAAACTGCTCCCTAAAAGGATTTTGGTTTTGGTTTTTGTAATAGGACAATTTCCCTTTGAATTTAATATGATGACTCAGGGACTGGATCAGAGCTAAGTGGTGAAGTGCATAAAACTTGCCGTGTGGCCTATTTGTCTCCTCATGTCTCCATTGTTCAATGCTCTATCTTTCCCTCAAATATATTTAGATATTTCATATAAAAACAGCTTAAAAATCATCAGGAAAGTTAGACTCTCAGACTTGGATATCTGCTGTACTCACTCATCAATGAATAGAGACAGTTCTATGAAGAATTTGTTTTCCCCTATCCTACTTTTTCCCAGAATTGGTCATTTGTTTTTTCCTTTTCTGCACTGTTAAAGTCTTCCAATCCTTGAGTGGTGGAATAAATAGATCATGGCTTACACGGGAATTTAGAATTCTTTAAAATGAATATTTCACAGCAAGAGAAGAGACGGGCTTCTATTTTGCTTGATGGTTCCAACATCAGCTAGAACCACCTGATGAAACCTGAGGAGGCCATTTATCACACAAAATGCTAAACATAGCAGTAGCTCTGTTGCTACTTTCTAGGAACAAAAGCAGTCATAGAAATTCCAGGCCTGTTATTTAGTTGAAAGGTCCTATTAGGGGATATGAGTGGCTTTTTATGCCATTGAGTCCAAATTATCCCATTTCCTATGAAAATTGCAATGGTCCTTGAAAAGTCATGCTGAAACAAAAAGTGGTATTACTAAATATATTTGACAGCCTAATTAATAAGAGTTTTGAGCGGAGGTTTGTTTTTCTTTCTTACTTTTTTTGTGGGGGCCAGAGGGAGACATGTCTATCTAGAAAAGTAGATTCCCAAACATATCTATAAATTGAGGATAAAACTCACCAAAATATCACTTTTTAAAATTTGGCAATGTGATTCAAAAGTGTTTTTGGAAACATGAGCATTGTAAGAATAGCCAAGAACCTTTAAAAAGAAAGAAAGAAAGAAAGAAAAAGCATAATAGAAAAGAGAAGATGCTAGTCTTGCTTAATCAGATATTAAACTACATAGCAACAATAATTTTTAAAGTATATCACTAGCTTAATTTAATCAATTTAACAGAATGAAAAGCCTAAAAACAGACCATAGTATACAAAAAAATTTAGTTCATGCCAAGTGACAATTTAAATTGTCAAGAGAAAGATGAATTAGGGCAATAAATATTTGAACAACTGACTCATTTAGAAAATAAAAATAAAGGCAGATATCTATCTCACATTTTATTCCAAAATGAAAGCTCCAGGACTATTAAAGATTTAAATGTGCAAACAAATGCATAAATATTAAAATAAATATAGGTAAATATCTTTATCTCTTATAGTAAGGGGAAAGCTTTCTAAGTATGCATCCAAAAGGAGAAACCACAATAAGAGAAACTTCTACCAATGAAAAATTGTCACATACAAAACTAAAAGAGAAACACTTGTAAAAACCATTCTAACCATTCAAAACTAAAAGAGAAACACTTGTAAAAAACCAAAAATTGTCACATACAAAACTAAAAGAGAAACACTTGTAAAAACCATTCAAAAGGTGGATGAAAAAGAGTGAACACTGTCATAGAAAAAATGTGTAAAAGATATGAATGAGTAAGAAACATGCCACAAAAGAAATCACAAACATAAAAATGCTAATTAAATTTAAAATAAAACACTATTCCTCAGTGATATTAATGCATATCTTTTAAAATAATAAAGATATTTCCCTATGTCCTCTGTCCTCCCACAGAGGACATAGGGAAACAAGTAAGTATGAAATGGTAATTTTCTGGAGGGCAGTTGTGAACCTGTATCCAAAGCCTTTAATATGTATATGTCCACCCTTCAACCAGGAATTCTACTCCTGGGGATTTATGCTAAGACAATACTTAGATGTTCAACGCATGTGTAATAGTAAAAAAAGAAAACTAGTTCAAAGTCAATAATTCAATAAAATGTTACACCCAAAACCTGATTTCTAAATACAGTTCCCAGCTAAAATGAACTAGGCTCCTTGGAGAAATGGCAGATTTCAGGACTGGAACAGGGAAAGTACAAAATGCCCTGGAGTATCTTGTGATAAAAACAAAAATAATGTTGGGCTCCTAAAGTTATGAGCAAATTTCAAAAGGACACAAGACCCAATTTAATAGAGTTCAACCAACCAAATCTAAGATAATTCATGTATCAGAGTAAACAGTAATAGTAATTGAGTATTTTAGAATGAAAAATTCATGAGTCCACACCAATATTAATGAATAAAGGTAATGCTATGGCTTGAATGCCTGTGTCCCTGCAAAATTCATATTTTGACACTTAACCCCTAAGTTCTAATATTAAGAGGCATATAGGCCACCCTCCTAGATGTAATTAGTGCCCTTTTAAAAGAGCCTAAGGAACCGACTAGCTCCTTTTTGCCCTTCCACTCCTTCCACCACCATATGAACACACAGCAACAAAGCACCATCTTGGAAGCAGATGGCAGACTTCGCCAGACATTGGAAGCAGATGACAGACTTCGCCAGACATTGGATCTGGTGGTGTCTTGATCCAAGACTTCCCAGCCTCAGGACCTGTACAAATTAATTTCTGTTCTTTACAAATTACCCAGTCTAAAGTATTTTGTTATAGCAGTACAATTAGACTAAGATAGGCAAATTGAGAAGGAAAACTCTTCTTTGTGGTGAAATAACAACTAATAAATACAGAAGGAAAAATGAGGTTAGAAAAATCTAACCAATAAATTGTCAAGAATCATCAATAATTGGGTGAAAGTTTGAGGAGAAACAGGATATTTTCATAGTCTCAGATTACCTTCCCACAAATTACTTAGCAATCACAAAGAAAAAAATGATAACTTTACCATGGATTGATCCAACAATTATAAACTTAATCCAAGTTAATATCACTGATAATGGAACAAACCAATATCATGTGCCTCCTGTGATGCCATTAGACTATAACTTTTGTGGTGTTCCTGTCAGAAATGGATAATCTCTCTCCAATCATGAGAAAAGATCAGATAAACATAAATTGAGGAATATTGCACAAAATAGCTGGTTTTTACTTACCAAAAATATCAAGATTGTGAGACAAAGAAAGGCCGAGGATTAAAAGAAACAAAAGAAATATAACTAATTTCAAGATGTAATTCTGGAGTAGGTCATAGATAAGAAAAAATAGCTATTAAGGACATGGAATAAAATCTGAATATAAACTCCAAATTAGATGGTATTACTGTATCAGTGTTTTATTTCTGGACTTAGATTAATGTACAGTGGTTATGTAAGAGAAAATCTTTGTTCATAGTAAATATACACTGATATATTTATCATTAAAAAGGCATGTAGTTCAGAAAACAGAGTAAGTACCAATGATGAGACAAATGAGGTAAAATATAAATAATTAGAAAGCCTGGGAAAAGGTATATATTGGTGCTCTATCCTTTTCTCAAAACTTTCCTGGAGGTATGAAAATACATTAAAATTTTAAAATCATGCTACTCCATCAAAGTAACAAAATGGATTAAAATGTTGGCACAGGTATTTATTGGCAAAGAAAGATGTCAATATTGTGTACTGGAAAAGAGCATTAGACCCATTTTTCCCATTTTGTTATATACATCTATCTATAGATGCAAAGGGAAAAAAGTCCAATGAAGTTCAATTTACCACAGTATTAATACCTCTCTTCTCTGTGCTGGGATCATGAGTGCCATTTATGTGTTTATTTTGCTATATTTTCAAATTTTACTACAATTAACATGAACCAAAAGAAAAGTTTTCTTTCTCTGGAAGCACAGGTATCTTCTAAGAAGAACAAATTTAGCTGACCATCCTAAGCCAGTACAGCCCTACCTTGATTACAGGCAGAATAAATGATTACATGATCTTCCAGTTTACTTTCTCAGTATTCCATATACAATTTATGCCTTTCTCCTAGAAAATGCCTCACTGCTAATTTATTTACCCCTTTTCATTTATATCATCTACTTTTATCATAAAACCATCAAATACAGTCTTGAGGTGTTTATTATTCCCATACAACTGTATTAGTTTATTTGTGCCAAGCAACTCTAGTAAAATCTGTTCTTCTAATTTTTATTTTTAAAAAACCTCTTCTTCTAAGAACACCTCTCTCCTCCTCCCCATCACCTCCACAACACCAGGGTATCAATGGATAATCAAAACCTGGGGATAAAGCATCCTCCTGGAGCAGCAATTTTACACAGACATGGGAGGTAAAAGATGTCATTTTTAGAGTAAAGCAAACCATTATATTATGTAATCAAATGGAAAATTCCCACAAATTTTAAAAACAAAATAGGAAACTTCAAATTTTAAGCATATAAAGCTTGAAGGAGACCTTTCCACTCTAGAATTTCTACTCCTTAGAGTTCTGGGGACCTGAGTTCCTTTCTGATAAACCTTAAAGGATTTACCAAAGGAATAGTTTGAGATCTAGGGTATTTGCCCCTCTGATTACTTCTCTATTAGCCATTAATTCTTTCACAGCCTATAAAATGAGCCTTCACCTCCAGGACTGTGCATTCACAAAAAGGTCCTTCACAGAGCCATCTTTTGCTCAGGAATTAAATATCCTATACAGAACAATCTATAAGTCATGGTACTCTTTAACGGTGCCTTTTTAAATATATATAACCCAAAACACAAAAGTATGATAGGAGAATGAATGGGACATTATTACCCTACATGCATATATGATTACACAACCAGTGCAATTTACATCGTGCACAACTAGAAAAGTGCGAAGTTGTACCCCATTTATGTATGATGTGTCAAAATGCAGTCTATTGTCATGTAAAACTAATTAGAACAAATTTTAAGAAGTTAAGAATAGTTACAGGACACAATTTAAAACCCACCAATTGCTTAGCAATAGGTGCTATGTACAGAGTGAGCATTGAAATTAGCCCAGTTCAAGTCTATAGTCACTACCAGAGACAGATCTTCTTCTTCCAAGTTCACTGAAAGCCTTAAACTGTATACATTACAAATGACATTCAACAGGAGAAAGATACACTGAGAGGAAATCTTGGCAAAGTAAGATCAGACTAATTTAGACTTAGACTATAGTCATTTGTAGGAAAAGAAAAGTCCAGGGGCTGGGGTCATAGCTCAGTGGTAGAGTGCTTGCCTATCATGTGTGAGGCACTGGGTTCAATTCTCAACACTACATATAAATAAATAATTAAATAAAGGTCCATTGACAACTAAAAACTAACTAAAAAAAAATGTCCAGTGCCCTAAGTCAGTGTTAACATGTGCACAAAAGCACATTTCCATTTAGACCCTTTAAATTGCCTGCAATAAAGAGTCTCAATTATAAAAATTAATCTAAAATAATAGGAGTCTGATCCTTCAGAATAGATAGTTTTGAAGGAAAGGGCCCTAGCTGGTGAAACCAATTTTCCTCTGATGTAGTTTACGTGCTTGATTTGCTATACAAACATTTTATTATGTTTCTAACCTTTAAAATATCCCTTAAATAAAATATATACCCCAACTTATTTTCCCAATTAGCTACAACAATGGCATCTTTAGCTAGGTGAGAGACTCACTAGAATGGAACATGCATTTTTTTAAAAAAATATTTTTTTAGTTGTCAATGGACCTTTATTTTATTTATTTATATGTGGTGCTGAGAATCGAAACCCAGAGCCTCACAACATGCTAGGCAAACACTCTACCAATGAGCCACGACCCCAGCCCCAGAACACGCACATTTAACAAATTGTGCAGCAATATTCAATTATCACTTCAAAGGGTCACTTCAAATATAAGCCATTTTCTCCCTATTCCAGTGGCATTTAGGTTACTATTTTGTTTGAAGCTTTCCACTATGTCTGATTTGGTTAAAATCAACCCAAGGGACTAAATTCATCCCATTTATAAGCAACAGGAAGGTGGATCATAAAATCCCTGTCTTAGCAATAGCAAAGACTCAGAAAAAGGTGTATTGAATTAATTTACTGGTTTGATACATATAATATATTTGAGAGGAGTAGAATGGAGATATTTTGCTGCAAGACAGCAGCCTCATCTAACTTTATAGGAAAACCTTTTACAGACTGCCTTAGGTAAGCAGCAATAAGACTATAAGACTTGAATCAATAAGCCCATAAAATAAAATTTTGGAGCAGTCCTTGATCTAAATCATGAAAAATAACCAATTTTTATTTAGCACAATGTATTGTGCAGAAGAGGCACTCAATAAATGTTGGGTGACTAAAATGGTGACAATACTTTGTCAGTGTTTCTCAAAATATGCTCCTTTGATCACCTGCACTGGAGATGCAGTGGTATTCCATTTGATTCATTCAAGAAATTTTAAAATTTTTTTTTTAGTTGTAGATGAACACAATATCTTCATTTACTTTATGTGGTGCTGAGGATTGAACCCAGTGCCTCACACATGCGAGGCAAGTGCTCAACCGCTGAGCCATAACCTCAACCCCTCAAGAAATGTTGTTAAGGCAGCTATCCAAAATACAAGCAACAGTAAGTGTTGGTGAGGGTATGGTGGATAAGGCACACTCAAACATTGCTGGAGGGACTGCAAATTGGTGCAACCAATCTGAAAAGCAGTATGGAGATTCCTTAAAAAACTTGGAATGGAACCACCATTTGACCCAGCTATCCCACTCCTCGGCCTACACCCTAGACTTAAAAACAGCATACTGCAGTAATGCAGCCACTTCAATGTTCATAGTAGCACAATTCACAATTGCTAAACTGTGGAAGCAACCTAGATGCCCTTCAATAGATGAATGGATAAAGAAACTGTGGTATATATTCACAATGGAATATTACTCAGCAATAAAAGAGAATAAAATTATGACATTTGCAGGTAAATGGATGGAATTGGAGAACATCATGCTAAGTGAAATAAGCCAATCCCCAAAAACCAAATGCCGAATGTTCTCTCTGATTATTGGATGCTGATACATAAGGGAGGTTGGGGTGGAGAGCATGGGAGAAATGGAGGAATTTTGGATGGGGTAGGGGAGAGGTGGGGGAGGGGAGGGGGAATGGGAGTAGCAAAATGGTTGAATGAGATGGACATCACTACTCTAGGTGCATGTATGAAGACACAAATGGTGTGACTCTATCTTGTTTGCAACCAGAGAGATGGAAAATTGAGATCTATATATGTACTATGACTTGAAATGCATTTAAAAAAATAAAAAGAAAGAAAAAGAAATGTTGTTAAGTACTCTGGGCACTAGGGATATAATAGTGGGCAGACAAGGCAAACATTCCTACTTTCCCAGAAACCATTTTCCAGTTGGAATGGAGAAAAGCTAGACAATTGTTAAGCAAAATATATAGTATGTGAATGGTTAATGCTTCTGAGAAAAATAAAGCACAAAGCAGTTATAAAATGAGGGAGGGGTGGGGTGACCAGGGAAGTACTCCTGGGAAGGAGACTTTGGAGTAAAGATGTAAAGATGGTGAAGATGGAAGTCACACAGGTATCTGAGAAGAGCATACTAAACAATGCTGATAGCTCTCACAGAGGCCCTGAGTTCAGAATGTCAAGGAATGACAAAGAAGTCAATGTGGCTTGGCAAAAGGAGAGGAGAGAGACAAGGATGCAGACCACAGAAGTCCTTGTAGGTCACAGTATAGAATTTCATCCATGTATGGAAATGAGGAGGTTAGGATTTTGAGCAGAGGAGTGGCATGGCCTCACTTAGGTTTTAATAGGCTCTCCTTGGCTGCTCTGTGGAGAGAAGAGAACAGGTGAGAAAGAGCAGAAGCAGAGAGAGGAGCTACTTGTTTTAAAAGGCAGAGCTTAAAAAGTCCTATTTTTAACAAAGTCCCTAGGTGATTCTTAGGCACAGTAAAATTTAAGAACTGAGACTTTATCTAAGCAATTGAAAAAACTTGATTCTACAATCTGATTATTTGAAAATCACTATCCATAACATCACTATGCCTGTGGAGAAAGTAGGTATAAGTCACCTGGACTAAATTCAACTAACAACCTATCATTTTGGCTATGTAGTCTCCAACCAATGTTTCAGGAAGAGAACTCCAGAGCGATCTTGGTCCCCTGCTCTGTGACACAGGGCACACTCTGAGAAAGGAGACTCCTTTCCTTCCTCTACAGAGAAGGAGACTAGAACTAATGGAATCACCCCATGGTGATGTTTTTTTTAAGGTAAGGTATTCCATAACCAGGACAAGTTTCAGTGTTCAGCTAAAAAGCAGCAAGGATATAAGCAGGGGCTTTCTCATTTTTTTAAATAAAAAAATTTCCTTTTCTTTTAAATAGAAGCAAGCAAGCACTGTGTGTCATTCTAAATATGTATATATAGATCCTAAATTTATATTCTCATTTTACATATTCTCTATGTATCCTAAATATACATACATTCTATACTCTATATTCTAAATATATGCATATCAAAACAAAATTCATGATTAGTTCTTTAGCTTTTTTAAAAAAGAACTAATAACTTATTTTCACAAAATTTTAACAATTCTTTCTGATTATCAAAATGATAACAACTAAGATTTGTATAGCACTTTATAGTTGAGAGACTAATGAGATCCTATCCAAATTATACTCACTCATTCACACTTTTTATATTAACTAGTTTGTAATATATTCAACAACAGAGAAATAAAATTGAATTCTATTTTTAAATTATTTTATATACTTATTGTGTATAGATCCTCCAAGTTCTGTACCCAGGTAAATTCTTAACTATCCACTGACTAACCAATCTAGAGCAGTACAATGCTGAGAATCAGCTATCAGATATTTTGTTCTTGTAATTACTTGACTTCTTTGGCTTCAGCAAAAACCAAAATTTAAAAATTTCAAGAGGCTTAACCTTGGTAACTGAAAGGGACATAATATGTTAAAGTGGATTTACCGGAACAATGATTTACTGTTCAGGAGAATATTTATATCCTGCTGCTACTCTTCCTTGAGCACAATTTCCTTGTAGCATCCCATCATTAAGGCCTGATTCAGTGTAAAATTTTGCAAAGACACATAATGAACTAGATTTTTAAAAAGGCATTCATTGTGAACAGTGTGATCTGTTACCTAGGCACAAGTTAGCATTTTGGATACAGCACAGGTAATTGATTACAAATAATGGATGCTGATTACCTTCTTGAGTGGAAGAAGCCTCTAGGTGGTGCAGTTTAAGGCCAGTGTCTAATTGTTGAGGCTTTGTATACAGAAATAAATAGCAAAGGACACAGACGCTGACGACAAAGGCAAGTAAAACAAGAGCAGCAATTCCCAATCCAATCAGTGCACCAATGCTGAGGGAAAAAGGAAAACCATGTCACACAGACTGATGTGCACACAAACTACATGGCAGAGTTAAATAAGCTGATTCTCATTCTCGATTATTCATAACCAAATTATACCTTAGTATAAACAGTTAATGACCGAAATCTGCACTTCACCTTTCTCTACCCACGTTATTATTACATCTTCTCTATAGGTTTTCAAGGCCCTTTTAAATTTGTATGTAAGTAGGGAAAACTATGTGAATTTATAATACAAGTAAAAGGTCATATGATCCCTAGTTTTAAAAAAAAAAAACCTTAAATAAACCTCTACTATTACCATTTTTAGAAGGAAAGGTCAGGTTCACCAATAAAAGATGAATAGAAAATATATTTGCTTCTGTGAAAGTCATGAAGTTTTATACTCCTGATAAAGATTTGCTTCCATGAATTTTATAGAAGCAAATATTTATCAGAAACATAAAATTTTTCTTTTGGGGACATATGTGAGATATCTTTTATTGATATACAAAATCATAATTGTTACAAAAGAAAAAAAGCTTTGAATGAAAGGAAAACAGTGTTCACAAATTGTTTATGGAGTCCATGTTCAGTCTGAATTTTTGTGGTCTAGAAGGACCTAACAATCTGCCCCCTAGCACTGAGGAAGAAGCTCTGATGCTTTTCTCCAAACAAGAGATACATATTCAATCATATTTTCTCTGCACTAAATTTGTGATCACCCTCATTTGATGCAGTTACCCATAAAGCTAATCATTTCAAAAGTAATTTAGTCTTTATGAAACTGTGAACTTACCTCTATGAAGTGAGAATAGGAGCTTGAAAAAAAGGCAACATTTTGAAGGACTACCATGCAGACATATGTGTTTCTTGAACCATATATGTGTGTGTGTGTATCTATAATTGGATTTTAAGATATTTTGGTTGACTTTTCCATAGTGCTATGAACACTCATCATAAGTATTTGAGGGCTGGGATTGTGGCTCAGTGGTAGAGCGCTTGCCTCGCATGTGTGAGGCACTGGGTTCGATCCTCAGCACCACATAAAAATAAATAAAACAAAGATACTGTGTGCATCTACAACTAAACAAAAATTTTTTTTAAAAAAAGTATTTGAGTGCCTAGCTTATAGAAAATATTCAATAAACAGAAGTAGATAATAACTGACTGCTGATTGATCAACCTGTAGTAATATGGAACATAACATCACTGAAAAGTAACATCTTTTTCTTCATTGTCTTAACTGGCTTGCTTTTAGGCTTCTGCTGTCTCCCAGAGATTAGAGATTAGAGCCCTAACAAGCCTGACTGGTATCAAAAGGGAGAGAAAGGGGAATTTGATAAGGAATGCTAAGAGAATCACTGCTTTTGGAGGCCTGAAGGAGAATAGTATTGAAGGAGAAGGGCTAAGATCACTCCACTTACCCTTGATTTAAGGAGAGAAATCATCCCTACAAATTAGAGATCACCATCTGAGCTACAACATGCAGTCAGATTTCCAGAGATTCTTGTGCTTGATTTATCAACATTGGCTCACTTTCATTAGCCCTGCACCTAAGTGAAGACTGGATAATTTTAGGGCAGTCAGTATAGAGTTTTATACTTAAACTTGGGGATCGCCCTCATTTGGTGTACTTTCCTCTAAGTGGATAGATTCTCTGTCTGGTAGCTCCTCATGTTTGCACCAAAGCTGACTTGTAGATTCTAAGTGTCAGGGTGGGTTAGGATCTCCTCACTATATACAAACACATGGAAATGTAATCCATTTAATATTATTTGGTGCACATGGCCCATAGGAGATTAGATATGTGGACAGATTCCTGAAATGAGAACTCAGTTATTTAAAATTCTTCAAGTTAAATAAGTGATTTAGTCAATTAAAAAGTAAAATTGTCAATTTAATTAAAGACAACATATTTTATGAACTTGTCATGTACACATTTAAAAAAACAGGCCATGTAATTTGAAGGAGCAATAACAACAAAACATGCCATTTCTCCTTTTTGGTATAAAAGTATGTTTTTCATAATCTTGGAAATGTTTCAATTTTCAGCTCTAGGTTATAAAAGCATTGTTTTATTTACATATGCAAAATTCTAGTTAAAACTCTGGGTAGAGATGGAGCTGTATAAGTCTCCTAAATATACATTTCAACAAATACTTAACTCCATTTATGCATAGCCTTCTCCAATAGACACTATTTTCCTAGGTCCTAGAGAAGGTATCAAAGGAAATCCTAAGAATTTAGGGATTTATAAGAGAAGAGAAAATAGGAGTGGGCAACACATGGGAAAGGAAGAATGATCCTTTCCTAACAGCACCAGATAGCAGCTGTTTTTTAAGCCCTCAGAGAACATTGGAAGCTGCCATCACATTATTGTAGCAACACTCCTACTTAGCGATTGCACTTACCTTGTGGGAGCTACCACTGTGTCTCTCTCTAGCAAATTCAGAATCTCAATACAAGGACTAGTGACTTCTGGATTATTTTTCACAGTTGAACTATTTTAAATTAGAAGTGAAAAGCAAGGACTAGGAGAGAAATGAAGCTCTAATAAATTTACCTCCTCATTGTGTTCTCAGAGTTCAATAACTCACAAGAACCCCAGGTTTAACATTGCCAGCTGATGCCATCAAAGTAATTTTTCTGTTTCTCAGGAACTGAGTTGCACTGTCCATTATGTCAGTGCTGAATGAAGACCCCAGCAGGTTGTTCACTCTTTTGTGCCCTCATAAGTCTTAGACAGGTTTTATATCCTCTGCTGGTTGTCACTTTGGAACTACTTAGGGATCTGAGAATTTCATGCACAGTTTCCTGTTGAGCTTGACTTAGGCACTGCCAGTCTCTATTGGAAATGCTCTGCCATTATTAACACCTTCAAAGACTCAGAAATGGATTACTGTTATTTTCCAAAAGACCAAATAATATGCCATTGTGATACAGATTCCTTCCCCAAGTAATCTAAGCATAAGCTGGCATTTTCTTCTGTTTTGCCCAACTCTGGCACAATTTTGTGAGTAGAACTTACTGGTAAATAGGCACTCCTTTTGAGAGTTTTTCAAAACTTGAAGTACAGAAAAAAGTTATTTTATTGTTTTAAGAAATAACGTTTAGTCATCTGTTGTAGACTCAGAGTGTGTGCCAAACTCAGGATCATGCTATAAGACTGGGAGAAATACTGATCTTTTCCTAGCCAAAGTCTCTCTCTCTCTCTCTCTCTCTCTCTCTCTCTCTCTCTCACACACACACACACACACACACACACACACACACACACACGGAGGTCCCTCCAGACCTCCCTGCCCATACATTAATTAATTAGTTTGTAAGAAACAGTTCAAGGTGGGAGAGTTCTTTTCCACAATCTTGGGACCCCGTTATTATCCTGGCAAAATCAAAGAATCAAGTTCAGTTTCAAACTTTTAGAATGGGGACGGGATCACTTCATAAGGAAAATGTCTGTGTAAATACTAGTTGAAATAAGTAAAATTCCCATCATAGGAAAAAGAAGACTGCCTTGGAAAGACTCTTCACTTTTCAGCAGTGGTTAATTGGCTCAGGTGTTGGGAAAAGGGTGCTCTTTACACGGAGGGAGTGTACTCAGAGCAAGGAAAAGCTCTACCTTTCTAAGGGAATCTCTTCCATTTAGTTTGCTGGATCAGTATCAGATCCTCTGAAAAGAGCAAATTATGAAGCCCAATTACCCTTCTACACACACACACACACACACACACACACACACACACACACACACAAACACACACACACCTTCTTTTTTATGTTTGAAAGAACAAAACCAATTCCTTCACGAGACTAAAGAGACTAAATACTTTGGTCCTTTGTTAATCCCTTAAAACGAGTCCCAAAGGTGACTCCTTTCTGTTCGAATGCATCAAATGAATAAATCAAAAAGAGGAATTAAAACCTTCACCCTAACTTATCTATTTGACCTCTCCGTCTTTCAGCAAAGCCCCCTAGGCGAGACCGGTCCTTGGTCAGAGAAGAGCAGTCCGCTCCCCGAGGCAGAAAAGAAACCTAGCCTGGTCAGTCCAGGCGGGTCTCGGGTGCGCCCAGGACCCAGACTCTTCCCGTGCCCGCCTCGGCTCCTGGCTCCGGGCGGAGTTCCGAGCCGGAGTGAGGTTTCTCTCCTGGGCCCTCACAAACCCTTGGGAGCCTCCTCATGCTTCCAAGGGACCTGACCAGGGCAGATGGCGGAGTCGCAGGTGAACTCCCCGGCTCCAGCGCGGCACCACTCGTCGCCTCCCCAGACTCCGGCCCAGTGGCGCGGCCGGCGCGGGCGCCCTGTCCTGCCCACCTGAGGCTCCACATGTAGCTGTGCTTGTAGGGGAAGTAGCTGCCCGGCTCGCTGCAGCAGTACTTGAGGTCCGCGAAGCCGCAGCAGTAGAGGAGCGCGGCCCCCTCGCCGCGCCGGGGGCACTGAAAGGACTCCACGAAGCTATGGTTGAGGCTGTAGTAGCCGGAGCACAGCCCGCTGGTCTCGCTCATCGCGGGGCGGCTGTCTGCAGGGCCAAGAGATGCGCCCTCGAACCGCGCGTGCTGTCCCTGGCGCCCGCGGCCCCTCTGCCCAGCTCGCCTCTTCTGATTTGGGTGGGGTCTGGCTGCCTGGACGCTCAGCCGTCGCGCGCCCCTTCTGCTCTCTTTCTTGCCCGGCCCACACGGTGCCTGGGCGCTTTACTTTCGCCTCTGTCACTCCCTACCGACTGAGTGGTCCTTTTATCTGCCGGTCTCTCAGCTCTAGACGTCTTCTCCTGCTCCTTTTGACTCTTGTTGCGCTCTGCTGATGCCCCTCTACTTTCCCTCACTCCATCAACAGCCTGGAGACTTTAGCTGTCCCCACTCTATGCCAGAGGGATCTCATCCGAAGGAAAAGTGGGAGAATTGGACATGTTTGCAATCTTGTCAGATGCTGCCGAAGTCGCAGTTCTGTTTGCCTAGGGACTGGGCAGATGAGTTCGGGCAATCAGAGCAGAGCGTTTGCAGCCATGCGCCCAGCCGCTGACTCCAGGAGTCGGGGAATGGGTCAAATAAAAGGCAGCTGAACTGCTAGTGAGGGTGGTGGGTGATTTCCTTCTTTGAAAAGTACACGTGAAACATTTAAAATCTGCTGATTTTCAAGTCAAAAACAAGAAAGAAAAATTCCTCCAAAAACTAGCCATACCTGTTTTAAAAACATAATGCTGTTGTTCTGTGTCCAGGTAAACAACATGAAAAGGAAGGAAGAGATGGAGGTAAAGAAAGCTACAACTTTTCCCCCTCCATTTCTTATTGGGACATTATAGTTATACATAAGGGTGGGATGCATTGTTACATATTCGTACATACTCACAAAGTAACAATATAATTTATTCAATCATACCCCAGCGTTTCCCTCTCCCTCCTTCCCTGTTCCCCCTGGTCCCAGAAAGTAAGAACGTCTCACAAAGGGAGGCTGAAAGGGAGAGAGACAGAGGAAACAGGGAGAAGAAAATCTTCAATCACTGTTGAAAGGCTGCAGAAACTGTCCCCTTCTGGCTTCGTATTCTCATTTTCCTAAGTGGCTTGTTCACAGTCTTTTAAAATAACAATAGTAAGAGTGCTTATTTAATATGCCAAACAACACCTAGGCCTCTGAAGAAGAAAATAATTATAGTCTTATGGTGCAGAGGGCAGGAGGGACTAATATTCACAGAGTTTATAGATAGAGTTTCTTCCTCTTCTTTGCTTCCTTCCTTTGGCCAGGAACTTGATTGGATGACAGACATTTTGAACTTTACCTTGTTGTGTACTGGATATTTTTATATTCCTATATATATTCTTGAAATTTGTTCTACAGTAGTTACTTGAAAACAGTTGGATTCTTTCAGGTGTGCTTTTAAGCTTTGTTAGGCAGGACTAGAGCAGTCTTTAGGACTCAATTCTCCTCTACTTCTCTACTCAATGCTTTGTGAATTACAAAATTCATTATTCTAACTGGTGAAAACACAAACTATTCCAGCCCTGAGATAGTGCTGAGGATTGTTCCCTTGCTTCCTTTCAGGCCCTTCTTTACCTGGCCAGAAGTAGTTTTCTCCCAGGCACACACGGATCAGTACTCAGATGAAGACTCCAGTGATCTCCAAGTCTGGTATCCATAGGTGCACACTCTCCTCTTTCTCTCCTACTCCCTCCCTTTACCCCCTACCTCAGTTCTCTCCTCTCTGGCACTGGGTCCTCTCCCTCTATGACTTCCCTGGACTCCCAGCTCTGCCTTCTCAATTCAGGGAGCCCACTGGGCTCTACCTGGGTTTCTCCTCTAGGCAGTGCAGCCTAGAAACTCTCCAGACAAGGAGCAGGGGGTCACTGTCCAGCACTGCCTGATATCCATGTCCAGAACCCATTGTGTCATAGGTTTTGATTATTTAGTTGTCTCAGGAAATCTGTTTCTGAATTTGTCTGGAGATTGGAAATGATCCAAGCTAAAGTCAGGTAGAGTTTCTCTCCTGGAACTAGAATTCCTTTATGTAGACAGGAAGCCCCAAGAAGCTAGTGTACAGGAAAGAGAGAAATGAAGCAAAGGGGAGCAGAAAATAAGGGTTGAAAGAGGTTAGGTGGCTTTGCAACTCTTGTTCTTCTTTGCCAAGGACCATGGCATACCTACCCTGGAGTTTCTTGAGACACCTGTTGCCTAAAAGAAAGATCTCCCTTTCTGGTGCAAGTGCATTCAAGGTGGTTTCTACTATAGCCATGCACCTCACAAGCACATTTTGGTCAACAGTGGACCAACTACACAACAGTAGTCCCATATGATTATATTTCCTAGTGACATCATACTTGGTTTAGTTTGTATAAGTATACTCTTAAGATGGTCACTGCATGATTAAATCACCTAACAGTGACTTTTTTTCAGAACATGTCTTTGGCAAATGATGCATGTCTATTCTTGCAAATCAAAGTAAGTGCCTTAGGCAAGATATCTATAGGGAAAAGTGAGGAGAGGAGGCAACTGAAAGGGAAAAACTGAAGCTCTTTAATTAATAGGCATACTGCCTTGGAAGGGGGATAAATAACACAAAGAGACTTTTCCCCCCAGTCATACAAGAAAAAAAGAAATTTAGAGATAAATAAAGGAAGTGGTTTGGGGCAATGCTGATTGTCACGATAAAACAGATGAGTATTCCGTAGAGCCAACAGGGTAGAATTTGGGTGCTTGATGAACACGAAAAACATCGAGAATGAACACTGTGGGAACAAGGTTGGGTAGCAGGCAGAGTGGGACCAAAGGAGTAGGTGCCTCACTGAGGGCCCTGTTTTAGGGAGAAGCCACATCTTTCCAGCAGAACCTCTCCCACTTGGAGCATTCGATCATCCAGGCACAGGAGTGAGACTTAAGGGCAGTGTAAAGACTGGCTTTCAACCAGTTCAGAATGCCTCTCCTTTGCTTGACCTTGCCTGCTTCGTGGCCTGAGCCCTTGGCCTCCTCTGGCAGGGGGAGTTCTGACAGGGTGCGACTGGTCCAACACCAAAAGATAGCCTTACATGACATTTTTCATTTTCTCCTTTTCTTTTATCTGAGTGATTGTCAGCAAAGGTTTCCCCTTTAGGTAATATTTTGGAAATGAGATGTTTTGGGGTGTTACAATAGTAGGATACCCTAGTAGCACTGCAGGATATGGACCAGGGTTGCTACACATCTTGACATCCAGCAACAAGTACAGGAAAATGAACTGTCTGTGACTTTTCAAATGCTTTACAAGACGTTCATGGAGGAGGAAAACCTTTCTATAATTATTTGTGACTAGAACCTCTCTCTGGGTTACAAATAAATACAATGTATTTCTTGAATTTTCCAGGAATGCAACCACCTTGTAAATTGAAGGAAGATTGTTCTTTGTTTTGTTTGGAACTTTACCAAGAGCTATTCACTCGGAAAATCCTGTGCCAAAGGCAGCGTTACTTAAGGTTTTGTGTTTGTGTTGCCAGTATCACACACTGTGCCAGCCTGGATTTGTATTGTCACTCTGAAGCAATTTATAGCTGTTGTGTGCAGAGTATTGGTGTAAGAATGATGACTTTTGCCATATCATGCTTGAGCGTTTATGTATAGAAATACACATGTTATTGCAAATGATATATCATTTATTTTGTTGTTATAATACACTAAAGTCTACATACACACAAATAACATATAATTAGTATAGTCATTTGCTAGGGCTGCTGTAATAAAGTACCACAGAAATTGAACAGAAATATCTTTCTCACAGTTCTGGAGGGTAGGGGTCTGAGATCAAGGTGGCAGAGGGGTTCCTTCTGAGGCCTGTGAGAGGATCTGTTCTAGACCTGTCTCCTTAGCTTGGAGCAGGCCTTCTTCTCCTTGTATATGTCTGTGTCCTAATTTCCTCTTCTTATAAGGACACATGTTACATTGGATTAGGCTCACACTAATGATCTCATTTTAACTTAAATGCCTCTTCAAAGAACCATCTCCAAATACAGGTGCATTCTGAGATAGTGGGGGTTGGGATCTCAACATGTAAACTTCTTGGGGGGGGGGACACAATTCAACCCACAACAATTATAGAAGGCAAGATACACTATCATTACATACAAATTTTATTTCAAGATAGCAAAGGGAGAAATTAGAGGTATTTCTTATCAAATGGGAACATTGAGTCTGAGAGGACTCAGAATCACCAGTACAATTTCTCAGTCAGACAGTAGTAAATAGTGTGTCACATAGGTGAGTGCTGCCCCTTACTTCTAATTGATAGAACAAGTGGAGAGAGAGTATGGCTGAAAAATAGCTGGCTGGTTCATAGAAGAAGATAAGAGGTCCAACAAAGCCAACTTGGCTGTAGAAATAGTGAAGAGGCTAGATGAGTGTTTTGCTCAAAAATCTTCCGCAGATCCTTATTTCCAAAAGCATACATAATCAGTGCTACTCTATTTTTCTAACTTAAGTTCTCTCTTGTTCATCTCTAATGTGCTCTATTGATGTGGCAAATCAGTCTTCTTCCTGCCCCAGAAATATCTTCATGTTTGTTTTTCTATCTAAAGAATACTATGATTTAGTTCTGTCTCCATATCTTTTCCAGTTCTCAAAGCTCAGCTATAGGATTTTCTCACCAAAACTGATAGAATTGAGCAGTTGTGGATGAGTAAGATCTTGAAAAGACAACACACAAAGAAGCCATGAGGAAAGAGGGATTGTGAAAGAGCTGAGGTTATGGTTTACGAGTCATTTGGCAACAGAACATATGAATAAACATGTAGAAATTCATAAAAGTAAAAGGAAGATTGCAAGCCGAGAGGAGAGAAACCAGATGAGCAGGGTGCTGGTAGTTGGTGGGCGATGATTAATTCTTTTTTCTTTGCAGCAAGGGGTGGGGTGGGGGGATGGGGAGCGGTACCTGGGGTTGACTAGGGCTCTCCACCACTGAACCACATCCCCAGCCCTATTTTTTTTTATTTAGAGACAGGGTCTCACTGAGTTGCACAGCGCCTCACTTTTGCTGAAGCTGGCTTTGACTTTGAGATCCTCCTGCCTCAGCCTCCTGAACTGCTGGGATTATAGGCGTACACCACCATGCCTGGCCCTGTTACTTCTTGATGCTGAAAGGGTAAACCAACTTCATCCCTAGAGCTGATCCGTGTCCTTCATAGTACCAGCCTACCACAAAGTTAGTATTCCTGGATTCCTGTGAGCATCCCATGGGGAGGGGGCTCCTCCTCAATATATTCCACATCACAGCTGTTTGGAAACACAGAACCTCAAAATACACATCCCATAAAAATTCCAAACTATAAAATCCCTATGAGGGATGTTTGTTGTTGCCTACTAGCATCTACTCCTCCTGTCTTCCTTTCCAAGATTATTCATATATTTGTTTCTCTACACAGAATGGAAGCTTTAGGGGTGGCTGACCCGTCCCCAACACCAAAGATGGCACTTGTTTGATGGGCAGCAATCATTGGCTCAATGGTTCAGCATACAATTGACCCAAGCATGTTGAATCAAGGTGAGTTTTAAGTTCTTGCTCAAATACTAGGACAGAAACTGTCTGTCTCCTACAAGATATGGAGGAAGCACAGGCCTAGGTGCAGTTGGCAGTCAGTCATCCTAGCACCCTGATGGGAGCTTGTTTTCAGATGAAGGGGAAACTGCAGATGGCCGAGCTGAGGGGCAGAAGAAAATGGGTCCTTTACCAACACTGAGCTGCTGGGTCAGCCAGCTCCATGAGGTTTTTGTTACATGAGCTAATTCATTGCCTCTATACTTTTAAGTCTTTGCATCAGGATTTCTGTTACAACTGGAGAATCCTAGTACACACTGTGCCCTTTGATGTTCCTTTATGGATAACCTACGGAAAGAAGAGAAACATTACACCATTTAGGCCCATTTGTACATATCCTGCTCTCTGGCCATGGTGATTTAGAAGGTTGGAGCAGGAAGTACATGGCAAAGGCTAATAATTCCTGTGCTCTGGAGCCTGGTTTGGGAGCTTCAACTGGGAGTCTAGCAGCCTAAGTTCCACTGCAAATTATTAAAGGAACAGCAGTGTCATGAATACATCACACATTAGATTAAAAGCCACATGAGTATTTTTTATAGCTGGCACAAAAACATCAGTGACAACAGCAGCCTCAGATGGCAGACTGTAGAGCATCCTTAATATTCAAAGTGGCAACAGAGAATACCTGCAAACCCACAATACAAGGGGAAAATCAGAAGCATAGTTTAAGAAGTTATCCAGCACTTGCTGTTTTTCTTCTCATGTGTGGTCTTATACTCCCTCATTACCAGAAAAAAAGCAGAGTGGCTTTCCATTCCTTCCTACCAGAGGGTCCCAACTACATACAGACAAAACTAAACTAATGATTACCGTTTATGGATTGCTGTCCATATGCTGGGCAGTCTCACGAACACTTCACACATGTTATCTCACTTAATCTTTAATGTCCTTTGAGGTAAGAACTATGTTTTTTTCCTTTTCAAAAATGAAGACACCGAGGCACAGAGCCAGTAGGGTGGAATGGCTAGTAAGGACAGAGTAGCAATTTTGTCCCTGTCTGATTTTCGTTTCTTAGCCTGAATACGCCATTGTCTTAATTTCTGCCATACCCACTTTTCTTCTCTTGAAACTCTCCAGTGATCTGTGAGAGAATATTCATCTTCATACTTTAAAATTATGCATTTTGTATGTACGTGTATGCTTTTCATGTATATTTGATGCTCATAAAGTTATATGTACTATGTATATTTATATTATTATTAAAGGTAAAAACAGTCCTTACCATATCTCCTCCCCTAAAAGGATGGGCTTTCTGGGATCCACCTGAGACTCATTATCAGCTACTTATCCTTGGCTCAAGAGCAGGTGTCACTCCTGAAGGAGCTTTAGGATTGTTATGGTTTAGATGTTAGGTGTCTTCCAAAGGTCATGTGTGGGAAAAGGCAAGAAGATTCAGAGGTAAAATGATTAGGGGATGAAAATTGTACTAATCAGTGGCTTAATCCCTTGATATCGATTAAGTGGGTGGTAACTATTGGAGGGTAGGGTGTGGCTGGAGGAATTGGGTCACCAGGAGTGTGCCTTTGGGGTCTCATTGGGTCCTGCACAGCGAGGGACCAGTTAGGAGGCTGTGAGCCAGCTGAGAAAATAAAGGTCTGAAGTAATAATAAGAAGTAAAGCAAAAGACACAAAAAATAGTTTAAAAGCAGGGGCCTAATAGGTGGATTAGAACTGTTGGGTCTGATCCCTAACAGAGAAAAAGGCCTTATAGGGAAAAAAAGAACTCTTATTTTATTATATTTATTAAAAATATTTTATTTTTATTTATAATTTATTTTATTTAAAAAAGAACACTTATTTTTTATAGGGAAACACACCAAAGGGACTTATTGTGAGAAAAAGTTCTTCAAGGTAAACAGACAGCAATGTTGAGCAGGAACAGGCTACTTGGAGCTTATCTGCTTGCACAATATCTTCCCTAGGCTCTGGACAGCTGGCGCCTCGAGGCTATTGAGTATGTCTATATTTTTTCCACCCCAGAGCAACAGCCATCTGAATTTAACTATGGAGC
Source organism: Xerus rutilus (assembly GCA_028644305.1). Classification (NCBI taxonomy): domain Eukaryota; kingdom Metazoa; phylum Chordata; class Mammalia; order Rodentia; family Sciuridae; genus Xerus; species Xerus rutilus. Next base: position 45,322,203 of record CM053405.1, on the reverse strand, counting down.
CTGTAAATTCCACACTAGGCATAGAATCTGCCCCATTAACAGTGGCCACCTGTAAACGGGTGTGTCTTTCAGCACCCTTGCATGGAAAGATTCCCAGATGCGGCAGTCTCACTGTCCAGGGCTATGAAGTTCAAAGCCAAACACTTGTATCTTAAGCTGAGAGGAGATGTGTTCCCAGCTTGTCTGGAAGTAAGGATCGGCTCTTGGTATAGGTTATTATGTCATAACACAGCCCAGGGACTGATTTCTGACCCTCCCCCTTTCCTGGAATCCTTAGGATGTGGGAAAGGGTCTCTCCTTCATTTGAAGAAGCAGATTAATCAGGATTTTATTTGTTAATATTTTATTTTCTATTCTCTGAGGATTTTCTCTTAAGTGCAACAACCTCATTTAATTATTAACCTAAATAGTCATTATTTAACCCTCCCTCCCCTCTCCAAGGGAAAGAGAAAAGCTCCCATTCATTTAGCATTTACTATGAATCTTAGTAAGAGTAAGCTACCCTTCTACCTTCTCCCAGATATGAGTAGAAGCTCTCATTTGTGTTCTTGGCATCTGGTATAAAGACAGGAGAGATGCTGTCTAGATTGAGGCTAAGCATGATGAGACTAAGTGGTCCAGGGCCAGATGGGCCTTAAAGAGTGACAGAAGTAGGGTGGTACTATACCCCCCAAAATTGGATTGTTCCATTGGTGTTTTCCAAAGGAAATGTAATTGCCATTTTAATAGCTTGAAGAGGTGAGACTTGTAACAGGTGATTAGGCCAGGAGGGCTCTGACTTTATGAATGGATTAATGCCATTAACAGGGGAGTGGGTTCATTTTAAAAGGACAAGTTTGACCCCTTTTGTGTCTCTCTTGCTTCCCACCATGGAATAACACTGCAAGAAGGCTCTCACCAGATGCTGAACCTTGATCTCAGATGTCCCAGCCTCCAGAACTGTGCAGAATAAAATTCTCTTCTTTATAAATTACCCAGTTTCGTTGTTATCCTGTTATCACATTTTCTATTCTTTTAGAGTAGCAGAAAATGGACTAAGATAGGAGGACTAACACATCTAGATCTTCACCTTTGAGTCACAAAACCAGCAATTTCCAAGGATAAAATTTATACTCCATCAACAAAGATTCTGTTTATTATACATGGCCGGGGACACTAGACCAAATTAATATCTGCTCAAAGATTCTGCCTCTCTCTCAGGTAGATTGTGTGCATCTGGGAATTAGATGTAGTTAGGCTCTGCTAGCCTTAAGTTTGAGTGCTTAGGTCAGTGATGCTCCTACTAGGAGAAATTATGTTTTTTATACACTGGGTCATGAGACTCTCCCTCGGCCACCTCAGAGTCCTCATGCCTCCTGGGAAAAAGTCCTTCCTGTTCTTCTCCTAGAATAAAATGTCTATAGTAATAACTTTGGTTGTAATCTCAAGTGCTTCCAATATTGAAATGTCCTTAGAGGTTTCATGGCTTAAGCCTAAGTTGGGCCACTGCACCACCACTGTAAATAGCATCAAGAGCAATACCTTTGTGGAGGTAACACTGGGTCCTTGATGAAAGCAGAGAGCCATGGTAGCAACTTAGGCAGTCTCCAAGGCTGTTACAGAAAGCAGAGATCTGTAAGTTAATGGAGACTCAAAGGGCTTATTTGTTTACAAAATTAGCATTCCTCCTGTACTGACCTATAAATAAAAACAAGTCATAAGTTAGGTAGAAAGTAACCAAAGTGCTGAAATAGTGGGCAGAGCTGAGGCAAAGAAAAGCTGCTAACTGCTATGTACACAACACCATTTTAGTCTTAGAGTGGTACAACCTGGGGAGGCACAGGCTGAGTAATTTTCAAGCCTGGAACACTTAGTGATTCCTAGGTGGAAGAGGAGAAAAAATGTGTGTGTGTGTATATATATATATACATACATACACATATATGTGTGTATGCACTCTTTTTTACCATCTCTACATAAGAATTTTCAGTAGAATTGTCTAGAAAAGATTCTTACACAGTTCTATGACTTATTTATTTTATATATTTTGAAAATTTGACCATCTCTTCCCATATTTTACCAGTTTGAAAAAAATCTTACAATGTTTAGATTTTTTATTTAGGAAAAAAAAGGTTATATAATATACCACTTATGTTAGTTAGGTTATGAAAATATTATTATAACTGATGTGAATTTAAATCATTCAGATAAAAAGATACATTTAATCTTTTTCTTGAAGTCAAATGAAATCTGACACCAAATGCTAATCTACTTGGTAGGAAAGCTGTTACAGTTCTTAAGACCTTTTCTTCTCCCACTGGTTGTATGAATGTCCTGGGGAGATATGCACTTCAAAATAACTTGTGGGTTCCAAGAATCAGAACAAGCTGCCCTAGGTTCAGGCATAAGAGGGTGTATTTTTGTAGGAAATTAAAACCAATAATGCTGATATTTAAAGTCACCCTGATTTTTTATTATCACCATATGCTGGCAGTTTTAAGCAAAGTCATTGATAAAATATTCTGTCCTCAACAAAAAGAGTTTCATGGCCTAAATTCCAAACAAATTCTATGAATATTGTTGAATTTTAATAATACATAATGTAAGCTACAGATTGGCACTTTTAATATTTATTCTTTAATAAACATTTCAGTCTACATGGGCTTTAAATAGAAGAAACTTCAGTTAGTTATTCCATCCCATCCCACACCTGGCATAGACCAATTATACACATCTGTTTAGCAATGAATTACTAAATATAGAAATTATTTGAGTAAATCTATGTGATTCTACATATTTCTACGTTTAAATAGTAAACCCCAAAGAAGCAATGACAACACAGTGATTGTATAGAGGCAAAACTTCAGTTACTTCAAATTTTCCATTCTATATGACATCTTGGAATTCTTAGTCTGCTTAAAATTTAAGCCCATGTATCTGAGTGCAAACTGCAGTGCATATCATTTTTGTTTGGTCTGTGCCTTTTAGTTCATATTGGAAATAATCTACTGAATTTGTATACTGTCTTTTATTTTTTCATTTATTCTTTTTAGTTATACATGATGGTAGAATATATTTGATCTATTTATACAAACATGGAGTACATCTTATTCTAAGTAGGATCCCAGTATTATGGTTATACATGATGTGGAGTTTCACTGTGGTGTATTCATATATATACATAGGAAAGTAACGTCTGATTCATTCTACTGTCTTTTCTGTTTCCATCTCCCCTCCCCTCCCTTTATTCCCCTTTATCTAATCCAATGAACTTCTGCTCTTCCCCTCCCAGCACCTCGTTGTGTGTTAGCATTCACATATCAGAGAGAACATTTGACCTTTGTTTTTTGGGAAAAGCTTATTTTGCTTAATATAATAGTCTCCAGATGCATCCATTTAATGGCAAAAGTCATAAAGTCATTCTTTTATGGCTGAGTAATATTCCATTGTGTGTATATATACCATATTTTCTTTATCCACTCATCTGTTGAAGGGCACCCAGGTTGGTTCCATCATTTAGTTATTGTGAATTGAGCTGCTATAAACATTGATGTGGCTGTGTTACTGTAGTATGCTGATTTTAAATCCTTTGGATATATATCAAGTAGTGGGATAACTGGGTCAAATGGTGGTTCCATTTCAAATTCTCTAAGGAATTTCCATACTGCTTTCCAGAGTGGTTGCACCAATTTGCAGTCCCACCAGCAACGTATGAGTCCCTACATCCTTGCCAGCATTTATTGTTATTTGTATTCTTGATTTTTGCCATGTATAGTGTCTTTTCAATTAAAAATTTGACATTTGTACTTGTTAGTTGTTTTAAAACTAAGGAGTGAATCAAGAAACTAATTATTATTATATGATTAATTCTAAAAATAATTTTTTCATATAGAGGAATAGGTGCAAAAACAAAGATTGGCTGTTGGTATCAACTGTGCTGGCTATGTCCCTGCCCTGGTGTTTAATCCTTTATAGGTATCACAGCTGTTGGCCTCAGAGTCAGTACAAAAGTGACAGTTGACAGCTCTACTCAACCATCACTAGGACAGTTTTCATAGCTCCTGAGCATTCACAACGCTGCCCATCAATTCTGCCTTGTGGAACAATTTTGCTTTTTGTTTATGCTTTTGAAAACAAAATTGTCTAAGTATAGCCCTGGGGCAAGTAAAGCTCAACTTTCTTCTCTTTGTGTTTCTCAGTAGAAGCAGATAAGTGAGGATGAGGACAAGGAATTTGGAGGAATACATCTCATTGTTTTGTTGAGATTAGAAACATGAATATAATGTGATGGTTAATTTTATTTGACAGGGCTAAGGGATGCCTGGATAGCTGGTTAAACATTATATCTGAGTGTGTCAGGGGGGATGTTTCGATCAGGTTTGGAATCTGTTCACTGAGTAAAGAACATTTGCTTTGACTAGCTTGGGAAAGCATCATTCATCATCCACTGAAGACCCAAATAGAGCAAAGAAAATGGAGGAAGGGGAACTTGCTCTCTGCTTGAGCTGGGATGTCCATCTACTCCTCCCTTGATCATCAGTGCTCCTGGTTCTTGGACCTTTAGACTCAGACTGGGACTTACACCTGGCCTCTCTGGTTCTCAGGCCTTTGGGATTGGACTGAATCTGCACCACCAGCTTCCCAGGCCTTCAGTTTACAGATGCAATAATGGAGCCACTCAGTCTCCATAATTATGTGAGCCAATTCCTCATAATGAGCTTCTTCCTCTCTATTTCCTATTGGTTCTGTTTCTCTGGAGTAACGCTGACTAATACAGAGTTAATTTTTCTCTTGGGTTATTTTGCCACATTAGTGAAGAGTACTGTGGACTTGTACTTAAACAGCGATTCTTGCGAGTGAAGAACTATCACTTTAGAGAAAAATGATTGCATTTTTTTGTACCCTTAAATCACACAAGCTTTGAAATATCATACTCGAGTCACCAAATTTGTTAATTACAGTTTGGGTTTATTTTTGTGGGCTATAACAGTATTCATCTCTGATTATATTATTGTTCTGTGGTCTTGTCAGTAAAATGTGTTATTGTGAATAATGTGGGTGATAGTGTTTCTTTGCAGATAATAAAAGATCATATTTTTGTAAGACAGAATACATCAATTAAACCATGGAGTTTAACCATGGGTCTTTAAACATTCAACCACCCAATTGTGTATAATGTTATACAAAAGTACGTAACTCGTCCTATAAATTGTTGAGAATTCTGTCTCAGGATGTTCTCTTCTTCTCAACACTGCGCTCAGTTTTCCATTTAGAACATGCTGGATATTCAGACTAGATGGCTAATTTCCTAGGTGGGTATAAAAAAACAAGTTACTAATTCTCAGAAGATGTTCATGGAGATTCTCTTAGGTCTGCAGCACTCAGCAAGGGAAGGGAAACCCTCTTTAGAGGTAGGACTGGAAGCCCTGGGTGGATACCCCAAAATGCCAAAGTAGCCAGCTAGTCTCTGACTCCACCTTGTACCAAATTAATCATCACTCCCAAATGGCTCCTCCCACTGACCACACCTCCCATTCTTGAACCAAAGTCTGGTTTCCTGAGTACCTTTGGTGCAAGGTTCTGATTAGCACATAATAAGTATTTGATAAACTTTAGTTCCCTTCCTCTCTAGTTCCTGTTACTTGTCAATGAATAAATGGATGAACAAAGGAGTTGATTCCTCTCTGTCTCAAGCCACTTTTCCCTGTTTCATGACCCATGAGCTAATATGCGGGCACATGGTCCCTGGAGTTTTATATTTTGCCACTGGGCATATTGAGATTATCTCAGTTCTTCCAAACCTGGAATAAAATACCTGTGAAGGGGGAAGTTCCATTCATAGTCCAATCTACTTAGTTCAGGTGAAGTCACTGAACGACCCTGGTGACATGACCCTGTGTACAGATGGGAAGCAGGAAACAATTCCCCCAGTGTTCTGAGCAGAAGTTCCCATAGCTTCTATCATTCCTTATATCTCTTCTTCATGATCTTTGTTCTGCTCCAGGTTTGTCTTGTCCCAAATTTGATACAGCAAGTCTTTCTATGATCTACCTGGGTCATGTTAGTTGCTGTCTCTCTCTCTAACATTTTTTTAGGTAGGTTTTTATTTTATTAGTTCATTTATTGGTAGGGCTGGGGATTGAACAAAGGATTTCACGCATACTAGGATCTCACACATTTTCAGCCCCATATCACTCTACCGGTCATATTGGCAGCTCGGGTGTGAGGCTTCTCAACAGTGTCTTTGCCATTTGCCTTTCCCTACCAGTTGGGTCCCCCCACCTCTCAGCTTCTGGTACCAATAACAGAGGTCAGTTTACCTCTAACCCTTCCATCCCAACCCCAGTCATAGTTAAGTCTTTGCATTCCAACAGTGCCTTAACTGATTCTGCCTACCCTTGTTAGAAACTAATGAAGTTTCCTTTCCAACTGCTGAAGTTCAGAGTCTTGATCCTATTAGTACTAGTTAAAACCCAAATTCTATTTCTGCACAGAGTCAATTGAAATACACCTGGAGAATGGTAAATGGAACATCTGATGCATTTTCGTTCAAATGAGCTTTGTGTAGATTTGAGACAGAGATAGACCATCCGTAGGCAGCCAGGAAAAGGGTCTTGGAGAAGAAACAAAGGAAGAGGGGATTGGGAAATCAAACTTCTCACAGTCCTTTAACAGACCCTATACACGACCAACAGAAAAAGGTACTTCCTCTTGTGCCAACAGACCCTCATCCCCCCACAGGTGCTAATAGTCTTAGATATCACTTTTCTCTAGATTTGCTGAAGAAGACAAAATAGAGATAGTTGATTGGATCCCTATATGAATTATATTTACATGTTGTCACACCAATCACTTATAGGGACAGATCAAGCCCATAAAAACCCCTAGCCAACAGACAACCATTGGCAATCCTTGCCTGGGACCCCTTCTCTTTGGGAGCTCTGCTTTAATTATTTCCATTACTCTAATAAATCCTGTTACTTTGCTTTCACTCTGTGTCCATGGATTTTATTCTTTAAATTTGTGAGACAAAGAACTCACTCATTTATGCTGTGTGCTACAGGCTGACATCAGATCCTTAATACAATGTGTAAAGTCATCTCCAAAAACTATGGTCCTATAGGCTCAATTATTGTCTTATAATAGACTTTTCTGGGGAACAAAACCCATTTATAAATTAGAATCCCTCTGACAATTCACATATAGTCAAGACTGTGCTTTAGGCTATGCCACAAGCGCTGGAGGGGCCTCCATGATCAAACAAAGGATCAAAATAAGAACATCAAAGCAAGGAATAATAGATAGTGGTGTCACACTTTAGGTTTTATCGAAGAGTAATGGATGCTAGAATTTGTGGTGTAGAAAGGAAGGTAGGTGAAAGGAGGGTGAGGGCTATCACCTAGTATGAGTCTCCCCAAGTCAGGCAGAGCAAAATCTGGGTTGGTACACAGGAAAATCCAGAAATTCAGAGTCAGAGATCAGGGAGAACACAGGAAGTCCTAATACATAGGACCCAATGATGCTAAAACCAGGGAAGATGACAGCTGAAGGGAATAGTTGCAAATACTGACACATCTGTCCATGGTTGGAGTTAAAATTGGGAACTCTAAGCAGGATCTTAAGAATGAAGCAAGATTTCCAGCTGGGACCAATGAGAAGCAGACTCCTAGAAATCAAATTGTGTCAGGAGGAGAAGGGGACTTGTATAAGGGGATGAGATGCTTACTAAGGCAAAGGAACCCCATTATCAGAAGAAGACATCAGAAAAAGGAGCAGCGGTAAACTGCAAATTGGGGCCTGGGAGAGGAGCCAGATGCTAGTGCTGCATCTCCTCACTCCAGGCCGCCCTGCACCTGCCTGTGGAATGGGACTCCTAAGGACAAGGCATGATTGACAAGTCTTCTTTATTCCTAGCATACTGCCAAGACCCAAGCACAAGGCATCCTGCTTTCCTCTGTGTTGCTTAGCAACAACCACCTCCTTCATTACTGGAGTTGTCATAGTTTTTTTTTTTTCTCTGTAGCTATCTACTCTGAAACCAGGTACATGAGGTCTACAAGGAACAAGGCAAAGGCCTGGTTGTCCAATCAGTTACAAGCTGACTTGCCACTATAAGCAAGTACACTCTCAGTACAGGGAGCTCTGAGTACTGGGAACAACAGGCTGATAACTGTGCTGAACCCAATTGTGGAGTAGGAGAGGGTAGGAAGGGATGAAGGAAATTCTACTGAATCTGTAAATCCTGTGTGAAGGGTGGAGTGGGAGAGAGAGAGAGAGATTTTAAATCTT
>CM053405.1:45262487-45313435 GCA_028644305.1 Xerus rutilus | reverse complement strand
GAAGACATGTTTTAAATAAAAAAATGTTTCTTTGACAGTCATTCTCATTCTAGTATGAAAATTATTTAATTCTGTCAAATGCAAAGAAAAGCATTTGTCTTGTCATTCACAAAGCCTAAAACTTCTTGATTAAAATGGCCAGAGATGTCTCTTAAAAATGGCAGTGTATAGCTGGGTGCTTTGGTGCACGCCTGTAATCCCAGCACTTTGGGAGGCTGAGACAGAATCATTGAGTTCAAAGCCAGCCTCAGCAAAGGTGAGGCGCTAAGCAACTCAGTGAGACCCTGTCTCTACATAAAACACAAAATAGGTCTGGGGATGTGGCTCAGTGGCCGAGTATCCCTGAGTTCAATCCTTGATACCAAAAGAAAAAGGGGGGGGCAGTGAAGTGTTAACATTTAAAACTATTGGGAAATTCTGTTTTCTGTGAGGTAGAACAAGGACTGAATCATCAATTAGATGACATAATGCCCAAAAGAGTTTGACAAAGTCAAGGTTAAGGATCAAAAAGTTTTTTCCCATCTGACAAATCATTAGCTGGGAGACATTTTACCACCAGTGAAGTCCAAATCTGGTGGCAACTGTGCTTACAGCAGTGAGTTGAAAGAGTCTATATGTGTTTATTCAGTAAAGCCCTTACTCCGTGTATTCAACAGCCACAGCCTGAAAGAAAATATGCCTGGCCATTTTTCCTTTTTAAAATCAGATATGAAATCTTCCATCATTTGGTATCACTGAAACTCATACCCATATCAACAAAAATTCTCATGCAAGTAAAACATACATGTATTTCTTTTGCTCTTTGTGGGTTAAAAAAAATTTTTTTTGGTTGTTGTTTAAACAGAAGATTTTACAATTTCATTCACCACCCATTTATTCACTGAGGAATACCTTAAAAAAAAAGAAACCCTCAGGTCATGTTACACCTAGTACTAGTAAAAGTTGCAGTAGCAGATAGGGGACAGGAGAGGAGAAAATGTAGAGGGAGAAGAAAGAAGAGAAGAAGGAGAGAAGGCCAGTGAAGTGAAAGGGGGTGAGGAGGCAGGGGTGGATGGAGAAGGAGTCAGAAGTGTGAGCATCATGGATCACCTGGCTCTCCTCGCAGCCTCCAGGCAATCCAGGCACATCTGTCTGAGAAAATGATTGTTATTACCATCCCTTGATGTCTTTATTTCCTTCTCTAGTAGAAATTATAGCCTGGCTTCATTTTTAAGCTTCAAAGTTTATTTTTTCAAGAAATTACTATGTTCCCATTCTCTCCAACTTCTTCCTCTGCTGAGGGATCATCTAAGGTTGTAATCAGTTTACTTAAAAAAAAAGAACCTGAGTGATTGGTCAATTTACATAGCCATCAGCCCCAAAGTGCTTGCTCTTTCCCTTTGAAACTGTAATTCAAAAAAACAAACCAAGCAATGTCAACCTAGATTTTTTCATTTAATTTTTTTATCAAAGTAATGCGCATGGATAATTAAAAATTCAAATTAACACTGAAAGTTTTAAAATGAAAAACAGTAGTCCTTTAACCAGTTTTATTCTTACCTGCCTCACTCCATCTCCATCCAAATAAAAGCTCCCTTCTTAGAAGCAATCACTTGAATTGGTTGAACTCCTAATTTTTGTAATTTTCTCTGCATTTTAAAATAATATACACTTAGGCATCACTGAATGAAGGGGATACATTCTGAGAAATGCATTGTTAGACCATTTCATTGTTGCAAGAACATCACAGTGTACTTATAAAGCTAGAAGGAATCACCTTCTACACATTTCATTTATGTATGGCTATAAGGTAGAGGCTGTGTGGTATAACCTATTGCTCTGAGGCTACAAACTGTACAGCATGTTACTGTAGTGAATACTGCAGGCAGTTGTAATATAATGGTGTTTGTGTGTCTAAACACATCTAAACATAGAAAAGATACAGTAAAAATATAGTATAAATACACTATACTTGTATTGGGCATTCACCCAATGAGACTTGAAGGACTTCAGGTGGCTCCAGCTGAGATAGTGATTAAGTGATGAGTGAAGGCTAAGACATTATTGTATACTACAACAGACTTTATATTATTAAAGTCTTTATATTATTAAACAGACTTTATATTATTAAAGTCTGTTGTAGTATACAATAATGTAAAAGAAACAACATTATTTTAATATATTTAAATATATTAAGTATATTTAAATATATATTTATTTTAAATATATATTTAAATATATTAAAATATATTTAATATATTTAAATATATTAAAGATATTTTTCTTGCCCTGAAAAAGAATTTTTTTTCCATCTCACCTCCTATTCAGCTCTGTGTTCTTATTCCAGTTTCAACAATTCCTCATCATTCAGTTCCTCAGTGTCCACTTCCAGGAGCTCCTCAATGTCATACTCATCCACACACAGGTTAAAGCTGTTCACCACCTTAACAAAGCCATAGTGATGTTTGCAAATTTCTCATTCTTGGCAAATCTTCTGAAGTCATGGATGAACGTCTAATGTCTTCTTCCAGATGCCACTCATACAGTCCTTGTTGAATCACTCAGCCCAAGCAAGCTCTTGGTGCAGTCATAAATGTTGTACTCCTTCCAGAATTGCATCAGGGCCTTCCTCAGCTGCAGCACTGCTCTGGTAAAAGACTTTCCTCGGGCAGTAGGACTTAAAAGCTGATATAACTCTTTATGCAATGGTTGGCTCAAAGAGGTGATGTTTGGAGGGAGAAAAATCAGTTTGTTATTGAAATGAAGATCACCAAAAACAGGAGGGTATGTGGGGGGCATTTTCAACAATAAACAAACTCATGAAAGGTATCTTATCCTCAAAGCAGTACTTCTCCATTTTGTCGGCATAACAATTCAGGAGGGCATTTTGGAAGAGGAGCTGGGTCATTTCTGACTTCATTTTGCTCCTGTAGCATACAGGCAGTGGGTTCCTACTAAGATACTTTATGGCCATGAGTTTATAACTGTGCCACATCACAAAGGATTTCAAGCTGTAGCCTGCAATGTGTCCTCAAGGGAGACTATTATCCCATCCTTAAAAGCCTTGAAATTCAGTATTGATATGGCCTCTTTGGATGAAAAGTCCTTTCCAGCATCTTTTTCGAGAATATGGGATTTCTTCAATATTGGAAGATTTGCTCTGTCAAGTAATTTTCCTTCGCCATCAGCTTATCTAGTGTTGCTAAAGATTCTTAACTGCCTTCATATCAGCACTTGCAGGCTCCCTGCTCACTTTCAAACTGCTCATTCTTGAATCACTTAAACCACTTAGAGCTGGCAGAAAATTTAGCGTCATAGTCAGATTTGACCTTTTCTTTTGACATTGCAGAGTCTTTACCTTGGTCCTGATCGTCAAGTGCTCAGAGGGAAATGCTCCTGTGTTTGGTCTTTGATTCAGGCCATTAGACTCCCTCTATAGTTGATATAGGCCCGTCTCAAGTTTTTCCTAGTTCTTTTGTCTTTAGTGAAGCAGGTAGAGGTGGGGTACCAGGGAGTGAACTCAGAGGCACTTAACCACTGAGCCACATCCCCAGACTTTTTTATTTTTTTATTTTATATGAGACTGCTACCAGTATATTTTGGCATACTGCTTTATAGTAAACAGTTGTTTTCATAACTTGACGAGTAACTAAAATAATGATAAAAGTAAGGTATAGTAAAAGCATAAACTGGCAATGTAGCCATTTATAGCCATTATCAAGTATCATAACTGTACATAGTTGTGCTATTCTTTTATACAGATGTCACTGCAGTAGGTTTGTTTACAGCAGCTGCACCACAACCATGCAAGCAATGCATATCACTCTGACCTTATGATAGCTACTACATCACTGAGTGATAGACATTTTTCAGCTTTGTTATAATCTTATGGGCCACCATAGTAGTCCATCATTGATTGAAATGACATTTTCTTGCACATCTGTACTTATATCTGCTATTACAGATTTATCAATTTTGGATGTTATATATTGATTTACTTTTGGTATAGATGATTTAGCTTTTTAAATTGTTTTCACCCTTCCTTTTATTCCCAATATAATTATATTAACTTACTTAATCTGCCTTTACATTGCAGTAATATAGTTAATAATTACTGCAGCTATTCGCTATGGATGCAAGTCATCTCATGTGATTATGCTTTCTGTCTTATGTAATGTTTCATTCATTCTGAAATTCTTCCATTCCTCACGGTACATTATCTCTTCCATTTCTCTCATGTTCTGTGTGTGCATGGTTTGGTCTTTCTCTTCCATACTAGACCTTACTTTAAATGCTGGTGATATTTGGTTCTGTTCAGATTTAAAGGCGATATACCAAAAATCTCAAGTGAAGCTCTGTGAGTTGTGTGGGCTTGTCAGATTTGTATTGGGAAACCCCTAAATGTCATTTTGGGGAAGGATTTGTTTCTGGATTATTCAGTTTTTCCAGAAAATAATCCTCTAATGTCCTGTTCATGCATTCCTACCTGCCTGCTTGTGTGCATGTGTGTGTGTGTGTGCGCGCGCGCGCGTGTGTGTGCATGTGTGTGTATGAGATCCTGGTTATTGGCATTTAGGGGAGTGGGTTGGATAAAGGAGACTATAGACTCAGTTTCATTGTGCAGATTGTCACTCACACTGTTTTTAGACCCATGCCTTTCCTCCAGGTCAAGGCTATCTGAGTCCTTTCTACAGACTTTTCAGTGCCATGGTCCCATGTATCTGCACATCCAGTGAGCACTGTGTGGGTCGAGGGTAGTGTTTCCCCTGCTGATGTGTAGTCCATCTACAAACCCTAGGTTCTAGTTTCTTCAGCTCCACTGAGTTGGATCCAAATCCTCCATGCAATGAAATTACCATGTTTATTGGGGAGACCTATATGAAGACTTAATCAAGAATTAAAAACACATTTCAGAAACTATTAAAATGTATTATTTAAGTCGGTGAATTGTATGATATGTGCATTATTTCTCGATAAAGCTGTTAAAAGTGTTACACACAAAAAACCTATGAAAACAAGTAAACACTGTCTAATAAAATTAATTGGAAGGGTCTCTATGGGTGCATAAAGTTACTTAAATTTTCCTTTCTTGAAGTTGAAGAACACTTTAGAAGACAGAAAGATTTTCTGTGTTCTTGGATAGGCAAAACTAAAACTATCAAAAATAGCTGTATTACCTAAAGCAATCTACAGATTCAAAGCGATCCCCATCAAAATATCAATAACATTCTTCAAAGCAATTCTGAACAATAAGAGTGATGGCATCACAATACCTGATCTCAAATGATACTGCAGAACAACAATGACAAAAAGAGCCCAGTCTTGTCATATAAACAAACATGAGAGCCCGGCGCGGTGGTGCATGCCTGTAATCCCAGCACTTTGGGAGGCTGAGACGGGAGAATCATGAGTTCAAAGAAGCAACTCAGTGAGACCCTGTCTCTATATAAAACACAAAATAGGGCTGGGGATGTGGCTCAGTGGTAGAGTGCTCCTGAGTTCAATCCCCAGTACCAAAAAAAAAAACCAAACAAACCAAAAAACAAATTTGAGGACCAATGGAATAGAAGAGACAAACCCACACAGATACATAGTCATCTTACTCTTGTCCAAGGTGCTAAAAAACATGTTGTAGAAAAGATAGCCGTAAATAAATGCTGTTGAGAAAACTCCATATCCACATATAGAAGAATGACACTAGATCCCTATTTATCATGCTCCACACACATAAAAATCAACTTCAACAGGGTCAAAGACCTAGGAGCTAGACCAGAAACTTTTTTAGAAGAAAACATAGGGTCAATACTCCAAAATATTGGCACAGACAATGACTTCCTTAATAAGAATTCCAAAGCTCAAGAAATAAAATGAAGAATCAATAATTGGGGGGCTGGGATTGTGGCGCAGTGGTAGTGTGCTCGCCTGGCATGCGTGAGGCACTGGGTTCGATTCTCAGCACCACATAAAAATAAAATAAAGATATTCTGTCCACCTACAACTAAAAAATAAATATTAAAAAAAAAAAAAAAAAAAAAGAATCAATAATTGGGATAGCATCAAATTAAAAAGCTTTTGTTCATCAAAGAAAGCAATTAAAAGCATAAAGAAAGAGTTCACAGAATGGGAGAAAATCTTTGCTCACTACTTTTCTGACAAGGGATTAATGTCCAGAATATATAAAGAACTCAAAAAATTTAACACCCCCAAAAGCAAATAACCCAATTGAGAAATGGGCAAATGATCAAAACAAATATTTCTCAGAAGAAATACAAATGACTGACACATATATCAAAAAATGTTCAACATCCTTAGCAATCAGAGAAACACAAATCAAAACTATGCTGAGATTTTATCTCACTTCAGTTAGAATGGTAGTCATCGAGAATGCAAATAACAACAAATGCTAGAGAAGATATAGAAAAAGAGGAAAATTTTTACACTTTTGGAGGAATTATAAGTTAGTACAACCACTTTGGGAAGCAATATGGATTTCCTCAAAAGATAGGACTGTGACTATCATATGACCCAGCTATTCTATTGTCATGGTTTGGATATGAGGTGTCTCTCAAAAGCTCACGTGTGAGACAATTCAAACATGTTCAGAAGTGATATGACTATGAGAGTTGTAATATCATCAATGGATTAATCCACTTGATGGACTAATAATTTGAAAGGACTACCATACTGGATGATGACTATAGGCAGGTAGAATGTGACTGGAGGGAGTAGGTCACTGGGGGAATGCCTTTGGGGTTTCTGTTCTGTTCCTGGCAAGTGGAATTTGCAGGGAGCTGTGGGTAAACTGAGCAAAATTGGAGTCTTAAGTAGGATAGGTTGGTATCAGGAACTCCCAGTAGGAATCCACTGGTTCAAGAACACCTGGTTCACTTGGCACCCTGCTTAGCTCACCGCTCAAGTTCTAGCTCAGATCTGGAGATAGGAGCGACCCGCTTGTGCCAGAGAACCTGGGGAGGAGGGTGTGCAGCTTGCCAAATGCCAATCAACCTCTTCACTGCAAGACCCCTGCCACACCCCGAAGCAAGCACAAAAAACGAGACTCTTCCTGCTGAAACTTTATCCCTGCCCTTGATGTACTCCCTCTTAACGACTTCAGTTGTTCAGTTCCACTTCCCCTCAGGACTGGAAGACCTATCAGATGCTCCACTTTTTATATCTAATTTCTGTATCTGTCTTTATTTCTTACTGATTATTTCATACTTATTTTCATACTTATATTCATACTTATTTTCATATTATTTCATACTTATTTCATATTTATTTTCCCAAGTGGCTCACATCTTCTGAGCAGGAACCTGCTCTATCGGGGTGCTGGTCACCCCAGTATAGGAGTTCTTGCTCTCCTCTTCCTCGCTCTTGGGAACTGAGCAGCTCTCTATCACCACACTCTTCTTCCACAATGTTCTGCCTCACCTTGGGACCAGAACATGGAGTCAGCTGACCATGGAATGAACCTCTGAAATTGTGGGGCAAAATAAACTTTTACTCTTCTAAGTTGCTCTTGTCAGGTCTTTTGGTCACAGTGACAAAAAGCTGACTAATACACACTTCTTGGTATTTATCCAAAAGAACTAAAATCAGTATATTATAGTGACACATGCATACAAATGTTTATAGCCATGCAATCAACAATAGCCAAGGTATGACAACTAGCTTAGGTGCCCAAAAAGAGATAAACAAATAGAAAATGTGGTATATATGCATAATGGAGGGTTAGCCAGCCATACAGAAGAATGAAATCATATCATTTTCTGGTAAATAAATAGAATTGGAGAACAACATGCTAAATGAAATAACCCAGACTCAGAAACTCAAGGATCGAATGTTTTCTTTTGTATGTGAAAACTAGAGAGAGAGAAAGAGAGAGAGAAAAGGATTTTTTTTTAAAGGGCAGGAAAAAAGAAAGGAGACCAATAGAGTAGAAGGGGATTGAGGGGGAGGGAGGCGGGAGAGCATGAAGTACTGGGGAATAAACTCTACCAGATTATGCTATGTTCATGTATGAATATACCACAGTAAATCCTGCTTATGGATATTGTTGTAATTCCCTAATAATAATAACAATAACAAGTAGACGGGAGATCAGTAGACTAGAACAAGTGAATCAGGGGAGGCTAAAGGGGAAGGAAAGGGAAGGTGCTCGGGAATGAGACTGATCAAATTATGTACACGTATGAATATGGCTTAATAAATCCTACTATTATGTATAATTACAATGCACCAAATAAAAGTGACAAAAATAAATAATTTTTCTTTCAAATTGAAGATGAAAAATAAGAGCAAAAAGGCAATAAATAGTCAAGTAGTCAACTTGGGAGCAACAAATAAACTAATATAAATGCTGGAAACTTTTAAGTTTGAAACTATTTCATAATTGATGTATAAAGAGACATGAAAATCTGAGGAATAACATGACATACAGTAATTAAGGCATCTTCTATTAAAATTTCATTTTCTTATTCTCATAAGAATCATTCCCTCCAAAAAAGAATCATTCCCCAAGAAATTAAAAATCAAAACAAAAATGCAATAAATAGAAAAATATCAAAGGCAACTCATATAATGAGTGGTGTTGGTAGCATGAGTACACACTGTAAATAAAAGCAACATCACATTTTAATTCTTGATTTAATAAACTGTGTAATAGAAAATACATTGTAATAAGAAACTGTTCACATAGACATGTAATGAGTTATGAAATCTTGGATGCAGTATAATAAAATTTTCAAGCTACCAAACATGATATAAAATTTAATCTCTTATAAATATATAATTCTAATGAAGTTTTCAATCTCTTTCTACAAAGAAAATTGGAAAATCAATAACAAGGAAAATATTTAAATCCTCAAAGACATGAATTAGGAAAACAGAAAAAGCAAAATTATAAGTGGTTAAAGGATCCTAAAATAATAGGGACAAAAATAATTTTGTCCTTTTGTCTCAAAGGACAAAAGCATAGGATTTCACATGAAATGATAACCTCAATGCATATATTATACATTGAGGATTATTTTGTTGTTAAAGACCAACTGTAAGTAGTCAAGATAGAAGTAATCTTATAATTTTAATAGGCAGACAGATATCTGTTACATTTCTTACTTTTGCTCTTTAAGAGATGACAGTTCTTGGGCTGGGATTGTAGCTCAGTGGTAGAGTGCTTGCCTCGCATGCATGAGACACCGGGTTCGATCCTCAGCACCACATACAAATAAATAAAGATATTGTGTCCAACTACAACTAAAAAAAATTAAAAAAAAAGAGATGACAGTTCTTTCTCCCTTACAATACCTTAAGCATGTCATCTTTTTTTAAAAAATTTTTTTTTTCTTTTAGTTGTAGATGGACATAATGTCTTTATTTTATTGGTTTTATATGTGGTGCTGAGGATCGAACCCAGGGCCTCACGCATGCGAGGCAAGCGCTCTACCGCTGAGCTACAATCCCAGCCCCAAGCATGTCATCTTAATATAAGTCAGATCAGGTTTCCCAACCAAAAGTACTCATGGTTTGTTTTAGTCAGCTTTTTTGCTGCTGTCACCAAAAGACTCAACCAGAACAACTGTAGAGGAGGAAAAGTTTATTTGGGGGCTCATAGTTTCAGAGATCTCAGTCCATAGGCAGCTAGCTCCATTCCTCCAGGCTGGAGGAGAGGCTGAACCACATATGGAAGCGTGTGGTGGAGGGAAGCAGCTCACACGATGATCAGAGGCGGGTGGGGAGGGGGAGAGAGAGAGAGAGAGAGAGAGAGAGAGAGAGAGAGAGAGAGAGAGAGAGAGAGAGAAACAGAGAGACAGAGACAGAGAGAGACTTTATCCATCAGATACAAAATATATAGCCCAAAGACATGCCTCTAATGATCCACCTGCTGTAGCTACACTCTACCTGCCATCACCCATCACCCAGTTAATCCCATCAGAGGACTGATTGACTGGATTAAGACTCTCATAACCCAGTCATTTCTCTAAACCTTCTTACATCGTCTCACACATGAGCTTTTGGGAAATACCTCACATTTAAACCATAACATTGTTCTTTCAGTCCTAGGGAAATGGTAGAGAAGCTTATTAGTTTCCTGAGGCTGCTGTAACAAATATAAAAATGGGATGGCATAACACAGCAGAACGTTATTCTCTTGTGATAGTTCTGGAGGCCCAAAGTATGAGTTCAAAGTGTTAGCAAAGCCACACACCTTCTGGAGGCTCTAGGGGAGAATTTATTCTTTGTCTCTGCAGGTCGTGGTGGCTATAGGAATAGTATAATACCATGTGAGGCTTAATTTTACATGTTGCCTGGACATCAACAGAGACAAACAGAAGAGTCTTAAATGGCCTGACTGCATACTTTCCTCCCTTAGATAAGATCTCTGGACAGAAAGATCCCTATGAAAGGGACCAGGAACAGTTCCTATTTCTCCCTGAGTAGTGAGTTTCAGTTCCCTGCCAGCCACAGAATTAGTCATAAAAGACTGTTATAGCCTCCTATAGGAACCATACCCTTGATACTACAAAGCCTGCTCTCCATAACCTCTGGTGACAAACTGCTGTAATCTCATCTTCCCAGTTAGCCATCCCTAAAACACTAGAGTGGGAATCTTTCCTTCCTAAGCAGGTGAATAGGCACAATTAAAACAGTAGACATTCCTTGACTTGTGGTGACCTCGCTCCAACTTTTTTTTTTGTGGTCACATTGTCTGCTCCTCTTTCATGTCTTTTCCTCTTCCTTCTGTCTCAAGTCTTCATCTGCCTTTCTTTTATAAGGACACTTGTCTCCGTATTTAGGACGTATCTGGATAATTCAGGACGATCCCCTAACCTCCAGATCCTCAATTTAATTACATTTGAAAAGTAATTACATTACTCCTTTATAAATGCGGTAACTTTCACAGGTTCTGGGAATTAGGATGTGAACACATCTCTTGTAGCCCACTGTTCAATCTGCTACAAGGGCCAGGATACAAATATGATCCTCTCTCTTTCATCTTTTATGTTGCTCTAGTTTTGTTTGAAAAACTCATTATCGTGGATGAACCACGCTATGGTGATTTCCATAAAGATCTCTGAAGCTTTCTAAAATAGAATTTAATTGTGCTAGTCTCTCGTGTTTTCTAACAAACACAGGTTTCAACTAGGGTGCTGAACATAATCAAATTTTAAGCATTGGTTTTAATGGAAAAATTCTGAGGTGTGTCCAGTCAGATAGGAAAGAATCCCGTCATTGATAAGCATTGGCACCCAGGTGAAGGAGTGGGAGCGGCAGAATTGCCATGAATTTTCATCCCCCAATTTAATGATGTCTAGCCCTTCTTCCAAAGTAATTCCTAGGCAGATTCCAGGTTGGCTATAAATCGAGTCAGTCTTGTCTCTGAGAATAATCATTTTATCAGTCAGAGCTTGAAGCAAAAGTAGAACCACTAGACAATATATTTAATAAGGGAGATTTGATTAGGGATTTGGCCTTACACAATTGTGGGAGCTGATCGAACAGTTTGTGGAGTTGGGTTCTTGTCTCTAAAACTGCAGCTGAGCTCAGCAGGACAGGCAGTCAGAAGGGAAGACAGACAGCAAGTGGGGGCAAACTGGAATCTGAGAGAATGAGTGGCACCCTTGGGAGTAGGCTGGGACCTCCCTGTCACAAATGCCAAGTTCCAACTGTGATGATAGGATTCTCTTCCAGGAAGTGTGTTGTCTGTGATGTTGAATCTTTTTCTTGGTTTAGAGTGGAGATGATAGGGATCGAACCCAGGGCCTTGTGTATGCTAAGCACTCATTCCACCACAGAGCTATTTTATCTCCAGCTCTGATGGTTCATTTTATGTGTCAACTTGACTCGGTGATGAGTTATTCAGAAATTTGGTTAAACATTATTTCTAGGTGTGACTGTGAGGTTGTATTTGGGTAAAACTAGCATTTGAATCTATAGACCAAGTGAAGCTGAGTATCTTCCCCAACTTGGGTGAGCATCACCCACTGAGGGCCTGAATGAACAGCACAAAAGTGGAGGAAGAGAGATTTTGCTCTCAGTTTGATTGCTTGAACTGAAATATTGGTCTTCTCTTGCCCCAAAAGAGAATTTTCATTATTGGTTCTGCTGGTTTTCAGAACTTCAGACTCAGACTGGAAATATAATACCAGTTTTCCTGGGTCTCTCGCTTGCAAATGTGGTTTGGGGGAAAGCCTCCTAGGCCAAGGAACTCTCTTGAAGGCATGGAGTCTAACAGGGATGGGTATGTGCAGGAAATGAGGCCAGGCAGTAAAGTACTTGACAAATTACCTAATATTTTTAATTAATCATTGGCAGCAAAGCTATATACCATTTAAGGTCCTATTATTTCAACTTTAATTTCAGACTAGGAATTATATCTTTCATTATTTTTATTAGTCTTTTGGTTGCTGAGAACACTGGATTTTAAAAAAATAAAATGAACTTTCTTACAAGAATAACTTTCACACAAGGCAATGCTAACAAGAAATAGCCAATAGATGAAGGAAGGAGCATGAACTAGGGAGAGAATTATCAGAGTTAGTTAAATAAACTTCATTGTGTACATGTGATCTTCAGAACAGAAAGGGGACACACTAAGACCTCATTTACATAGTAGAATGTTGAGTGTTATTTGGAAAAATATCTCACATTTATAGTTCAATTTTTATAGTCTACGATGTCTAAGATCTATAGTCTAAGAGGTTTACCATCTAACTTGCCACATCATTTTACTGTGACACTCTCTGAACTTCAGCCCCTTTATTCATTCCTTATGAATTTATTCAATAAGCACTTATCAAGCTCTAACAGTGTGTTAGGCACAGACTGAAGCCTAGATAGGAAGAGGAGAGAGGAATGAATAAGGAAAGGTAAAGAGGTACTATTCTTCCAGTCATGCAAGTGACTGAATCTTAAATAATATGGAGATCCATAGAAAATCTGGTCTGCAATTCTAAAACAAATACCATTGAATCAACTAAATATTAATAGTAACAATTTTGCTAATCGAAAAATGACTTCTGAGGATTTGAAACCTTTGTGTAACCAATCTAAGCAGATTTTAACGAGCTTTACATAAATAGAAATGAAAGTTCAAGTTTATAATTGGTACATTCTAGCCAAATTATAAGAATATTGGCAATTTTGTTAGTGCTGACATGTCATCACTGTCACCTTTTCTTTAATAGATAGCATTCTCTTATCCCTTATGAACTAGATGCTCTTACCTGGTTAAATTATTACAAAACAAAATTTATTGCTGATATATCCAACTATGAGGCCAAAAATTGTCATTCTTAGTAATTTAACTTAGGTGTATTGATTTTTAGACATTTGACTTTCTTTTTTTCCTTAGATTCAAAGTATCACTTTTTAATAATATTTATCTAAGTCACATAATTACCAACAAGTAATTATTCATATTTTAATATGACATATTATGCATTACTACATAACAAATTATCCTGGTATTTAGCTTACAACAAATATTTATTATCTTGGCATTTCTGTGGGTCAGAATCTGGGGGAGACTTGATTGCATGCCTCTGACTTGGAAGTTTCTTGAAAGGATGCAGTCAAGGTATTGGTCAGGACTGTGATTGGTCAGGACAAGGATATATGGGGCTTCCAAACTTGTCCACCTGGCCATTAGCAGGCTTCTCTGGCTATTGGTTGACAACATTAGCTCTTTGGCATGTCAGTCTCTCATCACATAGCAAACTTGCTTTCCCCAGAGTGAAGGGAGGAGGGGAGGAAAGGAGAGAAAGAGAGAAATACTGCAATTATATTTTTATGACCTATTCTCTATTTTTATGACCTATTCTCGGAAGTGACATCCCATCACTTTTGCTATTATCTGTTTATTAGAAAGGGGTCACTAGGCTTATTCCACACAGAGAAAAATAAACAGGATATAAATATCAGAGTAGGGATCATTGAGGGACGTTTGGAGGTAGCCTACTACGTACAGTAAAGTCGGTCTGCTTTAACTATTCGTGTTTTCAAATGGCAAGATGACACATCATATCATGATTGTGATAATGATGTTTAAGTGGGGTTTTATGTTCCACCAGCCCTAATAAACAATTCTGCCAAAAGCCCAAACCCTGGGGAGGTGAAATGTCAGCTTTTAGAGAAACAGAAGTGGAGCATGCCTTTCCTCCCCATCTGTCCTCCCCTCCGTAACCTTGTCATAGTTCACTGTGGGAAAAATAGGTGTTGCCACCTGTGTTAGCCAGTATTCTCTCACCTGTGTGAGATAGTTAACTTATAATCGGTTGGTCCTGTTGCTTTGGGACCTGTGGTGAAGCAGCACAACGTAGCAGAAGTATGTGGTAGAGCAAAAAAAAAAGCCAAAAACAATCTCCCCAAAACTGCTCACCTTATAGCTGGTGAAAGAGAGGAAGAAAAAAGTGCTGAGGCCCCATTATTCCTTTCAAGGGCATGCACCCCGTGACCTGAAAACCTCCCACTAAGCCCCACCTCTTAAAGTTTTCACCACCTCCACGAGGCACCAAGCTGGTGAACAAGCCTTTAAAACACGGACTTGTGGGGTATACTTACCCAAACAATGTACTCCATCACTAACTTTAGGCTTGGCACGTGACTTGCTTTAACTAATGGCATGTGAGGACAGTTCTGAACAGAAGCTTTAACAGACATCATGCATTCATACTTATCCTTTCTACTTTTACCTTACAGAATGTAAAACAGGAGAGACACAGGTCACAGACCCAAGACTTTTGCCTGGAGCCAGGCCTTTGCCAGATGAGCTATAGCATATCTATAGACCTGAAAGAGAGAGAGAACTATGTATCTGTTATAAGACTGAGATTTGGGGAAGATGTGTTATTCCTGCAGCAAAAGTTGACTGACACAGCAGGGATAGAGCAAACATCTCAGAGTGTCTATTACTGTCAGTAGTTTGTGTCCAGATTCCACTGAGACTGATTGAAATCCAGTTCCCATAGGTATTTGTATTGGATAATGCTGTGTTTCAAGAGCAGTAAGTCTCCAGGACCTACTGTATGAATTTGGCAAAATCCCCAAGGCTCTCAGGAAATGTTATGTGTATGTTTGTGTGTGTGTGTGTATGTGTGTACTTTTTTAAAAAAATCCATATTTCAAACTACTATGTTTAACACTTGGCAAATGTTTGGTTTTCTAAAATTTTAGATATTCATATTTCTCTCTTAAAAATTTTTCCATTTGGTTTACTTTGTAGTGTAGACAGGTGTTATTGAATCTATATAGTAAAAGAGGAAACTTTTAAAATGAAGTACTACGTGTGCTAACAATGATGAACTCAGTAGGGCAGCTGTATCGATACTTACGTGATTGTGCAATATCCATGCACACAGGAAAACCTACGAAAGGGGTTGGTAAACAACGTTTTGCCTCTATGTCTAAGAACACTGATAAAAGTCAATTCTATCCCGTGTCTGAAATAGGACAATGTAAGAGATACTCATTGTAGTGGTTATTTTTAAAAATTTTTCTTTTGTCCATCAGTTTTTTAACTCCTTGCCTGCCTATGCAAAGAAAAGCCAAGATCTGCAAAAATTTTAATGCCAGTGAGTCAGACATTATCTTGACTATAGTATGGGAGTTATTCAGGAACATCTTGCATGTATACGTGTGTGTGTGGTCTAAACCTGCATCATCCAAGTGCTTACTAGAGCTTCCAAAATTCATTTATTGAAAGCTCGAGCCTTCTGTTGTATCTTCTGCCCTAATAGCTTAATTGCTACATAATATATAATTCAGGGACAGAGAAAAGGGATAAATTCAAAGTTGCTTAGGAATAAAAAATTACAAATGGTAAATTAAAAATAGTGGTTAGATTGTCAGTGAATGTCACAGAGATCAATTTCCACATGATTTCCTAAGTTGTGCTGCTCTGTGAGTCACTCCTATCCATTGACTTCAATTACTTCTCCACAAATTTTTAAGTTTGTGTGAAGAGACCAAATACAATGAATCTTCCATTTCTTTTCCTGCTCCTCCCCTTCCCTCCCACCCACTTCCTGCCCTGCTGCTGTCACCCTGGTTACAACCTAGTGTGTAGACTTGTATGATTCCTAACTGGCCTTTCCATCTCTGGCTAGTTTCCCTTGGGTGCATCTAATGTCTTATGAGATACCCTCTTGCCCCAAGAACTTGAAAGCGAAGGTGGCCTCACCATTGAAAAAAGTCACGTGAGCACTTCAAGAGAAAGAGCAGACACAGGAAACAGGAGGTAAAAACAGGATGGCCCCAACGCTGCAGGGAAACCTCTCCTCTGAAATTTTAGGATGGATTAATAAACCCAGAGAAAGGACCTGGAACCAGACGGTGTCAAATTGTGCAGAGCTGGTTATTTCTAGAGGCATCAAAAGGGAAGTTTCCAGTTTATTAACAGGAAAATCTTTCCGTCCATGTATGTGGCAGTTATGTTTCTCACAGTATAGAAGTAAATTGGGATCCCTGTGTTCATTTGGCTCCTGTGAATAATCAAGATCATGATGTTGTCTTTTATCCCTTGATGAAAACAAGGTCCTGGTTTGGGGTCTATGGCGTAGAAAGTGATATTCAGCAGGCTTGCTACAGACCCTTCACTGCCGTGCTGCCATCCGCTTCTAGTGTCTACAACCTGCAACTAAGTGATATCTTATCCCAAAGTGGTTTTGATTGTTACAATCTTGCACAGAAACTTCCAGAACTTCTTCCTTGCTTTCTGATCCAATCCACCTTTATCTCTCACTGCTCCCTGTAGGAACTGAACCCTATGCTCCAGGCAAACTAAATCATATGAACACCACATTTTCCTACTTCTTAATTTTAAGCTCAAACTGGTCCCTTCACGGGCACACTCTCACCTCCACCCTCTTATCAATCCCTACCACATTCCCTGGCTTAATTCAATTTGCTTTTCAAATATGATCTCCTCCATGCCGCCTTCTTTCCTCTCTCAGCCATAGAGGAATTATTCTTTCTATACATGCTTCACTGGTGCCGTCCCTACCTATTCTCTCTGTCTAAACTCACTCCTTGCTCTCCCCCCTCCAGCTCATATTTTATTTAAGCGTGAACTTAAATATTTTCACTCGGAGGCTTTTTCTGACTCCAGTATGTGTTTTCCAATATCAGTCTTCACTCCTCTGTCATCACAGTGTAATAACTTGCTGAGTCTGATCCCTGATGCTCTGAATTCCATAAGTGTGAGGATAGATCTACCTTATTCATTTCTGAATATCAAACCTCCAACCTGCAGCTTGGCACATAGTAGATAGTAAATATATATATATTTGTCAAATGGCATTGCATAAATGCAGTTTGAATTCTACACATTTTATTAAGCTCCTACAATGTACCAGGCAATGTTCCAGGGGCTCAAGAACGATTGGTGCATAAAGACAGAGATCACTTTCCTTGTGGAGATTCTCCAGATTCTAGCAGGAAGACACAGATGATAAACATGATAAATAAACTATACAATACATTAGAAAATGATAAGTGCTATAGAAAAATAAAAAGTAGGGCAGGACAATGGGGGCACCCAATTCTCAGTATTGAATCACATGATTAGTTAGGGTGGGTCATATTGCAATGGTGGCATTTGAACAAAGACTTGAAGGAGCTGAAGGAGTCAGGCATGCAGACATCTGGGGAAAGAGTGTTTCATGTGGAAGGCGGGTGGCCAATGCAAAGGCTCCAAGATAGGAGCATCCAGAGTGTTTGGGGGAATAGTAAGAGACAGTGTGTATAGAGCAGAGTGAGCAAGGGAGAAAAGAGGACAGGAGGTCACATAGTGTGGGCCAGAGTTTTGGGACTTTTGTGAGGACTTTGGCTTTTGAGTGAAAATGGAAGTCCTTTCAGCATTCAAACAGAAGAATGACACGATCTGACTTGTGTTTTAAAAAAATTAGTCTGGCCGGGCACAGTTGCACACAACTGTAATCCTAGCAGCTCAGGAGGCTGAGGCTGAGGCAGGAGGATTGTGAGTTCAAAGGCAGCCTCAGCAACTTAATGAGGCACTAAGCAACTCAGCAAGGCCCTGGAGACCCCGTCTCTAAATGAAATATAAAAAAGGGGGCTGAAGGTGTGGCTCAGTAGTTAAGAGCCCCTGGGTTCAATCCCTGGTAGCAAAACCAGACCAAAACCAAAACCACTCTGGCAGCTGGGTTGATACAGAAAGAAAATGGGATGCAGCAAAGGTATGAGCAAAGAGACCAGTTAAAAGATAGAAAAATCTGATGGGACCAGGTTGCTTGGGCCACAGTGGTCAGAATGGGAAAGTGAGAAATGGTTAAATGGTCAAATTTTGCATTTTTAAAAAAGGAGAGCCAACAGATAGCATATGAGATGTGAGAGAAAGAAGAATCAGGTATGAGTACAAGGTTTTTAGCCTGAGCAAGAGGAAGGTAGAGTTGCCATAACTGAAAAGGGTAAATTGTGGGTTGAGTAGGTTTTTAGGGGGAATATCAGGAATTCAGATTTGAACATGTTGCATGAACAAGTTCAGGTGGAGTTGTTCAGAACCCAGTGGGACATATGGCTCTCAGTGTCAGAAGAGAGGTCTAGGTCGGAGATGTGAACTTGGAAGTCATCAGCAAGAAGGTAGTATTTCGAGTGAATGGTCTCGATGAGGTTATCAGGCAGATGCGTGTAGATGGAGAAGAGAACCAGTGATCAGGTTCTTCCACATAAATAAATCTAAGAGAAGAGCATGAATCGATAAAAGAGAGGTGGGGTGGGGTGGGGTGGGGGAGGAAAATCAAGAAAATATGTTGAGGTCCTAAGCAACTCAGTGAGACACTGTCCCTACACAAAACACAAAATAGAGCTGGGGATGTGGCTCAGTGGTCGAGTGCCCCTGAGTTCAATCCCCGGTACCAAAAAAAAAAAAAAAAAAAGAAAGAAAATATGTTGTCCTGGGAGCCAAGGGAAGACAGTATTTCAAGAAAGAATGATGGATTATGACAAGCACCACTGATAGGTCCCACAAGGACTGAGAATTGGCCATGAGATTTAGAAGCTGGTTATTGGTGACCTTTATGAAAACAGTTTTCGAGGAGTGGTGGAGGGAAGAGGTAGAGAAAATGAAAGAAGAGGTGGAGGACGAGTGAATGAGGGCAAGTCTATGACCTTCATCCTACCTTCTCTTTTCATCATTATGTGTGTTTTTATCTTGTCTTTTCTAGATTGTAAATTCTCTGAAGATTGAAAGAGGCTGTGTCTTTGAAAACCTCATTGTTTTCTACTACAAAATCCGGCATAGTAGTACACACAGCAGATGCAAAAAAATGTTGATTGGTTGAAAAAATGAACAGTAAGTGAAGATGGTCTTGGACGAAATTAAGTTCTTCATTATCATTTTGGTAGACTCCACTTGCTTTGTAATTATGTCTCTTCTGCTGCCCACTATACCCAGAGAGAGAGATGTCTGGTATCCTCCTGCTTCCTTCTAACTCCCTCACTCTTTCCTTTTGTCCTTTCCTATGCTACCTTCTTGAAAATTTACCCACATTGGGTCTGTTCCCCTAGGAAGGTATTGGGGGTAACAATGGGATAGTTAATCCCATAAGAGAACTCCAATTTGGAAAGGCTTTTTTTTTTTTTTTTTTTTTGCGAAGCTGGGGAGAGCCTAGGGGCTTTGTGCATGGTAGGCAAGCACTCTATCACTGAGCCACATCCCCTGTCTTTGGAGCCTATCATTTAATGCCAGCTTTCACTAGGTAAAACCCATCTAAGAAAGGTATTCTAATACAGAGTAGTAAGGCCAGTAGAAACCAGGTCTCACAGTATAGCAAAAGAACTTGAAATAGAAAAGTCTGTTGTTTTTCTTCATTTGATCTGAATTATACACATCCAACAAAAATATTAATTAGCTGTTTTAATAGAATAGGCAAACCTGCCCAAATCAAAGTACTGTGGAGCTGTTTGTAATTGCCTTCTCACAGTATTAGCTTTTTTTTTTTTTTTTTTAAATTTTTTTAGTTGTAGATGGACACAATGTCTTTATTTTATTGCTTTGTATGTGGTGCTGAGGATCGAACCCAGGGCCTCACGCATGCGAGGCACGAGGCACGAGGCAAGCGCTCTACCGCTGAGCTACAATCCCAGCCCCTCACAGTATTAGCTTTTAAAGTTACAAAATAGTATTATATATTTTTTCAAATGAAGCATGGACCTATCTGTCTAATGATTTAATGTACTTTCCTCGAATTAGTTGCTATAATGGGTTGATTTAAGCTACCATATATTCTTCAGCTAATTTAAAATACATATAGGATTTGAATTGCTGGATTTTATTAGTCATTTGTTTAAGGGATATATCTGTATGTTAGACAATGTGGTCTTAGGAAGAAAAACAAAATAAAATAACAAAAATATACTTAAAGAAAAAGTCAGAAAATATGATTTTAAAAATGAACAGCTTCTATTGCCCATTAGGGTAGACAAGTTCAAACTCCATTTCCTCTCATTTTCTTTCTAACCTCTCCTTTGCAATTAGGAAATTCAACTATGATCCTCAAATAATTATACAAATAAATTTTGAGCAACTTAATCCTCAAATAGATAGTAGCAAACATTACCGCAAATGAAATGTTAAGACACAAAGCAGGAAACTGACTTAGTTCAAATTATTTGACAACCAACATGCAGAAGCACTCGAGCAACAGAATTATCCAGGTGTGAAGTCTGAAAGCAGTTTGATAAATACCTTCCACCGGGGAGAAGGCAAGAACTGTATAAATTCAATAAAGCAAATTATTTCCACAGGGAGAAAGCACACAGGAGGGGTGCTGAGAACATTTTTGTCATCCGAGTCTCTGTTTTTTTCCAGACAATTAGCAAAAGGGAACCATGTGATTTCCACCCCCCCTCCCCCCCCTTGTTTTACAAAGACTGCCTAGAAGCCAGATATAAGGATCTGGAATTAGTGACAGATCTCAGAAAGGTGAATGGAGCTGAGTGTGATATGCAAACAATATGATAATATTCATTAACATTCAACTCAAAGGAAAACTGAAGGGGAAAAAAAAGAATTGAATCTTATGTACTGGCTTTACTCAGGAAATAAAAGGAGAATAAGCAAATTGTAACAATCGTGGTTCAGCTCATCCCCCAAATGGTTAGTAGTCTAGTCTGGGCTGCACCAGCTGTAGTATACTATTCAAACTAGCTCTTGTAATTAGAGGCAATTTTGCAATAAGATAAAGAGTTAAAATAAACTAGCCTTTTCCATTTTCCTTCCCCTCTTCCCCCAACAATCAAGCTATCAGAGGAGCAAAATAAAACCGAAACAGGCTCTTGATATGGACATTTTATGAGTTCCCTTTCTGTCATTATTCTTTTGGGGCTGAACAATCTTTCTTTGACAACAGAGTATTTATCTTCCTTGTAATGCCTGAATTCATAGTCTTATGCCATCCACTGTAATAATAACTTTGCTGGATAAAAGGTACAAAGAAAGTCCATTTTGAAAGTCAATTTGTAATTTTTGCATTTTAAACTTTTCTTCCTCATCCCCCAAATACGTTTCTGGTGGATTAAGAGATCAACTAATAAAATACCAAAACTTAGAAATCAGAATAAAATATAATTTAACAGCTCAAAGACTGTGAAAAGATATTATTTAAAATAACAAGCTTAGAAACAATAGATAAAATGAAAATGTAAAATATTGAAAGATTTTAATGCACATAAATAATAACATTTTCACATAAAAATGAAGAATTGGTCTTTTTTTTCATACAGAGATCTTGGAGAAGAATTCCTTCATGGTGGTATCATCAGATCTTTTATTATTGCTGTTATAATGCTATAAAGACCTTTGACAATATGCCTTACCAAAAATCTTCAATGCCGATCAAAATAAATGAAGAAACCATAAATCAAAATAAATTATAGAAGACTGAATACATGAGAAAAATTCTAAGCCTTAAATAGCTAATAAGCAAGTGCCATGGGTAGTCAATTCTCATGAGAAGAGAGCCATTTACTCAATAAACATGAGAAAACATTTCAACCTCATTAGTGAACAAAGAAATGCAAATCAACCAGTGAGCCTTGCTTCTTTTTCTATTGAATTAGAAATAATACATAACAATTTTACACCTGCTGATGAGCATACACAATAGTGGACACTATGGTACATTCTATTGATTCTACAAATTGCTTCAATATGTTTGGACCCTACAATGACCCTGTACATCAAACGCTGAAACAATGTCTGTCGATGCTTTCTGCTAGATGACTGATGAGCATGGGTTGCAGACTCCTGCTCCCCAAGAGCAACTCTGGAGCAAGTATAGAAGCAAGCAGAAAATAAGGATTCCGGGAACTATACTAACAACAATTTGAATCAGTATAAAATCCCTGGGAAGATTGAAGCATGTCCTAAACAGTGTGCGGGGTTAAATGGTTCAGCTTGGGGTGGAAGGCTCTACATGTGGCAGTGGGAGGAGAAACTGAAGAAAACTTTGTAAGTTCTGCTCCTGCCTCTCTTTTGGGTTGCCTTGGGACAATTATCATCTGCCCTTTCACCTCTGACCCTGGCTCCCTGAGGATGAAATCAGGGCAGAATTGAAGTCCTGATAGGGAAAGGTGTTAATGAAAACAGGTTAATATTTGTCTGACATTACCTTCCAAACCCTAGGGATAGAACTTCAAAATTGTCTATTGCCAATGCTCCTCTTCCCTATGGTTCAAAGGTAAATGGTAAAGCCCTAGTGTGGCAGCAGAGTACTGGAAGTGGTTCCCTGGTGTCCTTGACTCATCCCCTCTCCTGTCCTTAAGCACACCTGATCTAACAGAGACTTTGGGTATTCAACCTGTGCACATTATCACAGGGAGTGACTGATAACTCCCAGGAGAATATGAGCCCAAAGGTAGAAGTAACTAATAGCTGAAGACTTCAGCTGTCTTGAAAAACAGCAGACTAACCAGTATCTATCATCCAAGTTAGAAATCTTAAAACAGAAATTTTGGAAAAGCAGAAGATGGACACAGAATGCCTACTGAGGAAAAAGGCAGTGGAAAATCAGTGGAGCAAGAAATGATAAAGAGAACAGAATGAAACACTAAGAAATTTAAATGGGAAGGGCTGATATCCAGATAATAAGGAAACTCGAAAGAAAGGACAATAAAAATGAAGAAGAGGAAATAAAGAAATAAGTTCACAAACATTATAAATATGAAAGACTTCACATGGAAAATAGAAATAAAGAAATATTGTTAGTATAATCTAGAGATGAGCAGGGATGGAAGAAGGGACAAGAGGGGGTGTCTACGAAAGCGTCCTGCCCAGCAATTGATGCAAAGAACTCAACACCCATCATATGATGCCATAAGGACATCAATCCCCTTTCCCCTTGTGTGGTTGTGGAAGAAATTCATCTTAGGAAAATGGACATGCTACCCGGACCCACTGAAAGGCACCACCAGCACTCCCCCCATTCCACAAAGGGGGGTCCATCTCCCTCCTCTATGGAGTTTAAGGGCAAACACAGTGTTCCCAAGGTCAAGCATGGGCCCACAATCTGGTCCAAGAGTCAGTTGACCATTGCATGATCTGTTGGTAAGAGGCCAGAGAGGGCAAAGTGACCCAAGAATGAAGGCCTAGCCCTCGGTCTTCACACAGCGCAGGTGTGTGACTTCCCTCTGACAGGCAACAGCTGCACAAGCACGCTGGGCCCAAAGAGTTGTGGCATCTGCCATTATGAGTTCCTACCCTTTATCCTAACAAAATCCTAAAGTCTAATCATTTTGGGGCATTTTGGTCCCTAGCTGATTTGCTTGTTTTTCTCTCAGCTATATCTTCACTTTTGCTTTCCCTCACCTTACAGTAAACTCGCTCTAATTACCATCTCTGCCTTGGTGTATTTGTGTTTTTGCACTGAGGTAATTGCCCTAATCTTAGGCATTACACCCAAGAACAGAGGATCACTCTACAGTTGACTCTCATCGTCTAGTAATAATATCGGGAATCTAGGCTGGGGATGTAGCTTAGTGGTAAAGTACCTGCCAGGCATGCATTATTAGGTCATGGGGGATGGGGAGATCAATCCATATATGATAATGAAGTGTAAGAATATCAAAGACAGGGTTGGCATGCAGCTCAGTGGTAGAACACTTACCTGGCATTTATGAGATCCTGGGTTTGAAAAAACAAACAACAAACAAAGACAATAAGAAGTATTGTTAAGACAAAAAATTAGAACCACAGAAAGGAATCATATTCCTATCAAATTTCTCATAGGCAGCATGAGATGCAAAATGGTAATAAAGTAATTTTTGTTGTAGTTAAGAGAAAAATTTTAAAACAACAGTTCTATCTAGCCAAATTGTCAAGCAAATTCAAAAACATAATGAAAATATTATCATCTGTACAAGTCTCAGAAGATTTGCCACACAGATTCTTACTGAAAATACTTGTGGACAAAAAGCAAAATGTCTAGGGCCAGAGGTTTAAGTATGAGTGACCATACAACTCATTAAGGTCTATTATTTCTTTGAAAGTCAAAACTAAAGAAAAAGTTTTAAATTATATTTATAAAAACAAATTGATATCAACATCATAAGCAGGGGATGAGGTGGGGACTTATACAGAGACACGAGTGTGTTAAATGAATTTTGTTGAAATTACCAACGGTGATAAGTTTAAGAAATTAACAGGGAAAAATAAACTTGACTATGGGTAGTAAGTCAAAGACAGTCACTAAAAGAAAAAATATATATAATGTACAACTACTAGACAAAGAAAAATCATTTAAACACCCTAATAGAAAAGAACAAAGGAGAAAAATATAAAGGGTAGTTAATGGTAGTGTCAAAAGACAAAATTATGACTAATTTAGTTATATATCTAATTGCCTTTTATTCATGATTCATGAAAAGAGCAACTTCTATTCTACAAAACAGAATGGAACTCCCACTGGGAGATGTAGAACAGTAGGTTTTGTAACATGGGAACAAGGAAACAGAAGAACAACAACGACAAGAAAAAATTGATCAGTTAACATTAGGTTACTTCAGGGTTGTTTTTTTTTTTTATTCCCTTTTATTTACTTAAAAATTAAAGCAGACAGGACTTTTTTTGCATGGACACTGGTAGACTGGAATCTCTCAGGAAAAATTGGTCTGTTTGGGATCCGTTTCCTTAAAGCTTCAGATTAATTATATGGCCTTTCGTATGAGTGACTCCATTTTTCCTTTATATGGTCTATTGAGGCCTAGTGCAGGAGGTCAGTCCGAAACAATGGCCTCTCATAATTTTTGTTTAATAGTAAACTGAAATAAGATGATAGACACAAGTTCTAAAATGTAAAGTTAAGGAGTTTCACGATAGCACATTAGAGGAAGGCTTGCATATCCAGGTGCTCCATGGCTGGGGATTCAAGCAGTAGTACTGCTTCTAAGTGAGGTGGATGAGAGGGAATTCACTGAAATTTAATATTTGACCATCAGAGACTCTTAGAGACTCAGAAATTTGAGTGCATTGAACAAAGCATAGAAGAGAGTACACTGGAGCCACGCCAGTTGTGGCAGTGATGCCAATTCACCACAGAAGGCAGGGGTAACGGAAACAGAGAGAAAAACACAAACAGAAAGAGAAACAAATTTGGCATGGAAAAACCTGTCGAACAGAAAAGCAATCTGAACTTAGATGAACCAGAGGCAACAGAGTGAGCTGGTGTTTGAAAAGGGCTCCATGTTTTTCAACTGCAAGTGGAGAGCTGAAGTGAGGAGCCATCTTGAGGAGGCCGTGTTAGAGCTTGCTGCTGCAGGAGCCCTAGATATCATAGCAAATATTGCCATACTGTCCTGGCAAGCACCTACCAGGTGGCCCAAAGTGTACCTAACAGAAAATGAGTGTAAAAGGCACAGAGAAGATTGTACCCAGGAAGGAGTCAAATCAGAGCCATGAAGGGGAGTGCAACTCACATTCCCTTTGAGTACAGTGGCTCATGTGACAAGCTGATCAGGAAACTGATCAGGCAGGTGTGATTACACTTGGGGACTGAGCCTGAGAAGGCACTATCAGTAGGCAGTGGAGTGTGTGGGACCTTTAGAAGGTTGGTTCTTCCTATGAGTAAAATTCTCAGGAGGCTCCTAAGATCCAGACTCCCAGTACAGATTAGCATCTGCCTGGCCTTAGAGATGTATTGATGTGATCTCTCCAGAGCAGATACCACCCAACAAAGTTCCAAAAATCTGATCAGAGCTAAGCCAAGTTGCCACAACTCCCCACTTAGAACTCTGCTGCAGCCTGGCCCTGGGAGTGCATCAATCTGGTCTGTCCAGACAAAACACCAATCTGTAGTACTTCTCATTCTGTCCTACCTCATACTGATGAGAAGGGAAGCTAAAAGCTTTTCCAACCAGCTTCAATTATAGGCCACTTCAGCTGGCAGCTTTGTGAGCAACACAAAAAGAGGAAGGGTTTAACAACCCCCCAGCCCTTGTTCTCTAAGGGTACATAGCCCAAGAAGAAACAGAAAAGGCAGTGATCATCATCCTCTTTGACAGTGTTGACCACCTCAGTGGAGATAATTCTTCCATTCTTCATTAAGATATACATATCTTTTGCATGTGTGCATGTGTGTTCTTGCTGTGCTGATTTGTTCATGGATACATGTACATATACATATTTGTTTCTTTTCTTATTTTGTTTCTTATTTTTAGCATCTTTGGAAAAAATTATTATTTGTCTTGTCTTTTGAAGGTTAGGGATTTTTGTTTAGTTATTTGTTTTTGTTTTTCTTTCTCTACTTTCTTCTCTCTTTAATAGTCAATTTCTCTTCTTGTCTCTCTCTCTCCCTCTTTTATTTATTTTTATTCCTTTTAGCTATCACTTGTTATACCTCTTCTTGTTTCTCTCTGTTCACATTTTGAACATTCTAAACTTGTACCTTCTTACCATATTTTCTTTTCTCCTAATAAACTGTATTTTTGCTATCTTTTAGAACTATTTGGTTTGTATAATTCTTTGCTCCCACCATTCATGTTATTAGCCATTGAAGCTGGAGTAGTTGACATCTGCTGTTTAATGCTGGAACTAATTCACAGCTATTTATTGTTTTTTTTCTATTGGCAATTGCTGACATTCCCATTCCTGTTTTTTGGTAATTAGGTTTATAGAAGTCATAGTAGACACTGGGTATTTATTTTAATACTGCATATTGTTTGCTTCTGTTGTTTGTTTCCCTGTCTTATTTGAGGTGCTGCAAATGTACTGAGACACTGAAAGTTCACAGATTAGATACTTTTCTGCTGAGTTAGACCCAGCCATGACACAGTGCACCTTAGCCCACACACAAAATATACATACTTGAATTTCAATGCTACTTCAATACAAAGAATAGGAGAGACAAAAACCCCAAACTAATGACTAGACCCAAGTAGGAATTATTGGTGGAGGAGTGTCTTCAGGTCCCACTAAAGGAAATCCACTCCTACAACAAAAAACAGAATTAACATAGTGTAGACAACACACCTATGTGGCATCTCAATTTATATTATTTCCATACCCCTTTAAAAATATACATAGTTAAGTGAAAATATACAGATGCTGTACCGCCACATACTCTGAAGTATACAACACAATTGCCAGATCTACAAGATGGACTCCACTTTTTTGAGACATTCAGGGAAAGTGGAATTCTCAAATGCTACATAACATACACTGTATCAAAATACATTAACCATCATCAAAGAGTGTTCAGGCATACTACCACAAAACTCACTCAGAAATACATTAAAAATTTCACAACAACATGATATCTCAGAAGACTTGATGTACATCCAGACAGGATGCATTCAGAACCTCAAATAAACAAGATTAACAAAACAACAACAACAAAACAAAACAAAAAGACCTCCTCATAACACATTATAATTAAAATGCCAAACATATAGAACAGAGATAGAATTTTTAAAAACCTCAAGAGAAAAACATTAGGTCACATTTAGAGGCTAGCCAATCAGAATTACTTCTGATTTCTTAGCACTAACTCTAACATCCAGGAGGTCTTAGAATGACATTTCAAGCCTTAAGAGAAAATAGCTTTCAACAAAGATTGCTATAAAAGCTATCCTTCACAATCAAAAAAGAGATAAAAACATTTCAAGATAAGCAGAAACTAGAGGCTGGGGTTGTAGCTCAGTGGTAGAGTGCTTTCCTAGCATGTGTGAGGCACTAGGTTCGATTCTCAGCACCACATATAAATAAATAATAAATAAATAAATGTTTTAAAAAAGATAGGAAGAAACTAAAAGAATTCATGAGAACTAAGCTGGCACTACAGAAAATATTTCAGAAAGTACTACATCAAGAAGAAATGAAGAACAAATTCTAGAGCTCACAATGAACAAATCTAATCTGAAGAATCACTAAGCAAATGAGAAACAAGACCACATTAAATATTAAGAATAAATCAAAATAGCAAGAGTTAATAAACTTCTCTCTATGCTAATGTCAAATGTAATGGATCTCAATGCTCCAATTAAAAGACATAGGCTGGAAGAATGGATTGAAAAATAAGACCCAACTGTATGTTGTTTGCAAGAGATTTACCTTACAGAAAAGACAGTGAAAGTGAAAGGATGGAAATTGATATTTCATGCAATAGGAGCCTGGAAACAAGCAGCAGCAGCTATTCTCATATCCAGCAAAGCATACTTCAAGCCAGAATTATTCAAAAGAGACAAAGAAGGACACTTCATACTGGTAAAGGGAAATATCAAAAAAGAAGATATAATGATAGTAAATATTTATGCCCAAAATATCAGTATACCTAATTATATAAAACAGGCACTACTCAAATTAAAGACTTAGAGAGACCCCAGTACAATAATACTAGGTGATTTCACCATACTTCTTTCACCAGTAGATATATCATCCTGACATAAACTCATTAAAGACTCTTCAGATTTAAAAAATAATAAATCAAATGGACTTGACAAGCATCTATTGAATATTCCATCCAATAACAGCTGAATACACTTTCTTAGATATTCATGGAAGCTTCTCCAAAATAGACCATATGTTAGGCCATAAAACAACTCTTAACAAATGCAAAATATTAATATAATTCCTTTCATCTTATGTTATTATAATAAAAAGAAATTAGAAATCAACACACCTCCTCCAAGAGAAACTACACAAACTATTTAAACACATGGAAATTAAGCAATAAACTTTTAAATGATGAATGGATGATAGAAGAAATCATGAGAAAGAGTTTAAAATTCTTAGAATCAAATGAGAATAGTGATACAACATACCAGAACCTCTGGGACACTATGAAAACAGTTCATAGTTATGGGTGCATACATAAGAAAATCAGAAAGATCCCAAATAACCTAATGATATATCTCAAGGCACTTGAAAAGTAAGAACAAACCAATATCAAAACCAGTAAAAGGAAGGAAATAATTAAGATCAGATTTAAAATCAATTAAATAGAGAATAGAAAACAATACAAAAGATCAATGAAATTAAGGGTTATTTCTTGGAAAAGATTGATAAACCTTTAGTCAAACTAACAACAACAACAAAAAGACAGACAATCCAAACTAATACAATTAGACATGAAAAAGGAGAAATCACCACAGACATTATAGAAATCCAGAGGATTATTAGGGACAATTTTGAAAACTTACATTCCAATAAATTGAAAAATCTAAAAGAAATGGATATGTTTCTAAACATATATGACTTGCAAAATCTGAATCAAGAGGACATAGAAAATCTAAACAGACCAATAACTAGCAATGAGATCAAAGCCATAATAAAAAGCCTTCCAACAAACAGAAGCCCAGAACCAGATGGATTCTCAGTTGAAATTTACCAGACCTTTAAAGAAGAACTAAAGCCAATGTCTTTCAGATTATTCCATGAAATGGAAAGGGGTGGAACACTTCCAAATTCATTCTATGAAGCTTATATCATTCTCATACCAAAATCAGAAAAAGACATGTCAAGGAAAGAAAATTACAGACCTATACCACCGATGAACTTAGATGCAAAAATCCTTAATAAAATAAAATATTATCAAATAATATTCAACAATATATTAAGAAGATTGTATACCATTACCAAGTTGGTTTTATTACAGGTTTCCAAGGGTGGTATAACATACACAATAAATGTAATTCAACACACAAATAGAATTGAGGACAAAAATCTTATAGTCATCTCAATAAATGTAGAGAAAGCCTTTGACAAAATTTAGCACCCATTAATGTTAAAAACATTTTTTAAAAACTAGGAAAAGAAGTAACCTACCTCAATGTAATAAAGGATATATATGAAAAACCCAAAGTCAATATCATTGTGAATGAGGAAAAACTGAAAGCATATCCTTTAATATACAGAACAAGACAAATATGTCCACTCTGAACACTCCTATTCAATATAGTGTTAGAAATTCTATCCAATTAGGTAAGATAAGGAAATTAAAGAGTTAAAAACAGGAATGAAAGAAGTCGAATTATCACTACTTGAAGAGGTTATGTTCCTGTACTTAGAAGATCCAAAAAAGTCCACAAAAGACTGCTAGAGCCAATAAACAAATTCAGCTAAGTAGCGTGCTACAAAATCATCATATGAAAATCAATAGCTTTCCTATACTTCAATAATGGATCTGCTGATAAAGAAATCAGGAAAACAATCCCATTCACAATAGCCTAAAAAATAAACAAAACAAAACACTCCCTGCTCAAAATAACTAGAATAAATCCAACAAAGCAGGTGAAAGACTTCTATGATGAAAACTATGGAACATTGAAGAAAGAAATAGAAGAAGCACAAGAAGATGCAAAGACCTCTCATGTTCATGTGTGTATACACACACACACACACACACACACACACACAAGGGAGTTTTATTCAGTCAGTGAAATTATGTCATTTGCAGAAAAATATATGGAATTTGAGAACATCATGTTGAGTAAACTAAGCCAAACTTAGAAAGTCCAAAGTTGTATGTTTCCTCTCATATGTTAAAGCTAGAAGGAATAAAGGGGGAAAAAAGATGTGTGTGTGTGTGGCGGGGGACTCTCATGAAAATTGAAAGGAGATCAATAGAGTAAAGGGACATGGGGAAGGAGGAGAGGAGAGAAAGAGGAAATACTGGGGAATGATTATCTGCCAAATTATATTGTCATATTATGTGCACATGTGAATATTTTTTAAAAAATCCCACTTTTTTATAGTATGATTATAATGCACCAATAAAAATATGGGAAAATAAAATGTCAAGTTAAAATTGTGTAAATGGCTAAATCCATTAAAAGACAAATTTACACTAGATTTTTAAAAAAATATTCAATACTATCTTGTCTGTAAGGACCACTTTTAAGGCAAAAAGCTATAAAAGTATTAAAGATAGAAACATATAATAGGCAAGTATGAAACAATAGGAAGTTTAATTAACAATGATTTAGAAAGTAGAATTTCAAGGCAAAAAATATAAAAGACAGAAAGCACACTTCTTATTGCAGTGAAATAGAGGGTCATAAAATATAATTATATGTATCTAGGAAGAGCCATGAAATAGAGCAATAACTGCCAGAACTACAGGCAAAAAACAGATAATCAATAATTTTATTGCAGATTTTAAAACACTTTAGAAATGAAAAGATCAAGCAGATGAAGAAAGAATGCTTATAAAATGCCATCAGAACAAGTGGATATATAGGGAACTTTGCACCTTATAGATAATATACGTTCTTTTCATTATTTACTTAACATCAAATTTACTTTTTTTTACTGTTAAGTAAATACATATGAATAGAATTTTACAGCATGTATTCTAAAAGTTAACTTGTAACTAACAAAGATATTCTTCTTGTTTTAGTCATTGAATAATAACTAGCAGTCCTTTACAGACCTTCAATGTCATTCCCAGTAATCTACTTTGTGTTTTTAGAAATATGTGTTTAAATCAGTTTGCTGTGATTCCCTTTATTTTAAAATTACATATTATATATATATATATATTTACTTATATTTTCTCCCATGTAGGACTAGAAACAATTCATGGAAGGTGTATGTGGGAGAATTTTGCATTTTACTCTTACACAGAGGAGAATCTTAAAAATTCACATGGCAAATTCCAAAGGAAGACAATCTCTGACATCTGGCTGATGACTGATCACTCAGTTTTTTTCTGTATGAGGGTCACCAGTAAATGACAAGAGTAGTATTTTGAAAGGTTGAATCTGTGGACTTTTTTTTTTTCTACAACATAGGGCACAGTAGAAAACTTAAAACATTCCAAGGGGTTCAGGTTATACAGTCTACATTAAAACAAAAGGACAGCTGGGTATAGTGGCCCATGACTATAATCCTAGCTACTCAGGAGGCTGAAGCAGGAAGATCACAAGTTGGAGTCCATCCTGGAAAACTTAGTGAGAGGCTGTCTCAAAATAAAAATAAAAAGGGCTAGGGATGTAGCTCTGTGGTTAAGTACTTGCCTAGCACATGCAAAATGATTCCTCATACTGCACAACACAAAAAAGATAGTTTTTAAAGAAATGCTAGGAAACCCTATAACATTAAAAAATACAGTCTTTGTAATAAATGAAAATCAATAAACAACTTAGTACTAAATAATAATGAAAATCCTGCATGTCAATATTTGTAGGAATCAACTAAAGAAGAAATATATGGCTTATAATACTTTTATTTGAAAACAAGAAAGGTAAAAAATAATAAGAAATTCATGCTTATAGTCCCAGCTACTCCAGAGACTGAGGTGAGAGGATCATTTGAGCCTGGGAGTTGGAGACCAGCCTGGGCAACATAATGAGACCTCATCTAAAAAGTAAATAAATAAAACCAATGGCAAAATATTAATTTAAAAGAATGAGCTGGGCTGGGGATGTAACTGAGGGGTAGAGTATCTGCCTGGCAGGTACAAGGCCTTAAATTCAATCCCCAGCATCACAAAAGCGGGGGCAGGGAAAGTGCTAGAGAAGGAAGAAGCAAACAATAGGTAAATTGGACTTCATCAAAATTAAAACCTTTTGGAGAGGCTGCAGTTGTAGCTCAGGGATAGAGTGCCTGCCCGGCAAATGTGAGGCACTGGATTTGATCCTCAGCACCATATAAAAATAAATGAATAAAACAATGGTATAAAAAAAAACCTTTTGAATATCAAAGGAGTTTTCACAATTAATGTCTTTTCACCCAGTGGTTTTAGAATCTGCAGAGGATCCTTTTCTCAACCAATTACTAGGAATTAAGTTTCCAAATGGTGATTTCTTTCTGCTATCATTTCATCTACACTTATTATCTGCATTTTTTTTTTAAGCTTTTCTTCTCTCCTAAGTATAATTACAGGCGTTTGGTGGTTATATTCATTGTCATTATTCTTTTTTTTTTTTTTTGTGGTACCAAGGATTGAACTCAGGGGTACTCGACCACTGAGCCACATCCCCAACCCTATTTTGTGTTTTATGTAGAGACAGGGTCTCACTGAGTTGCTTAGCACCTCGCTGTTGCTGAGGCTGGCTTTGAACTCACGATCCTCCTGTCTCAGCCCCCCAAAGTGCAGGGATTATAGGCGTGCATCACTGTGCCCGTCTATCATTATTCTTTTTTTTTAAAAAATATTTATTTTTTAGTTGTAGGTGGACAGAATATCTTTATTTTTTTAAATTTTTATGTGGTGGGTGCTGAGGATCGAACCCAGTGTCTCCCGCGTGCTAGGCGAGCACGCTACCACTGCGCCATAACCCCAGCCCCTGTCATTATTCTTTTTTTTTTTTTAATATTTTTTAGTTATACATGGACACAGTGTCTTTATTGTGTTTATTTATTTTTATGTGGTGCTGAGGATCGAACCCAGTGCCT
The DNA here is from genome assembly GCA_028644305.1 of Xerus rutilus. NCBI lineage: Eukaryota > Metazoa > Chordata > Mammalia > Rodentia > Sciuridae > Xerus > Xerus rutilus. Next base: position 45,279,609 of record CM053405.1, on the reverse strand, counting down.
CACACATGGGAGGCAAGCACTCTGCCACTGAGCCACACCCTCAGCCCTCATTATTCTTTTTAATGCTCAAATTATTTCAAATTTGGCCTGTGAAATTCTCTGTAAATCAACTCTTATATCCCATTGACATGACCTAAACAATTTTTGAAGATTTCTTTGTTTTGTGAAGTAGCAAGGTACCCAGGTTCACATTGAACCTTTTCTGCCCTGGAATCATCCATTTTCCAAGGTGTGCTGTTCGTTTTAGTGGGGAATGGAAGTCAGAAACCCATCTGGACAGAGGTGCATCTTTAATGATGAAATTTCAGGCACTGTTATTAGGTTTCTGCAAAAGATCTTTGGGAGTAGTCATGCTCTTCCAAAAACTTCTCTAATTATACTGCATATCACATGGAATATAACATTATTCCTTCATATCCATAAGGTTAGCCATGAGTCAGGCACCATCTAGGGGTTTCTAAAAGCTGGACAAGACCAAGAAGGCCTGACTAGGCAAAACCTGTCATCCTGGTTTCAATCTCTGTGACCTAAAACAAAAATGAAGAACATTATGCTTTCCCCCTTAACTTTTCTATACCATCTGTGTCATTGGACAGAAGTAGTCTAAAGCTAAAACTTCTTCCAGATATCTTCTTTATTACCTATTTGCTCCTCACACGGATTTTGTACAGATTGATCTAAGCATAGATTTAAGGTAAATTAAGTAAATTTAAGGTAAATTAAGGTAAGCAGGCACATTTGTTCAAGAGTCTCATTGGTGTCCAGGGTTCAGGCTATAACAGAACAAACTTTCTCTTGTCCTTAGCAGGTCAACACGGAACACTCAGTTGCAGGAGGTGAACACATCTCTTATGTAAACTCTATGTGCCATAAATATTTGTGTATCTATCACACCAAATTTAATTTCTAGTTTAAACCTTGTTCCAATCCTGCTGAATAAATAAGAGGTGACAGGACTTTTCCCACTCTGTCCAGAGTTCAGTGATCTAGAAATAGACTCCTCACCCAATGAGATTCCCCTGCTTAAAATGAGAACCACAGGGCCTGAAGTGATGTTTCAGTCACTGATGATCTAGTGCAGAGTTGGGTTCCACAGCCATGTGCCAGGTGAGAAAATAAAGAAAGATTGAGAGACCATGATGATTAGACCAGTCTGTAAAAAAAGAATTGCGAGTGAAAAAATAAAGAACTGACATTCTAGCTCTTTGTGTTATTCACTGTCCTTGGAGTCTGTGGTTTCTGAATCCTTGAAATTAATTTCTTTCTTTAGTAAATTAGTTTGATTGTTCTTGCAACTGACAAATCTTGCCTCTAATACCCAACAGTATAACTGTGTACATCTTTTTTTCATTCTTTTTTGTTAGAGAAAACTAGTGTGTTTTGGGGTTATTGAATATGCAGTTATCAGATGAATATTTGCTTAGGCAAAACCTATATAAAATATTGAATGAATAAACCATCTACTTCTTTTGCAAGAGCAATACAATTTTTGTAGATCTGTGTCTCTCCAGCTAAGATTTGGTTCCATCTATCAGCAAGCAATCCAACCAATCAGAACTAGTATTTATCTATCAGAATTAGGTAGCTCAGCTCTGGTTGTACCTATTGTGGAACTAAACACCAAGTTGATAAAAGTAAATGTTTAAGGTTATTGAGCCGCACTCAAACAAAATAATAAATATGCTAAAAATATAAAGGCAGAAGAAATTTTGAATTGATTTATGAAATGAAAAAAAATATGGAAGAAAGTGACTTTGATGGAATGCAGTTTGATATATGATCAACTTTCTCCTGAGTCTGGCCAGTTCTACAGCTGCCTCACCTCCAGACCAGGGAACTGGGAGGCCGTTTGCACAGCACTGGGCATTGCAATAGATGTCGTAGTTTCCCCTTTCTCATCTTCTTCATCACGTCTGGGCACCCTTCCCCCAACTGTTTTGCATGTTAATTAATAACAGCATACATTTCATCCTTTTCCTGAGAATTGTCCTGTGCCAACAAGAGCTGCCTTGCTTGGACATACTTAGGGAATTACACCCTCCCCGTAAGGTGACCCATAGTCAATGTCTGACTGACATGTGGGGACAGCAGCCTCGCCCTCTAGTCTTGAGTTAGGATAACTCCGTGATGTTATTCTTGCTCCAGAGCTCCCTGTAGGATCAGGCAAGGGCTAGATTTTGACAGGTCCCCCACCTTTGTCTGGCTTTTTCCCTGGCTCCAGTCTGCTTTCTTTACTCCTCTACAGTTTCAATGAGGCCTTCTCTCAGTGACACAGCCACACTGGAAGCCCCATCTCAGTTCTGTTTCTAGGGTTCCAACTTCAAACATTTATCATTTATTATGGCTAAAAAAAGGAGCTTTCCACTCTGCTTTGCTAGCTCATTGGAGAGGGGAAACTACCTGGGTTGATCCTTTCATATGCATTTACAGTTTTCCTGTGAGGATTCTATTCCGTATCATCACATTTGTTGACAATTGAGCACTTGGTGCTAGAGAAATGTCTTTTTAAAGCAAATACCTTGATGAGCTGTTTGAGGGCAAAAGGAGAGACTCTAGGGCAATTCTAGGGCATGTATTTTGAAGAGGATGATGAAATAAAAAGATGGATAGATTGATCCACATAAGAATGAACAAACATACAAGGTGAATCAAGAAGGGCAGAGGGCTTGGATTGGAGAAAGAGGTGAGAAAAGTCAGGCAAAAAGATGGGAGAAAATTTTCAGTGGTGGAGTTGTCAGAAGACTATGAACAAAGAGTATAATATTTAATTGCAAGTTGTGTTGTTGTGTTTTAATGAAGAAAATCCTTTCTTTAATTCTTTGTTATAAATTCAGTTTGCCAGAACAGCCCTGTGGGATCGTTATAGGGAAAATAAAAAGCAACAAAAATGTCCATCCATTCTTACCTTTTTGCTGACACCCACAGGGTTAGCAACATCCTTCCAAGGGGATAGTAGCCTGTGTCCTGGCAGCAGCTAGCAGTCAAATGGATAATAGCCCATGGGAAACCACACAGGGGCAAAGAGAAGCAGTTCAGAACAGGTATGAGACCAACCTCTTCACTAAATTAACTGGAAAAAGTTGACTCAGGAGGAGGTTGAGAAAGGCTGGCATGTGGGTTACACACACGTGTACATCCTAACTGATGTGACCTCACAGTGTTTAATGCAATTTTGACAAAATGGAGCACAAAGCATGTACATTTGTGCCATGGTTACATAACCTTTATTTGGCTTCCTTTCTTTTTTTCTTCCAGAATAGACAACATCAGTGCCTATTAGTGCTGGCCTTGGGAAGATTAAGTGCTTTTAGAAAAGTGTACCTTGGTATAAACAAAAGACAAGCACAATCTGGTAACTAAAAACAGTTTCCTAAGAGGACAGACATGGACTTTTCCTTCCCCCTCCTCTAAGGCCTACAGATTTTTTTATGCCCCTTCTTGAACACTCACCTTCACAAAGTGTCTACTAACCTCTTCCCCATCATCAACATGATCTCCTCTTTCTTTGAGTCGCCTGTGACTTAGATTTTTTTTTAAATAATTTTTTAGTTGTCAGTGGACTTTATTTATTTATATGCAGTGCTGAGAATTGAACCCAGTGCCTCACAAATGCTAGGCAAGCACTCTACCACTGAGTCATAACCCCAGACCTGTGACTTTGTTTATGAAGAGTTCTTTATGAAATTTTGCTATATGTTTCATAGTGTTATATCCAATTAGGACAAATTTTGGGTGCTATATACTTCAAGATAGAGACATTTGACTGGCAGAACTTCAAGATATTTTCCAGGCCAAATGGAATTCTTCACATCAGAGGAAGCCAATCCAGGTCAAGCCTAACTCAGAGAAAGAATTTCATAATGGTCATATTAGTACCCCCCCCCAACCCTCGCCCACCATCTAACAACAGTTAATATGTGTATATCATGACCTATATGAAAGGCTTTTGCTCATATTCTCATCTAATTTTCATTAGGATTCTTTTATCTTCATTTTTTAGATGAGATGACAGAGGCACAGAGATCCAAATAGCTTGCTAAAGGAAGCGGCAGAGCCAAGATTTGATTCCAAGTAGTTTCCTGGCTCCAAAGTCTATGACATCCTGGGAAAAATAATAAATTTTAAAGTTGTCTACCCTGCGTTTACCAGTCATTCTATTTTAATATTTTATATCACTATTTAATGAATAAAATGATCTGTATAATAAACATATAGTTCTTTGCATTGTATCTGAAGATTGTCTTGAATCTTCATTGTCCCACATAACTTTGCACCAGGCTTGGTTTTGTAAAGATGTCTTGTATTGTCAATGTTTATAGCAGTTCAACTCACAATAACTAAGCTATGGAACCAATCTAGGTGCCCTTCAATGGATGAATAGATAAAGAAAATGTGATACATACATACACATATATATATATAATGGAATATTATTCATACTTAAAAAGAATGACTTAATGACCTTTGCTGGTAAATGGATGGATCTGAAGACTAAATGAAAATAAACCAATCCCAAAAAACCAAAGATTGAATGTTCTCTCTGATATGTGTATGCTCACACACAATAAAGGATGGGAGGAAGAATTGAAGTTCATTGGATTAGACAAAGGGGAAAGAAAGGAAGGGAGAGGAGATGGGACTAGGAAAGACAGTAGAATAAATCAGATGTAATTTTCCTATGTTCATATATAAATACACCACCAGTGAATCTCCACATCACGTACAACCACAAGAAAAGGATCCTAATTAGAATAATTTAAACTCCATGTATGTATACTACGTCAAAATTCACTCTACAGTCATGTATATATAAAAATAACAAATAAAAAAATTAACAAATAAAAGAAAAAATATTTTTATTGTATTAGGTTGACTAAGAATATCAAGTACATGTTGCATCTGTCAAAGTTTGAGCAGGAAATAGAACAAGAATCACAAAGAATCATCATCAAGAATGAAATTGACCGAATTGTGCTTTGTACATATATGGGTATACCACAGTGAATTTCATGTTTATCTATAACTAGAAAGCACTAATTTAAAAATAAAACTCTAAATAAATAGAAGGAAGACCAGTAGAGTAGAGGAAGAAGAACAGGGAGACCAAGGAGGAGAGGAAAAGAGAAAGTACTGGGGACTGAAGTGGAGCATATTATATTCCATTCATGTATGATTATGTCAAAATGAATCCCCAAATTATGTATGACTATAATGCACTAAAAACATTTTGTAAAAATCCCAAAGAAAATAGAAAGGATTACTTAAGTGGGGCAAGGTGGCACACACCTATAATCCCAGCTACTCTGGAGACCAAGGCAGGAGGATCTCAAGTCTGAGGCCAGCCTGGGCCACTTAGTGAGACCCTGTCTCAAAATAAAATAAAAATGGCTAGGGGTATAGCTCAGTGGTAGAGTGTTTGCCTAGCATGCATGAGGCCCTGTGTTCAGTACCCAGCATTGCAAAAACAAAAGTGAAAAAGGAGTACTTACAGAAATATGGGTTAAGGGAATGTGCTGAAGCATACAGGGATGTCATGGGCTGAAATGTTTGTGTCCTCCCAACATTCCTATTAAAATCCTAACCCCCAATGCAATGATATTTTCAAGCAGGGCCTTTGGAAAGTGATTAGGTCATGAAGATGGAGCCTTCACAAATGTTATCAATGCCCTTATAAAAGAGACCTTTTGTTTCCTTCTGCCATGTATGGATACAACAAGACAGAAGTCTGCAGCCTGGAAGACGCCCTTCACCTGAATCTCACCACAAGGCTCCTTGATCTTGGACTTCAAGCCTGTATAATTGTGAAAATAAATTTCTGTTATTTGTAAGCTACCAGTGTATGGTACTTTTTTAAAGCAGCCTGAATGGGTAGGACATGATTTTTAAGAGAAGGAAGCTATTTCCTTTCCTAGGTCTGAAGGGACAAGGAGAGGAGGGTGGCTACTGGAACTTGGGGAGAACTGTACCTGTAGGAGATTAGCAGCCCTCCAAGAGCTCAGAATTTGGGTGGTGGGACACAGCCACTACCAAAGTGTGACATGGAGAGAGAAAGACAGTAAGAGCTGGGGGAGCAGATACCTTTTTGCTTCCGTGGTTAGGTCTCCTATTGGCTGAGCCAACTGGAAGCCAACAGACAAGGTGAATAAGGTGGCAGAATAGTGGAAGAGTACATGGAAACTAAAACTGATGTGTGTATCAAGGTTCATTCATTCATTCAATATCTACTGATCATTTAGTATGTGCAATGCATCAGACTCTGAAACGTGGAAGAACAGACAAAAATGGCAGTACTCCTGTGGGAAGCAGTTGTTTACATTTTGGAAAGGCTTCATCATGTATTTCCATCCAAAAAGGCTTTACTTTTTCAAGTGTACCCAATAGTACATGCACATGGCTAAAATGGGCTTGTAATGGATAGTGACAGATCGTTCTTCTCCTCCCACCAGTCCTTCTTAGAGGCTGAATCTGTTTAATTCTTGAGATAATCTCCCTATCTCTAAGAATATGTTTAGTGTTATATTTTGGTTGAACAAGTGTAGTCACTATTGACTTTTTCAGAGGATTATATATAATAACAGTTGCAAACCCCACCTTTACTCAATCACCCAGATTCCAGGTCACAGCCAAGAAGCTCCACCCAGGCCTACAGAACTTACAATCAGCTATCAGTATTCACACTTTCATTAAATTTTAATTTTTATAGTAATAGATGAATATTTTTTAAAAAATCAATTAGTATCATAATTTATAGTGAAAAAAACTGGACTTGGTCTTTATGCTATTCCATCTCTATTTTCCTCTTTCAGGGGTATAGTTTTCAATCTTTCAGTTGTTTCTTCTGGTATTTATATTTCTAAGTATATAATTCTAACATTCTGATATACACAAAAATACTCATAGCAGTTACATAGGTAACATTATGTTTACAAAAACTATCACCTTTTCTTCCTTTTTTTAGCCTTAATTTCTTTTACTTAACTTCAATTTTTCCACACCCTCAATTGAGGTTTCCAAATGAGAATTCAATACTTTAAAAGTTAACCAATCACAATAGAGCATAAAGAACATATCTTAATGCCCACAAGTATTTAATAGATATGTTCTTGAGATATACATCAACTACAAGAACAAATTATTATTTTAAACTCATTTAAGGAAACCTTAAGAAACTTACTATTAAAAGATAGACATGTATATGAGCATTTTGTCAAAAACTTATCTTGTTTTTGGATTTCTGTTCATTGACGTATATGCCTCGTTCATTCTTCCCCAATAGCATATTCACTCTCTACAACAACAATAACAAAAAACCATATTCAATTTATGGCCTATTCCAACATGAAGATACTTTTCTCTATTTTTTTTTTTGCCTTGCATTTTGTAAGTTGAAACTACCCAGTCTCTGTCTTTAGTTTCTCATTTGGACCCTAAATTTATTCTATAATGTAATAGTAAATTTTACCCAAGAAACATTTATATGCTCTGTGTACTTTGTTCAACAAATTTGTAAGAAGAATATTGTGTTCCAAAGTTGTTTTGCAAAGAACTAATTCAGTTCTATTTCTGAATACCATCTTTCCCCATCATTACAAAAATCCTTTTGAAAGCATTCTTGCTACTAAATGGTTTGGTATGGTGTCTATTTTAAGCATATGAGCAAGAAAAATTATTTCTACATCACAGCAAAGTGTTTAAATTATAGCTAAAAACATCATTCAATTCCATAAACCTTTGTTAGAGTGGATTTGGATGTCCTCATCAAGGAACAAGATGCTGAAATGTAAGTAAATGTAAGCAGAACACCTCAATTCAAGACATTTATGGTGTTCAGAGCGATACACAGATCAAATAAGTTAAATATGAGACCTATGGAGTTGACAGCCACAATGAATGATGCAGGCAAGCAGTGCCTGTAGGGTTTCCAAAAAAATGGAGAGATTGGTGTGAGCCTAGGTGTTTGATGGGTGGTTCTACGTGGCTGTTGAGATCAGAGCATCTTGAAAAACTAGCAGTTGAGCAGGCAGTAGGCAGGGTGGGAGCCTGTGAGCAAGGCAGAAGTGAAGTGAATGAGGGTATCTGAGAAACAGTGAGGACACTGGCTTGCCTGTATTGAGTCAGAGCAGATAGAACTGGATGTGAACTACTCAGGCCGGGACACAGTGGATATAACATGGCGTAATTCTGATGGTAAGGATGTCTTACTACAGATGCTCCTGAGGGCACACAAGCCTCAACTTACACAAAGTACACCTTAAAAAATGTTGCACATTGTGTACTAACAAAGTTTAGCCATGAGAAATTACTCCATCCTGTGTAGTGATATAAAGCGGTTTAAAATAGAGACAATTGTCTTAAAGCAAAAACAAAGCAGGTGAGCTTCAAAGAGGAAGCTTCTTTCTGTGGCTACAGGATTATTTGTATCATTCAACTTCTCCTGCCTCCCCCATCACTACATTTTTCTCATTTTCCCCTTTTCTCTTTTGTATTGTTATACCTGGAGGTGTCTGGAAAGACTAAGAACTGTATTTGGACAGCTACTCACACAAAATTTGTGCCTACTCATGCATGGCTTATTAGATTTCATGTTCATGCCAAAATAGTGATGCTGCAGGTGCTGATATGAATTCAAAATAATATACCTTAAAGTGTTCTAAACTAACACTTGGAGTCACTGCGATTATAGAGAGTCAAAATAAACATGATGCAAGTGGGGATTCTCTGTATTTTCTTACCAGTAGGCTAAAACAGATCAGTTCACTGAAAACCAATTTATCAAAATACCAGTTTGCTGAGAAACCAATTCGCTGAGCACCATTTTGCCAAATAATGATGTATGGACTAGCAATTAGAAAATTGAGGAATTTCTCAAAAAGCCCTAATGCTGAATTATCCATACACTAAACACATCTTTCTATTAACTCTTAGAACAGAATTGCATAAATGCTAATTTTATTCACAAAAGCACAAATAAAATGTGGCCACTTTACTTTTCACTACTTAATCTTTCTTATAAGCAGCCTTCTCTCCTACTCCTGCCTTCTGAGTAGTTTGAGCCAGGGGAACTTCTGCTAAGGATTTAGCATTAGAGTAAGATTCAAGTGTTTCCTTTTAGGCTTTTCAGTAAATGTTTAGTTCTTCACGGTTCTTTACCCTTTGCTTTGTACCCGGTGGAGATGGTGTCTGAGGTCCATCCTTATTGTGTTCTTGAGGCAGTGATGGAGGAGAGGAAAGGACTCTCTTTTGTGAGTGGATCCTTGTGTTGTTCCCTGGCTTCTGGGAAACAATGTCTTCTGTCCATCTTGTCACTGCTGTCCCTTTGGTTTTCGTTGCTGAAGTCACTGGAGACTTTCTGGTCTAGTTTTTCCTGGAGTGGTCTTGACTATTGACCTAGACCCACCTCAGCTGTTGGTGATGCTGAAAACTCCCCTTGAGATTTGGTTGTGAAGTCCCACTTGGCTCTCAGCTTGGGACCTGGTCTAGGAGGCATGGCTCCCACTGTAGGATGATCCAGATAAACTTACCTGACAGTCACAGCAACTCTTCTGTGTCCCACAACAGATCACTGTCCATACCACCAAGAGCTGAGGAAGACTCAGCAGCCCCCCAACACCATGTAAATCCATGACTTTTTTGATTTTACTGTAAAGAACCCACCTTGAGTTGCCAAGACAGCTATTCACATGGCTGCACTCCCTGGAATTGTGCAGTGAGAAGATCCTTGGACACTTCTGTGAAGTCCGTAATTTTCACTTGAGTCTGTCTATTGTGCTCTTGTTTTCTGTAATATCAGTTTAGGTATCAGAAATCAGACAACAGATAATCTCATGTCTTATTTTCTCTAACTCTCTTCTCTTTTTTGGGGGGGGTAAGGGTGGAGAATGAACCCAGGGCACTTAACCACTGGGCCACACTCCCCAGCTCTTTTAATTTTTTATCTTGAGACAGGGTCTTGCTAAGTTGCTTAGGGCCCCACTAAGTTGCTGAGGCTTGTTTTGAACTTATGATCCTCTTGCCTCAACCTCCTGAGCTGCTGGCATTACAAGTCTCTCTTCTCTTTCCATCTCCATGATCTCCTAGAAGCTGAAAGTGACCAATTGTCACTTCTTCCTAGTTTGTTAGAACTTCTCTTGCATCCTGTCCTTCCTGAGGGGCCTTTCTCACTTCCCTCCACCCTTTTTGGGGCTCTAATGACAAATGGCTCCCTGCCTGAGAACTTAATTTACTGGGGAGAAGAAAGAAAAAGTAAACTGTCAGCTTGATATTTTCCAAACTTCATTCTCATTAAATTTCCTTTCTAGTCTCCTCTCTGCTCACCTTAGTTGGATCTTCCGGGCTGACTGTCTGTGACAGGGAGCAAACAGGATTTATGATTAAACTTGAGGAGCCATGGTGGGGCTAAGTCAAGCTGAGGAGGATCCTACACAAATTCATTAGCCACAGACTTCATCGGCTGATGAAGCAGTGTGACACAGGGAAGGAACACCCGGGCAAGAGAGCCACAGGTTGTGTCAGTTTTCCCCACAGGATGTATATGGAGATACCATCTTGGTGATGAGGTTGGCAGGTGCATCTTAGAGATGGTAGTCTCCTGAAAGCTGATACTGAAAAGAAATTGCTGAAACCAAAGAGATTAAGATACGTCAGGGCAGATGAAGATTCGAAAAAGAAAAGTCCTTTGAGTGAATTTATGCAGCTACTTTAAAAGTTGATAGCAATTTGCTTTTCTTAGATGCTATCCAATATTCAGTGTACTTTTTAGAATAACAATTCTTGGATATTTTTAAGTTTCAGGTATTGTTCAAGTCACAAATATCAAGGATATTCTCTTTTAATGAGGGAATTGGTTTCTTTATCTTAAAATATTTTCTGTCCAGTCTACTTGCTTTCTTAATGCATTTAATAACTCTGCTTTCAGGAGCAGAACAGAATGAGGCAGAGTCACAGTGGTATTCAGGGAATTGTGTCCATGGCTGTGTGCATGTCATTTGGGCAAGCATTGCCACATGCACCTTGCTTCCCTTTCTACTTCAACTCCTCAAAGACCCCACTTTGTTTTTATGTTCCCAGGGTTATGTTAATTTTCACAAATCCAAGATAGCTTACAGGGTAAGGAAAGGAAAGGCTAACCTTTGTGCTTCGTACTTTCAACATTGATGAAGTTCTTAAGTCTCTGAAATGTAAAAGAACTTGGTTTGCTTTATGTGGCAGAGTGGAGACCAATGGAGAAAGGTCCTTCTCTTCCACTTGCAGTTCCTTTCAGTTTCTATACTCTCTGTACTTTGCAGCCCCATTTCAAAAAGCTGACCCTGAAGAAGATATTAAGACCAATGAAGTTTGAACCACGCTGAGACTACATGATTCCCAAATGGGCTGAATCAACAAGAGGGAGTCCAAAGATTGTTTTATCTAGGAAACAGCAGGAAGGACCATTAACCCCTCCTCCCAACAAAACACAATGCTGAATTGCAATTTCATATTTATCATGTAATATTAAGTGAAAGACAGTGTTCTAGGTACCACTAGGCAGAACTCAGAGAACTGTTGGATAACTATCAGGTAATCAATGGATAGGCTGCTCCAGAGCTCATGGCTAACTGTCCTGATTTGCTTGGGACTGAGATGGTTCCCAGGACATGATTTCTAGAGCTAAAACTAATTTAGTCTCTGACAAATGAGGATGAGTTGGTTACCCTACTTATCAGACAACTCAGCTCCAAATTCTATGATTTTTTAATCCCAAATTTCTGCTGGATTATAATAACCTGTGATATTTAGTGTAAATTATTAGACCTGTAGATACTTACATTTTGCTAAACAAAGATATACAGGAAATAATTTTAGTCTTTAGAAACCTGGTTCTAGGGGCTGGGGTTGTGGCTCAGTCGTAGAGCACTGGCCTAGAATATGTGAGGCACTGGGTTCAATCCTCAGCACCACATAAAAATAAATAAAGTCCATTGAGAACTAAAAAAAAAATTAAAAAAAACTGATTCTACTGATTTACTTGCTTAGTGGCCTTGAATTAGCCATAATTAATCTCTGAGCCCTATTATATAAAATAAAAATAACCACTATGCAGATCTGTTCTGAGGATTAAGTGAAATAATGTGACTGACTATTTTTTAAAGTACTGGGCAGATGTGAGATACTAATTATCTGCAGACATTTTGCTGAAGCAATAATAGAATAATAGAGAACAAAAAATCATTTTCCATTCTCTCATAATAAAGTTTCCTCTCAATATGTTTTATAATTCAACAGAATTAAAAATATTTGCACAAAGTATTATTGTAGTGCCATCTTTGGGACATATTTTGAACTACACTTGTGTAATTGAAGTAAATTGTTTTTCAAAGGCAATGAGGTTATGTTTTAAATGTATCAGCAATGGTGATTACAGCTACTGGTGTAGAGTCTGAAGGTCTCATTAAAAAGGTCCTAGGTCAATAAATCATAAGGAATTGAGTCAACAATGACTAACACCTGTCACAGAGCTCTGCTTATGGATGAGGCCGGTTCCTGGAATGATTAACTGTTAAAGCTGGAAGGGACATTAGAAGTCAGTTCTTGCAGATGGTTTCCTGTCTGCTTCCCCTGAGGGGAATTCAACCTGGGGATTTAGCAACAGGAAGAGCAGCAGATTTCAGCTCTGGGAGCTGCTCGGGAAAAGGGGATAGGCAATGTCTGGCACAAAGGAGAGACACCAGACATCCAGCTTTACATACAGACATCGTCTATATATCCTGTGTGAACGAGTGAACACATGAAACTTGTGTCACAGCCCTACCTTTATGATCCTAGGCTTGCTCTGATGAAGACAGAAATCAGAAAATCAGCCTTCAAGTATGCCATCCTGGGAATATGAGTGTGCCTAGTACCTCTCTACCTAATCATGCACAGTGGGATGGCAAAGCAACATTTCCAAGACTGGAATGAAGGAAACCCCTTTAAAACAATCTCTGGCTTCCTTAGACAGTGTAAACTATGCTTCCTGAGTAAGCTAAGCAGTTATTTTATTGGAGCATTTAAGCAAGAGAAGCAAAGCTGTACTGAGTTGGAGAATGTGTGTTGGAAAGGAGAAGGAAAGGGGGAACACAAAAGTCAAGAGCTATGCTTTTGTGCAGCTAACTCAATCTTTTGCACTACTTCAATGACATTTAAAGCTTGACAGTGATTTTTTGCTTGGCCAAATTTCTGAACATTATTTGGGGCCTATCTGTGTCCTTCCTTACAAAAATCCAGTTTTAGCAAAGAGCCCTGCTATATTCATTTAGCAGGAACCCCCTGTCCTTGATGTCTGATCACTCTTAATATCTGATCAAGCTCTTCATCCTCTGTCATCCTCTCCCTGATCCAAGATGTCTGATCATCCTGGCCTATCTTCAGCAAGAATTCTGTAAGGTTGGATAAACCAGAATGCCACTTGCCCCTAAGATTTCCTCTTTGCAGTTTTCTCTCCACTGACCCCTACCCCACTCCCTGGCTATTTATACCCACTTGCTCTTGCTGCATTAGGAATCAAGCCCAATCTCTTGCTTCTATTTCAGAATCCCATGGCAGAGGTCCTTGTATACATCACAACAGCCCTGAATAAAGTCTGCCTTATCGTGCCTAGCAAGTATTATTGAACAATTTGTTCTTTAACAAACTTCAGAGGATGTGGCTGCCTCTCTCTCACAACTCTCACCTCCTTCCTAGTCCATATACAATCCTCTCTTTACAGTCCCTTTCTTTAAGACACACCAGCCTACCCCTCAGTACAAAGGTCCTCAGGTCCAGTGCCTTCTTGTTTCCAAACCTTGGTCTAAGGTTCTGGCTGTGGGTCAGTGGCGTCTTCCTTTGTTGAATGGGCTTGAATGTTCTGAAGGGGGAAGGAAGAATTGTTGTCCTGCAAAAGAGGGTCCAGGAGTAACTCTTTGGGACCAGTTTGATTAGAAGCTTGGTAACAGGATTTAACACATTCCAAAGATTTGGCTGTGAGGGAATGTGTATTCTTTCTATGAACATAATCTGGACCCTATGACTAGTCTAGAGACACTTTGTTCCTGGCCTGATTTGTATTACAAAGAATTTCCCTCCTGCCTGGGGAATGCCTTTAACAGCCTGACAGATTCCTTTGGAACACTATAGGCTGGGGCTACAGATTATCCTGCAGGCAAACCCCATTTAGATCCCAAGAGCAAAAGTCCTGAGATGCAGTAGTCACTGAGTGGGTTTCACCCTGTACTGCAGCAGAAGGCTAAGCAGCCTTTTAGATATTGCATTAAATTGTTGAGCTATGGCTTAATGTGATAGGTCTGGAGTAGGTAAGTGGCTTCTGAAAGTCTTCTTTGGAAATATTCTTCTCACATCCACTGAAATTTTAATTGCCAACCAAGAAAGATTGACAATGTCAATCATTTGCAAAGATGTAGAGCAAAGGGTATGCTCTTACATTGCTGTTTGGAGTGCAAGATGGATAAAATCTGGCTATTTCCAACTAAGTTTTCAACATACACCTAATTTATGACCCAACAATTCCACTTTTAGATACATAATCCAGAGAAATGAATGCATATGTCCACAAAATGTACATATGTGAATGTTTGCAGCAATCTTATTTCATAGAAGCAAGCAACTAGAAACAATTCAAGTATCCACCAACTAGATGATGGATAAAGAAATTGGTATTTTTACAAATCGATTTCTCAGCATTAAGAACAAACTGCAGGGTTGGGGTTGTGGCTCAGTGGTAGAGTTCTTGCCTCACATGGGTTAGGCATGGGGTTCCATTCTCAGCACCACATGTAAATAAGTGAATAAAATAAGGTCCATCAACAACTAAAAAAAAAATTTAAAAAAGAACAAACTACATAGAATAAATAGATAAATAAATTTTTAAAAAGAACAAACTACAGATACATGAAACAACATGGATGACTTTCAAAAATATTGTATTACTTTAAAAAAATTATACACAAGAAGCGTACATACAGTATGATCCCATTTACATAAAGTTAAAGAACAGGCAAAATTTAATCTATTGGCACAGAAATCACAATTTTGGCAAACTCTTCTGGTGGGGGAGAATATTAACTTTAAAAGAACATGAGGGGAACTTTGTAGGATGGTATCAATTTTTTAAAAATTTGGATCTAGTGTTGGTCGCACATGGAGGTTCACAAATGTGCAAGAAGGTAATACACATAAGGTTTGTACATTCTTTTACATAAATTATGGCTCAGTAAGGTACCATTAAAATCACCTTTCCTCTCCCTCAATCCTTCCAATTAGAATTCCATTTGGGTTTCCCAGCTCTTCTTTTTATATCATCTCAGTGAAGTTAGGTCAAACCGGAGCACATTAGCTTTAGGAAGCAGGCGGGAGGAAGGAAAATTCCAAAGGCAGCCGCCTCCACTTTGTAACTCTACTCAGGAGTCAAGTGGTGGCAACTGCTTCAAATGTCACAGAAGAACATCTCCACCTACTCCTTGCCTGTGCCCGGATGGATGTGGCTGAAGAAAAAACACAGCTGTGCTAACTTAGTCTCACATTACATTTATCCCCTCGAATCTCAAATGGGCTCTCTGCACGTCCTTGCAATTCTATTATATTTTATGAGTAAATTTACTCTTCTACTTCCTTAAATTATTTTATACCTTAACCCTCTCTCTCTTCAAAGCAATAGCACCCTCTTAGCGGAGATCTTGCTTCTTATTTCGTTAAGAAAACAGAGGCCAATTGCCTCATCTTCCCACCGCTGAGTTTATCAGATCTCCTGCATGCACGCTCACCCACCTGCTTTGCTCCTGTTTCAACACTTCAGTGGTTCTCAGCCCTGGCTCTATGCAGAACTTTTGAAATACTGATGCCCCAGTCCATTCCCAGACATTTTGAATTATTTAATCTGAGTGGAACAACTTTTTTCCCTTTCTTTTCATTCTTTTTTTTTGGTTTTGTTTTTAATTGAAGGGATTCTAACATACAGGTGGAAGTTAGAACCAGGAATTTAGAACATCTGAGTGCCTATCTAAGGACAGTTCCTCCACTTACAGAGTGGATCCTCTTCTCTCTCGTCCTCTCAAAACATTGTTCTGCCAGCGCTTTGCCCTCTTCCTACATCATCAGTTTTCTCTCGTTACTAGACAGGTCCTATCATCATTCGGACATGTCTAACATCTTGTCTTAATAATGCCCCATCCTTGACTCCACCTTTCCCTCCAGCTACTCCCCTTAGAGCAAAACTTCTTCAAGTAGTTGTCCATACTGGCTGTCTCCACCCCACAATCTCCTGTTTTCCCATTAACCTACTTTTGTCTCTACCCTTCAGTGTTGAAATCATCAATGTCCTACATGTTGGCAAATCCAGTGACTCCATTTTAAGCTTTGATTTATTCCAACATGTAACATAATTGGGTTTTCTTGAACCCCTTGTCACTAGGCTAGGACATCATTATCTTCTTTCTTCCTTCTCAGAATTCTTTGTGTACCTCCTCTTCTTTTACCCAAGCTGTAAGCCCCAGATGGTTCCCTGGCTCAGTCTCTGTCCCTAACCTTCTCCAGCCACAGTTTTTCAGGATAATCTCATCTAGTTCCCTATGTGAGTGGCTCATACATGTGTGTTGAACTCTCATCTCTTTTCTTTTCTTTTTTTTTTACTTTTATTTGCATTTATTTTATGCTGAATTTATTCCCGTACCATAAGTTTTTGTTTCTTCAGTTTCTTCTGGGATATCTTTTTCTTCTGTGCAACCTCTTCTTCTGGTTTAGGAACAATTTGTTCCTTTTCAGTGAGGATCATCTCAATGTGGCAAGGGGAACTCATGTATGGGTTAATCCGACCATGAGCTCTGTAAGTACGGCTGCGCATCTTGGGTGCTTTGTTCAATGACCAGAGAATCTACGTCTAAACCCTTAAGTTCAGCATTACTCTCTGCATTTTTAAGCATGTGCAGCAAAAATTCAGCACTCTTTTTGGGCCACCGTCCCTGTGTCCAGCCCCACTGTTTGGCCTGGGCACACCTCCCAACTCCACCATTGTAACGCCGGAATGGCACACATTGCTTCTTTAAAGTGACATCTTTCAGGTACTTGGTGGCTTTTCGGATATGCATACCTTTGATGGCCTGTGCAGTTTCACGGG